>JAWNLL010000222.1:0-600000 GCA_035042425.1 Drosophila flavopinicola
ATCCGCTATCGAGAAGAAAACTAAGAAGGTAGCTCCATCGGCTGCAGCATCACCCAAGAAGAAGAAGACTACTTCCACCACGAAGAAAGCAGCTGGTGCCGCTGATAAGAAGCCATCAAAGACGGTTGCAACCAAAAAGAGCGCTGATAAAAAGAAGGCAGATAAGGCAAAGGCGAAGGATGCAAAGAAAACAGGTTCCGTAAAGGCTAAACCCACCACAGTGAAGGCTAAGCCAACCGCAGTAAAGCCCAAGACACCAAAGCCTAAGACTACAAGTGCTAAACCTAGAAAGGCAGTTGCGGCAGCTACACCGAAAAAAGCTGTTGCTAAGAAGGCAAAGGCTGCATCTGCGGCCAAAAAGTAATTTCAAATGCTTTTTAACTCTTCAGAGGATATGCGAATTTCAGAAATATGAAATTTTCGAATTTAACAAAGCGGGAACAAAAATCTAAAAAGTTCGAAAAAGTTATGGAAGTTTTTAATTAATGAAAGGCATTTCTAGGGACTTCTGAGCCTTATCGCAGCTATGATCTTGGAAATCGGTTTATAAGAACCTGCAACCGACAGCTACATTAAATATTCCTTAAAGTGGATCAATCAACTTCCCCCACGAAGATACAAACATACTTATATAAGTTTCAGTGTATATTATACTTCTAATTAATTTTCGAATATTATATATGTGTAAATATTCACGGCAGTTTCAAAATAAGCTTAATGGTAAATAAAAGATCAACATGTTGCTGCATCACTTGGGATCAGTTAGCTTGTGGCGTATTTCACAGCGCAGATCCGTATGCGAGTTTTCGCCTGGAATTCGGTGTCGAAAGTGGGACCACTCGTTCTGATAGTACTGATACAAGGCCACTGGATCGTTTTGCGGATGCTTCTGCTTTTTGTTTTTCCCCTGGGCAGAAACTAAAAACCAAAAAATAGAACTCATGAAACGTGTTGGCTTTTAAATATATTATAGTTTGCTAGTGTCATACCCTTTGCTGAAATGCGACTAGTGCTGCGTGGACGAGATTTCCGCAATTTAGAGTTACGTGACAGTCGTGTGCCCTGGATGGGGGCCTTCGGGGGCCCTTCGCTCGACGCGCCTCGGGTGTTGCTTTCCGTTGAAGGCCTGCGTGTCTTGCTGCGACTAGTGCGCACACAGTCGCTGGATTTAAGCAGCTCCTTTGAGGCATCTATTCTAAGTTTGTCCTGAAACAGGGCTGCCAAATCTAAACCGGCGACTGCAGCGCAACCGCCGCTTGTCATGCGTTCTTTGACGTCAGACGAACTGATTTGCTTATTTTTGTCATTTGAGGTCGATGGCACATTCTCCTTCTCCTTGTCGCCTAGTTTAGCACGCGAGCTGACGGTGTCGCGCTTATGCAGGCTGCTGAAATAGTCCTCCTTCGGGTTCGTCGCCAAACGTTCCTCATGTTTGATAAGCTTGCGCAAGTCTGAATAAGGATCAAAGAAGATTGCAGTTAGGACGATCAGAGTCTAAAGAGAACAAATTTGGATTTTCAATGAAATGCAGTCGATATACATTTTTGAATTGCATGTTTTAATGGACTCATTGTTTTTAGGCTTTTACAATTGCTTTTGGTTTTATATTCTTGTTACACATAGTTTGAGCATGAAGTTGATATTTTTTTTTTAGAAACGAAATGTATTTATTTTATATATTTTTTTTTTTGTATTTAAACTAAATGTTCTACTTATACCATTTATGTCAGCATTTTTAGAAAATTATTATTTTTGTTTGTTTTATGGTTGGATAGTCTGCTAGGGCGCTTCAAAGAGCACGGAATTTGTACTAAACTAAATTTAAACTAATCTTAAATTACGTATTTTGTTGCTGACATAGCAATGATGTTGAAATTATGCTTTTTATGCCGGAGGGGATATCGGATCTATATCTGTTAAAATTACATCAAGTGTATAATAATTTACAGTAGCGTGACAGGGAGTGAGGGCGTGCGAGAGGAATCTAGGAATCGAATTGAACATCTGTGTATGCTGTAAGTGCGTATGGAAGGCTTTGTGTGGGTGGGTGGGTGTGTGTGTGTGTGCGATGATAATCTAACAAACAATATTCCTTGTATCTTTGCTATTGACTTTACAATTGTACACTAAAAACTAAACACAATGGTTATTAATGATGTTTGACAGTGACAGTGACAATGATCAGGATGATGATGATGATCAGCGACGATATCGAAAGCGGCGAAAAGGCGCTCGAAGTCGCCGGCATGTGACACGCACCTCCTTTTTAAGAAACTGTGATATGGCCAGCGATTTGACAGCTGCAGTTGCCGCCTCCGCCGCACAGCTGCTGGCTGCCTTGGTATTGTTTGGCGGCGCATATTTCGAGATGTCAAACTTGCGTTTAGGCGTCGTCGTCTGCTGGTGCGTGCAATGATCAAGCGAGTCGCCCGCTTGAGTGTTGCTCAAGTCCATGTCGGTGTCCAAGCCATCCGATGACACGGTAAATATATCCGAATTATCGCCCAGCTTCTCACTCGGTGAAATACAGCTGCCCAGACTGCCGTTCAATTGTGGCGTGCGTCGTTGCTGCTGCTGATGGCTGTGTGCTGGCGTGGATGTGGCATTCAGTCGATATCCATTTGATGTCTGCAGCGTGAGCTGTGACCTCTTCCCAGCAGGCCGATCTTCCATTGCGTTTTTGACTGGCGATTCGCAGATGGCACGCGCACGTTTCTCAGGTGGTTCATCGGCATAAGGATGGGCAGGATGGTGTATGCTCAGTTGTTGGTCATGTTTGATATGCTCCTCGCCGTAAGCATCCTCAAACACATCATCATCGTCGTCGTCGTCTTCCGCATCATCCTCTTCCACATCCGCATCGGTTGCTTCAATTTCCACCTCACCATCGTGTTGCTGATCAACGGAATCGGCCATTGTTTCATCATCGTCATCATCGCCGTGGCTTTCATTGTCGGCATTCGTTGCTGCCGCTTCATCATCGCCCGATTCAATGCCGCTACCCAGTTCATCATCCAAATCGGTGGCGGGCGGTGTCATTACAGCATCCTCGCGATCAGTCTTATCTTTATCGATAGCCCCCCCTTCATCGCCACCAGCACTGCTCTCGTCGTCACCATTATCATCGTCTTTCTCTTTGCCAATCTCTTTATCGGTCGTTGTGCTTCGGGTCGTGGTCGTCGTCTGCTCTTCTTCCGTTTCCAGCGACTCCTGCTGCTTTAAGCCGTGCAACTTATCCGTTTCGTTTCGATCTACCATTGCCATCTGCCGGAAACTGACGCGCTCGCCGGGCAGCTGTCTCGAATTCGTTGCCATTGCAGTCCCTGTCCGTCGTCGCTGAGCGCGGGGCCAACCGGTGCGATTCGATTTAAGGCATTTGCGCTTGCGCTGATACGTGCAATACAAGTTGATTCTGCTGTTCCGTCGGCAACCCGAACGCACCGTAGCGAGCTCATCGTCATCGCCACTGCCAGCACTTGCGCCGCCCAACAAATCGCACAGATCGAACTCACTGGTGAAACAGCCATCGGTTGGCGGCGGCGTCTGGGCATCCGCACGTATCTGGTCATCCGGCTGCGACAGCGGAAGTTGTTGCTCATCCGCACTTAGGTCGAATTCGCGGTTAGTCAGCTCTAGATATTTATCAATTTGCCAGGCAATCAGCAGTGGATTCACATACTGAGCACTCGCATCCAGCGTCTTGAGCGCACTGGCCTCCATCTCATATTCGAGTATTCCCTTCTTGCTGGGCAGCTTGCGAACGCCCGCAACGAGTGCCGTTCCGGATGATTGCTGTTGTGGCGGTCGCACCGCTGGCGTTCCAGTTATTTGGCGTCGCTTGCGCTTGCTCAGTAAAACCGTTTTGGTTACTTCTCTGCCCGCCAGTTCCAGGCGGCGGGAATAGCTGGCGGCAGCGGCAGCTGTCGGGCGACGGCATCGGCTCGGCGTTGGTGTTTCGTGACTCATCGCTGATGGCGGGCCAGACGGCAAGGTATCGTACTTGTTTTGTCCACGCCGCATACGCTTCACCGTCTCACTAATTTCGGTGGCGAAACGCAACTCCTCCACGGGCGTAGCGGCCTGGGAGCGTGTGTTGTGCGGCGTTGTGGTTGTCGTCGCTGCGGCCCGCTGCTCCGGCTCCTGCTTCAGCGGCATTTTTAATTTGGGCGCTTCAATCGCAGTTGTCGTCGTCGGTTCTTCCGCCTCTGAGTTTGTTTTGCTTTGAGAGTCCTGTCGCTGGCGTATGATGCAACTGACCAGTGCCAGTGTGGACGCATGCTCTCGGGGCGACTTGCGCGGCGGCAGTTCGGCAATCCGCGCCAGCTGCTTGTTGCGACAGGTGGCGCCACTCTTCTGACTGTTGCTGCAGCTGCTGCTCGAGTTGCTCTGCGTGGAACCGGCACGACGCACCAGCTCAACCATCTGGGCATGCTCACTGAGCGACGCAAACTCGCGTTCCAGTAGCTCCGGCGTGCTGGCCTTGCTATCACATTTGGCTATGGGTATGGCAGTGTTTAATGCTTGTTGTTGTTGTTGTTGATGATGCTGCTGTTGTTGTCGTTGTTGCTGCTGTTCCTGCTGATATCTCTGGAGCAGATGCAGCTTTTTGTGCTTGTACATGGAGGATGTTGTAGTTGTGGTTGCGGCCGTCTGATTGCTGTCCGACTGTGCAGCAATGTGTTCCGTTTCCACATCACGATCCCGTTCCTGCTTAATCTGCGGTTTTAGCTCCAGATCTTGCTGTCCCTGTTGCTGCTGCTGCTGCTGGCATATTGTGCAGTGGTGTGTGCTCGTCCGCTCCATGGGTATTGGCCCCAGTTCGTAGGGCAGCTTGCGGTAACGCGTAGAACCATAGTAACTGTAGTAGTGCTCGTCGCCAGTATCCTGTCGCTGAAACACACGATGCCACAGATCGGCACCGGGCAATTCCTCAAACGCATAACGCAGCTTCTGTAATCGTTCACTCTTGCTGCAGTCGAAGATTAGCTCGTTGGCCAAGGTGGTTTTCGTTGTTGCCTTCGTCGATGGAGACGATGCCATCTGTTGCTTCGCATTGCATTGCTTCGTTTTATCTGCCGCCAGCAGCTTTCGACTCCTGCCGCATTGTTGTTGTCGTCGTCGTGCCGGTGACATCTTCTCTGGCAACGTTGGCTTTGCGCCAGCGCTTCGATTGAGGCTGATTGTTAGACGCGACAAACGTCTAGCCGCACGCTCCTCGCGTGTATCCATGCGACTTGGTGTTGGCAACGGTAGCGATTTGCGCAAATTGCCATTTGCCACATAGTCCTCATCGCTGCCCGAGGAGCTGGAATCATCATCGTTCGACTCTTCATCCTCTTCCTCTTCCTCATCATCGTCATCTTGATCGCCATCATCATCAGTCTGCGGCTTAACTGATTCCTTTTGGCTTTCAATCTTTGTCGCCGTCGTTGATTGTTCCCCCATCCGATCCTCCAAGTTGCCACCGCGCCTGCCGCTTAGCGTGGACTCTGTCCGTCGGCGCAGCTGCTGCTGTTGACTGCTTGTTGTCGCCGCCGTCACAATAGCTGTGGCCATGCGGCTGCTCTTGCGCGTCGCTGTCGACTGTCGCTTTCGCTGTCTTAGCAGTTGCGGTTGCATCTCTGGCTGGATGGGGGCGTTTGGAAAGCGCTGCTGTTGCTGCTGCTGGTTCCCGCCATTGCTGCTGCTGCTGCCCGTTGACAGCTGGCGCTGCAGTTGCAGCTGTGAGGGTACAGCAGCAGGCGGCGCAGCTGTTCCCTTGCGCCGTCTGCCTACGGCCGTGGCACGTTTTTGTAGCTTGACGGGCATCAGTGTTGTTGCTGCGGCTGCTGTTGTAGCTGTCGCACCAAGCAGCTCCGCCTCGCTAGTGCTGTCCAGGCTGGCTGACGAGATGCTATTTTGACCGCGCGCATCTGAGGTGGTCTGCCGATCGAAATCTGTGGGGACCTCGCTACTCGTGCGCGTTGTCGTACGAGGGAACATGAAATTCTCCGCCTCGCCGTTGAGACGCTGCAGCTCCGATTGGCGCACTTTTTGGAACTTGACAATAAGCGAGGGCGAGTCGAGCACGTTGTTTGACGCATTATTTGCTGCTCCTCGTCGCATACGTGGCGTTGTGGCAACGGCATCGTTGGCCTCGACCACCTTGTACAGTGATGAGGGCGGCAGCATGGCGCGTATTGGCGGCGACAGCACCGAATTCTGGGTCTTGCGCCTAGTTGTATTGGTGGGCGTGGCTGCAGCGGTTGTCGCATTGCTGGCCGTCTGCTCAACGCGATGCAGCTCGAGGAGGCTGGCGGGTGTTGCCATAGTCTTGTTGCTGGGCGACGGCGTTTGTGGGCTGGGCGACGTATTTGGTGTTGCACGAAATTTCTCCGACGAATGCTTGCCCTTAGTGATGCGCTTCGATTTCTCACGCAAAGCGGGCGACGGACGTTGCCGGTTATTGTTTTTATTACTAGTGCTGCTTGTGTTATTGCTGCTGTTTTGCGCTGCATTGGCATCGGTCTGATTGAACGATTTGGTTGTGTTGAGGGAAATAACGCTATTGCTAAGAACCTCATCCACTTCCATGTCGCTGTCGGTCTCAACGTCTGTCTGTGCTGGCTCCTTGCTGTAATTGTTCTCGCGCTCGAGAAAACCGTCAACACTCGCCGACACCTGTATGAGCTTATCGAGGGCGAGAAAGTTGTGCGCGTTTTTGGCAAACAGCTCGTGCTCCTTACTTTGCAAATGTATGGTTAATGTGTCGTATTCGATCTTGCAAATCTCACAAACGCCGCACTGCTTGTCGCTGGACTCCTTCAGCTCGCGGCAATGTGATCGGGGACTGTCGGGCGATTGTGCGGCCGCTTGCGTTTGCTTTTTGAGCGCCTGAACGGCAGCGTGTTGCAATGGCACCGGCTGCGGTTGCGCCTGTTGCGGATCCTTGTCCTGTTGACGTTGCGATGTCCGTGAACCGAGCGACTTACGTGTCATGCTCTGCACATAAGCCTTGGTCTGCAAACGAAAGGCACTGTCTTCGCTGCTCAAATCGATTTTGGGCCAATCTTCTGGCTGCTTCAGTAGATGATAGTAGGGTCGATGATTGCGTTTGATTGATTCGATCTTGATGAAATTGCCCTTTAGCTGGATATTCGTGGATCCCCCGGACGTCTGTGCTCCCGCTAGGGTTCCTAATGTGCCGCCCTGCACCAAATACTGACGCAGTTCTGTCTGTATACGCTGAAAGAAGCGTAGTGCGTACTCCGTCTGCCAGATAGTGTAAGTTGCAACTGCAACCTTGGCGCAGCCTTGTTTATTGTTGTTACCAATTGGATGTTGCTGCTGCTGTTTATGCACGGACTCTGCTGCGTGGGGTGTGTTCTGCTGTTGTGCTGCGCGCACACGACTCAAAATTGCATCGGCGCGCGTTTGGCGACTTCGTCGCTGCAGACCGCTGCCATCCTCCTGGACAGTTGTTGCAATGGGCGTATTGGGCGTTTGCGGCGTATTTGGCGTGCCCGGCTGACTGCGTGTGTTCTTGCTGCGAGCTTCAGCGATGCCGACGGACAAGCTCTTGTCCTTGTCGGTAATGAAATGGGTAATACTGTCGTTCAGAAAGAATTCAAGTGTGCCACCAAGCGCCTTGATGTCCGCCTCAATCCGCTTGGTTAGCTGATGGTCGCAAATGTCCAAATAGAACTTAAAATGACACAGCGGTCGCTTGCTCTTGATGACCTTTACTTTTGAGCGATGATGAGGCGGTTGCTGTGGCTCTGGCTGGGGCTGCTGCTGAGGACTTGCTCTTGCTGTTGCGAGTTTGCTTTTGCTAGCACTTTGCTTATCCGACTGTGGTTGCATACCTTCAGGCGCAAGTGAGCTGCATTTGATGTAGTTGAAGGACCAAGAATTAAAGATATAAAAATTAGTTAGTTAGTTTTAAGTTCTCTTAGCCTAGTGACAGCAGCAGCAGCCACCAACCAATAAAGTGCTTGACAATATCTCACTCAGCAGCATCCATCATCCATGCAGTTTCTTTTTTATTTACATATTAAGCATGTATGTTGTTTTAATTTTTTTACCCTTAGGGATTTTCACTGTTTTTTTTTTTGTTGTATAATAACGCACGCCAATCAATTACTAGGTTCACAGCAATAATAACCAATAATAAACAAAACAACAAACAAAACGAAATACTTTAAGTGAATTGTGTTTAGAAGCACAACCAAAAAAAGGGACACCAGGGTGGCAACGATAGCCTCAGGTTGTCAGATCGATAAACGAAAAATGTCAGTTATTTCTTATCGATGTTAAATCGAATCCATGCCATAAAACAAATGTAAATTTATAAATGAAATAAAGAAAAATTATACATATTCATCAACTGCATTGTAATAACATAAATAGAAATAATAATTTCACTATTTTATAAGTTCAAATTAAGAATTTGTGGAACTAAATTACTTTTTATCTCCACTTTCAAATTTCCCGCTTAAATTGCATTGTTCATTTACTAGAGATGAAACTCGATAAGTACCCAATGTTGCAAATTTGTTGATCGATTGATGCTACAAATTAGCTAAAAATTTAACTTTTTTTTATCAAATCAATAGGAAAAAATAAGATCCGACTAATGCGCCGGGTTTGGGACAATTGTACCACATGTGCCAACGTCTACTGGGAGGTAGACAACAGCACAAAACACGAATGTATGTACTTTGCGTGTAAAACACAAACATATGTATGTATGTATGTATATATATCGTGTGTGCAGGGTTGAATGCTAGCCATCTAAAAACAACAACAACCACGAGTCGGTGACCGTTTAGCTAACAGAAAAAGAGCAGACGTTAAATTTTATATGTTCACATACATGCATATGTATGTATATCTACTACGTCTTTTGTCTTTTGGCAGCTGCTTCGCAATCTGAAAATGTTGCTACACATATTTGTTATTGAAAGCATGCAGTGGCTACAATAAATCACATATGTAAATATTGTTGCAATTCGATAAACAGCTGTTTTGCAGATTTGCAAGCGGCCCACCATCATAATTGGAATAACGAATAAGTATTGTGCGCAAAATAAAAGGGACAACGAAAAAGGACAAAAATCGGTTTTTAATTTCACCTCAGAGCAGTCAGAGCACAACAAAAAGACTGTAAAAAGAAAAGAACACGAAAATATAGACGAAGAGAGCAAAGCAAAGACAGCGAAACGTACATATGTATGTATTTACAATTACAATGCGCACACTGCAGACACAAACATACACATGCGGTTGTATTTGTCGAAGACATACATATTCATGTTTAGTTGTGTTGAAGCTGCTAAACTTCAGCAACCGACTGACTACTCTAAAAACTGAATATTTTATACATGTGTATATGTACATAGGTACATATATACGTGCGTGCACAGTTTACATGCTTCGTATGCGATGGAGCCCGAAACATGTCCACACACTCATTCACAGCCGCACACACGCTAACCCACACACACTCACACACTGCGGCAGAGCAGTTGCCACCACAACGACCAAAACAGCGGCATGAGCAGAAACGTTTGTTGTTGCTGTTGTCGCCAGTCGAAAATGCTTTGCTAAAGCGCATGCAATCGAATGTACATACATTTATATATATACACACATATGTACATAAATATGTGTACATGCGTTTGACTGTATTCTTATAAGCCTCAAGTACACAAAGCGCTACAGCAAAATTTTTTCGTTATTTCTGCTGTGTTATTTACAATTTACGAGTAATACTCGTTCATTTTTCATTATACACAGCTACGAACGTCCGTCGAACGTCGCTTGTTTCTCTTGTACGTTGTGAGAAAAATAAGTAAGAAACTGGTGACGAATCGTTTGTAAAAATTGAACGAAAACAGAAATAAACTTGCTGTAATTCAAATAACACTTTCAAATGCTTATTGCATTCACCACACAGGCAGAGATACACACACACACACACACACACACGTACAACATGCAATGGCGGGAACTGCTGCCCTCAGTTGTTTTCTGTGTAGATTGTCTTACCTTTTAAAAATTCACGTAGTTGTTCGGCAGATATATTTCTATAGCCCAATTCATTTAGGTGCTGAAGTATAGCCCGCGCATCCAATGGCAAATGTGACATTTTTCCAGCAACAGCATTGACTAATATTTATAAAGTTAAGTTTTTGTTAGTAAACTGCACAGACACATACACGCACACGCACACACACGTAGCAGCAAACACGAACGAACAGTACAACTGCCAACCAAAAACCGTTTCTCTTTCCTTCTTTTGTTGTTGCTCCGTTTCTTTGCTGTTCACTTTGTGTTTGTGCTTCTTCTTGAGCCCGCTTTTGTGCTGCCGTTTGCTGCCGACAATCGAATTGACAAGCAAGAAAATTTTCACTGTACCTTTTTTTTCGTTCGATTTTGTCGCCTGCCCTACACGTTGAATGTGCTTTTCGACTCGTGTTCAATTTGCTGAAATGTATTTATTTGTGGTGAATTGAATTATATGTCGTTGCCTGCGCTAAGTACACAACAAAACGACTAGAAATGAGCGTCGTCGTTGTCGCGTCACTTTTATTCTTGTTGTTTTTCGATTTTTTCAGTTAGCTGAGTTTCCGTACATTTTTCGGTATTCAATGGCTGCTTGTATATGAAAATGTAGATTATTTTTGTGATTTTCACATATTGGTTCAATGATTTTATAACAATTTCCACAACATTAATGTTCGCACATACTCAACTCGCACAACAACTCTTCGTACAATGATTCTATCGATAACAATATGCAGAGGTAGCGCTAGGGATGGCACATGGCATCGCCAAGAGCATTTGCTGACTATCGATACCAATCGTGGTAAAAGGTATTTATTTTTTTCTTGTTTACGATTGCTTTGTGCATCTGCGTGTGCGTCCGTTCGGAATTTTCTACTAGTACTTAATAATACTTACTTCAATATGTGTCGTCCCAGTAACGCGTATTTAATGTTTTTGCTTGTCGTAGGTGAGTGCGAATGGGCCATATACAAATTTTGCGTGTGTAGCCAAAATTAAAAAAAAAACCCTACATTCTTGTTTCTTTGTCACGTACACAGCATCCAGTTTTCTGATTTCTAACGTGGAATCCTATGGACGCGGATATCCGCGTGCATCTACGACGACGTCGACGCCAGCAACACAGCCACCACCACAGACGCCCAAGGAATATTTGGATAGCCAGTCGAGTTTCTCGACTTTCGGAATTATTGCAATAATATTTACAGTGATTGTGCTCTCGCTAGTGTTCTACTACGGCATTATGTGCTATCCGCTGCTATGTCGCGATGATAAAAAATACCGCTTCATGGACGTGTCCTCCACCATCACGGCAGCCACATCGCGTTCGATACAATCCATAGAGAACTATCCCGTTGACCAGAAGCATCATCACCATGTCTGAGAAATTCTAGAGATATCTCCGTTCACAAAACACAATGAAATCGAATACGTAGTAACTGCAAAGAGAACACGCCAACAAGAACAAAACACAAAGTATTTACTCTTTTAGCAAGTACAATTCCAATATTCATATATATTTACACATACATATATACATATCATGCTTGGGTCAGCAAAGTATGCTTCACAGGTAGTTCGCATTGTTGCGTTGCATTTCTCGGAAATCAAAAGAAAATGTGAATCACTCTGTTTTTTTCTTCTTTAATTTTGGCATTCCTTTGCTGTTGCTCAACTTGCTGTGAATTTGGAACCTGAAGACCTTAAGATCATAAATGACAATTCTTTTTTGAGAACATTTACAATTTTTTAGATATAATTAAAAAAAAAAGACAACAAACACTGCTCACAGGTTGTACTTTAAACGCCTTGTACTTAATATATTTTTAAATACTCCTAAACATACATACATATTTTATTAGAAACCTTTAGATTAAGCGCCAATTTGCCAAGAATTTATGCATTTATTACTCAACTCACTGATCAACTATCATTTTCAATTATTTGTGTCGAATCATTGTTTTTCGTTGAATCCATATTTTTAAATACATATATATATTTTATACTATTTACAAGTCTAGATAAATAAATATATTTTTGCCAACGCCAATCCCGATTCCCAAAATAAAAACGAACAACTTTTATTTCTTCTCTTCATATTTAGTTTTTTTTTTTATTATTTTATGTGGGTAGTAGAAAAAGCTAATTCATAATATTTAGTTACGTTGGCTGACTTGAAAATACACCTATGTTGTGAATGTGCTGGTTAACTGGAAAATTGAGCCGAAACTGCAGTCTTGATGGAAAGTTTTTGAGAGCAGCCGTCTTACAGCTCGTCCTTGACATCGTCCAGGTCAACGTCGCTCAGATCGATGTCTTCCTCGGTGGGCAGCTGTCCATCCTTGCCATCCCAGGCATCGACACTTACGATAGCTGGCTTCTTGGCGCCACGAACGGGCGCCGTATGGCCACGTCCATAAGAGATATCGCGCAGGAACTCGTTAATGCCATCCTTGGAGAAGGAGCCCTTCAGCACGGAAAATTTCATTTTCTTAAAGTTGACAACTGCCATGGCCGGATACCCAAAACCACCAACTTCCAGAGACTCCTCCAGAGCTGCCTGCTGGCCACCCTCAGACCAGGCCCAGCCCCACAGCTTCTGCTTGAACTTCTCGCCCAATGTGCGCAGAGTCTCAAGGAACTTGTTACGACACTTGGCATCGCAGTCCAGTATGTGGGGCAGTACAGACACGACGCACAAGGGTTTGCCCTCGCAGGCACTGTCAAAAGTGGACTCATCGGTAATCTCGATAAGTTCGGGTGCTGGCACATTCTCCGTGTGCTTATCGCCGGCCCAGCTGATGATGTCAGAGGCAGTGCGGCCGCCATTGTACTCCTGGGCATCACTAGGGCGCCTCGAGCCGGCTGGGAAGAACTTAATAGTCGGATAACCGCGCACATTGTACTCGGCGGCTTTGTTTTGGTGCGCGGTCGCATCGAGGGCGCCCAGCTTGACCTTGCCCTTCAGCTCCTTGGCAGCCTTGGCCCATTCAGGCTCCAGATTCTTGCAGTGACCACACCAGGGTGCAAAGAACTCCACCAGCCAAATGTCATCAGAGTTGAGCACAAGTTTGTCAAAGTTATCTTCCGTCAGTTCGATGACCTCACCGCCGGAGCCGCCTTTATTGCTGCTGCCCCCGCCGCCACCCAAAGCTGCTTGCACCTTCTTTTTAGCTTCAGCAAGAGCCGCCTCCGCAATTCCGTTGGCCGTGCGCTGGCCATTGAAATCCGTGGGCGACTGTTTGTTGGCGCCGAAGATTTTGATTGTGGGAAAGCCACGTACATTGTATTTGCCGCTCAGCTCGTTGTGCTCGTCAGCATTGACAGAGCCGACTTTAACCACACCGTTGAGTGCTTTGGCCACCTTCTTGTATTCCGGCACCAGTGTCTGGCAGTGTCCGCACCATGGAGCATAGAACTCCACAATCCAGATGGCATCGTCCTGCAACACCTCGCGATCAAAGTTAGATGGCGTCAGCTCGACAACCTTGTCGGTAGGTGAGTAGAAGGCGCTGCCGGAAACGATCAACAGCATCAATATGCTAGCTGTGGGGGCGTATTTGTGCTCATTAGTTTTAAACTTAAATTTATGTATACAAATGTATGCATTGGATTCATGTACTTACACGCATATAGCAACTGCATCATTGTTGCTTCTCTATGATTTATTGAAGAGTCTGAAGTGTACTATTGTCTTTACTCGTCGGCTTCTTCGAATGATGTGTTGATTTCTAATGTACAATTGGCGACTTACACGTCACTTGCTTGCCGGATTTCTCAAGACAGTGTTGCTCTAGTGGTGCAAAAACATCGTGCCACAATCGATACTATTGAGGTACGAAAATATCGATGTTCTTGCACCACTATGTTAACAAACAGCATACATATAGTTGTGGCCCTCCTAAGAAACTTTAACATTTGCAGAAATGTTAGTAATTGCGCGCACTGATTTGTTTTTGAGAAGACTGCTTTAATATTTTTGTTTGTAGTTGTGCATACGAAAATATTGATTTGATAATTTAACTTTTATAGTGCCTATACAACATTTTACGCTCTGACTCGAATTTGCACGGGCAAAATGTTTTTTACGCTTGGCGGTAGTCAGTAAAATAAGCGGTACATATAGACTTAAATGTATCATTATATAGGAATCCAAGCGTTTAACAGGATCCAGTTGGTTTTTGAACAAGCGAATATTAAACGCAATTAAATTTGGTGAAAGAGTGTATTTTTGTCGATCTGGCAGCCCTGGCTTTTGCAGACGACAATGCTCTGGCTGCTATGCAATCCAGCGCGCATAAAGAATGCTTTGCCATACAGTTAGTTAATTTCATGTGTCCAGTTACAGCTCTCATATAATTTACTCGCAGATTGTTTTATGCGCCTGTCGCACCAATTACGGCCCCAAGAAGCATCCAAGCACCCAACTGACTCCCCCTCCCAACTAACCGCACAGCATTGTCTGGCCTCGGTCTGCGTGTGCGTATGAGATAAAATATGTGGTCAATTTCACTTAATAGCGACTTAGTAGTAGTGTTGCCAAGATTTATGTGACGTTAATATTGCGTGCGAGCAACTTCTTGGTTATTGGATGTGACTGTGATTTGATTGTGGGCCGTTTGTTAACCTATGTTCTTTTTCGGAGCATTTGCGATTTGTTTTGTGTGAGAAGGGGTTAATTGACAGCCGTATGTTGCTTATTTTATGTTTATTGAATTTTAATGCATTTCGAATGGCACACAGCGCTTTCGAATAAAGATTCAAAACGTCAAAAAGTCATAAATTGCAAAACAAAGAGGGCTGGAGCTAAACCTTTTAGGGACACTGTCACATTTTGTATGTGCCACATTTGTGTTGCACTTTCCCGCTACTCACTATGGGAAAATATTGAAAAATTTTGCAATAAATAGTCATTTTGACAGGTTTTCAAACAGAATTAAAGACGTTTACGGACAGTTTATAATATCATAGTCATGAGCACGAAGATATTTCAAATTAACACCATTTTCAATAGTTATGTCTTATAGTCCAATGTGTTGTTCATGTGTATTAAGTTCAACGAATTTCACAGCCTATTTACGTGTTTTTAATTTAATAATAATATTAATACCAAAATTGTTCATACATAGCCAATTTTATTTAGTTGTATGCCAAAAAATATTTTTTTTCCCAAAGTACATTCTAATCATAAAAGTCACATGTAGAAACAGTGGGAGCACCACATTCACATCATCGACAGACTTGGGCCAATGCGTATGCCCAGCGGAACAATTTTTATTATTATTGATACTCATCTGCATTAGGGGGCGGCGATTTGAGAGGGTGATATTGAAAAGTGCGGGCCCAACAATAAACCCTTGCCGAACACCTTTGCTTGGGATATGTGGACTGTCAGTGACATGATGCTGTCGAAAGGCGTGTTTTATTTTTTTATCACCAAATGCCATTTTGCTATGTGTCACATTCACTTTGCGGATTTGCCCATTATTCACTTGACGACGCTCCGTTCGAGTGCTTTTGCGGCTTAGTTTAAAGTTGATTTTTTGACACGCTTCTTATGTATATTTGCCCCTCTTTCATTTTGCCAATTGCCTTGCCTGGTTGCTTTGCTTTGCTTCGCAAATTTTGCGTTATCTATTTTTCTATATCATTGAACTGTTTTTTATGGGATTTGCTGGGCTTTGCTTCTGGTTGGGTTGAGTTACCTTCGACCCGGATCTATCTTGGGGGTTGTCTCTGTGTGTCAAAGTGCGTGGATTTTTGGTTGATTTGGCGTTGACTACTTATCGGTCATAATGCGACCGTTGTGCAAATGTATAAAATATGGAGATATGTGCCGTTATTTGTATTTTTTTTCTATCCATTTTTATGTTTGAGTGCCCTTATCGGCAGAGGGGTAGAAAACCAGAAAATAATTATGCGTTAAAAGATATTAATGTTACAATGTGTATATGTATGTGTATATATATGTATATTCTAATAGATTTTTTGCTACTCTATGGTAATTAGTTCTTAGTAAGAAATAATCAATAGAAAAAAAATATTTCTGATTTATATACATATGTATGTTTAAAATTCCAATAATAGTAGGTGTAGTTGAAGCAGATTTTATATATTTAAAATCATGGCGAGTCTTCTCATTTGTAGCTTCTGTATTATACAAAACTCCCTGCTTACTCGCCATTCATCCATAAATCTCCACCAAATATGCCGAAAACCAAAACGTGATCAAACATAATTTAGTAAAAAGGTGTATCCCAAATATGAGTAAAAGGAAAGCTATTAGCCCACCTATTTACTATTTTACTGGGTGACAAAACTTGTAATTTTCTTATGAAATAAACTGCAAATAAAGTGAATTTTATGCAAAATATGTTTAATAAACACAATCAAGTTGGCCACGATGCCCAAAACGCCATATAATCAGGGTGACAACAATGCCAGCAAATAACCGAAAAGGGGCGAAACAACATCAACATCAACGCCTGGAAGGTTTTTAATTGCCTTGCAAGATGTAGTTTATATTTTTGGGGACGCTCCTTGCGTATGTATATGTGTGTGTGTGTGTGTGGGCTTGAGATGCCAGCGAAGATAATAAGATTGTAAACTATGAAAGGACAATAGAGGGTGTCGGATGCTTGAGTTTATCGAATGTGTTATGTGTACTGTGTCCACTCTCACTTCTCGCTTGTCCTTGTATTGTATGTGTTGCCTTTTTAATGTCATTTCAGCTCCTTTACAGCCAACAAGCTGTTTAAGTTTTTAACACTAGAGACTGCTTCTGCTTCTGTCTAAAACAATTTCAGAAAATGCCAACTCATTACAATTCGAATTGGGTAACTTTCTTGTAGACAAGGTCTCCTTACAATGTTGTTGCCAAAAGAGAATTAATTGTTTATATGTGTATGCATACATTTATATATACATTTATATGTAAGAAGTTAGCTAGGCAGTCGAAAAGCCTTATCTATATCGAATTTGGTGACTTAACTTTTTCTGCTGACGTTAACTTGAAAGTAATTTGATATTTTCAATTAAAGTTTAAAGTGGATTTACAAATGTAGAGCTAACTTGCCATTATTTTGTGATGATTAATAGGTAAGAGATAAATACCATGCCCATAGTTAGGCAACTTATTTTCACTATATAAAAAAGATTTATGCTTATTTTTCTTGATCCTGGATATGTAAGGAGGGACCACAAATTCAATTATATCCGCTTAAATGTGTAACAAAGAATGATAAAATGGAAAAGCTCTTCCAAAATTTTCTTTTATATCTTAAATTTTGTTTATTTTTTTCCCTTTTGAATGACAATCACAAGTTTTAAACTCAAAAACGCAGCGTTGTCAATTTTAATTTGCGCTCAAAACAATCACCTCTGATGCCCACCCACCATGCCCAGTTCATAAACTTGATTATTTTATAAAAATATTTTGTTACGTTAAAGAACATTTTCCAATTTTTTTCTGCTGCTCACCCCATTTGCTACACTGGGTGGAAAGTTGTCTTTTTCTTTTTGTGTGTTTCGTCGATATTAAATAAAAACAAAAAAAAAATTGATTCCCTGGGTGAGCGAAGATAAAATACACTTTCCGACTTGTAGCTATAATTCACATAATAATATTTCACTACTTATTGTTCCTATGGTATGTAATACATACATAAATGATATGTAATAGTCTATATTTTATCATATATTTCTATCTATGTGCTTATTATATTGTAACTATATTGATTTAACTCAACTGATTTATATAAAAGCAAAGAACAAAACGAATTATTTGCTTGAAAGTAGGCTATACTAGACACTCGACCGTTGTGACTTCATTTCGTGACCAATTTAAATGAATACCCTTTGCAAGGGTATAACAAAACGTGTCGATGGAAAAAAAATGAACGCTTCGTTACTGTTTTTGCTGTGGCTGCTTTTGGCGTATACCTGTGTAGCAAAGTGCGTGGGCAAGCGCAGAGCCAATTTTGTTGCCATCTTTTGTTTTCATTTGGCGCGCGGTCGTGCATTTTTTTTCTTGAAATATTTTTCAGCGCAAAATCAGCTTAGGGGCTCATTATCCTCGAACGTTCATTCATGTAATTTTTAATTAATTTTTCAGCGCCACAAAATCGAAACAAAAAGAAAACAAATTAATGTACGAAGAATTGTGCAAGTGTATATGGTGTGGCTTCAGCTATAAACTGCCAGTACCATTCGCACACTCTTGGCTATTTGTGGGTAATTTTCGCTTTTTGTTTTATTTTTAATGAGCAGCCAAAAAAAAAAATGAAACCTGCTCCTACCACAAAGGAACCAGTTAAAATGCTGTAAAAGGGTTGGCATCGTTTGTGTTTTGGAAGGTGCTTACTATTTAATTATTTTCGCCTTTGCATGCATCTTAGAAATATATCCTAAATATATATGAAAATAATACAAACAAGTAAATGTGCTGAAGAGTGCCGGACTAGGTGATACCCTATAATCAGCCCAAACACACATTTGTAGTTTATTTTTGTGAATATACCCAAAAACGAATATTAAAGGAGTTGGATCATAAATTTTATTAAGATGCCATAGGTTCGTCGTCCTGATCGAGAATACATAAATATATATTTATTTATATATATATGGGCTCGAAAATGTTGCTTTCTGTTTGTTCAACTTTATTATACCCATCTTAAGCATTTGTAATTGGTACAGGGTATGAAGATAAACCAAACGACCACCAGTAAAGCGTGCAGCGCGTTAATTGATTTTGTTTTATTCTTTTCTTGCTCTTTTTCTCAAGCTGCTGCGCGGCCGGTTTGCTTTCCACCCTCTTTGTATCAGAGTCTTGGATGTTGCTCTCTTGGTATAACCTTCTCCTTTCATGCTTAATTAAATATTCATCAAACACACAATGGAAAACTTTTAAATACTCATCAAGTTGCGGCTGCGTCTTAAGATACACACACAAGGAGTCCTGTATCTGCTTCTTGGCCATGTTTGTCTGGTTTCCTTTCGTCATCCTCTGCTGGTCTCGCTTTCCTATTTCCTATTTCCTTAAGGCAAGTCTGTTCTAATCAATAACAAATCACCGTTTACTTTGTATTTTAAATCCGCTTTTTGCTCATCTCACAGCCTCTACATGCTTATGTAGATATGCTCACAATTCCCCAATGGAACATTAAAATCTCGTTTATTCATAACAAACTATAAACCCAAGACCGGAAACTCAACCCTTTTGTCAAACATTTCTTGTTTTGTGCAAAAGCAATGACAACAACAAAAGTGCCTCTAATCGAAACAGAGCGACTAGGGGTTACCCAGTACACTAGTCTCAAGTGCTTCAATCCATAATGAATATAGATACATTCTTTTCGAAACATGTATCTTTATACGATTCGCATGAAAATGTTCTTAAATAGAGTTGGAAGCTTTGCTAAATATAATCGAGTTAAAAATCAGATTACTCATCTGCTGTACATAATGAGAAACTTTCGCACATTTAATTGATTTGTGTAACTCTGCCAATAATACGATGAGCAACCCTTAATCAACAGCTACAGCTACAGCAAGCCATGCACTGCAGCCAACCAAAGCGAAATTGTCGAAAAACCCCTTTAGGAGAACACTTTGCCAAAGCGTTGCCCCGAATGCAATTAACCAGCCGTAACGCCCACACATTAAGCGGCGCGCAAGGAATCCAAAAACTGGGAAAACAAAGCCTTTTTGATGTCACACGGCAAATCAAAAAATGCCGCAGACACATAGATTGGGCTTGCGGGAGCTTCAGCGCTGGGCGTACATCAAACGTGCTCTTCGTCGTCATATGTGACATATTTGAAATATGATGGGCTGGCATATCACAAGCTATATATGCATAGATATGGAGCCCGACAGCAATTACACTAATGTATTTACAGCTAAATGGAATGTTTTAATGAATTTATATTTGGAGTGCCAAATGGGGTGAAAAATAAAGATGTAGCCGAATCATACCATCATACCATCATCATATAGGAATTATTTTTGGTATGCAGCCCAAAATAGAGCGACCTGTGGTGCCTTAAGGTAGGTCGTTGAACTATATGGACGATGGTATTCTAAGATCAATGTTCTTGTGAAATATTTCAGCTCAGCACTCTGGAATCGTATTCGTCAAAAAAACTTGTCTTCGGCTTTTTTGTGGTAATTTATTCAACAACACTGAACATAAAACATTTACAGATATGTACATATGATGCATAAAATGCGATTTACATTTCAATGGGCCGTTACATGAAGAGGAAGCGTTAGTTAAGCGCAAATGACCTAGAACTTGAACTGCTGTGCCCCATTTGCAAGATAGCAACACTGATCAGATCGCTAATACTTTTGTGATGCTTAGCTATTGTGCATTGAAAGCGAAAAAGTACGAATTTTTCCATGCTTCACTTGTCTTTTTTTTCTTTCAAGATTGTAATGACAACTGCTTGGAATTTGCATGCTAAGAATTGAATCACCCACATAGATCGAAGGAAAACACAAAACTGATAGATGCATTCCGTTATAAGATAGTGTGGTTCAAAAATTGAGACATTCATTAACGCCAGAGAATAACAAAGCCAAGCAAATTATATCACTCGAAGCTTCAAAAATAACTCGAAACTGAGGGACGATGTCACCAAAGCTGCGTCAGATCACTGACGACATTGTCTATTGTCTCTGCTCAACTCAAAACGGCTATAAAAGCTGCGGATACATGCTCTCCAGCTATCAGTAGGTGAAATGAACCAGGCCTCGCTCTACCAACGTGCCAACCAGGTGCAGCGTCACGATGCCAAGGTAATACTCGATGAGTACGCTTCGGTACTTCAGTGGCGCTCCGACGGTCAGGATAGCTTATTGGACGTTGGTTCCGGGTCTGGCAATGTCCTGATGGACTTTGTGCATCCACTGCTCCCGGAGAGCTACGAGCAGCTAGTTGGCACAGATGTCTCTAGGCAGATGGTGGGCTATGCCAACAAGTGTTACGAGCACTATGAGAGAACCAAGTTTCAAATACTCGACATTGGTGGCGAGCGGTTGCCCGATCATCTGAAGGGCCAATTTGATCACGTGACTTCATTCTACTGCCTGCATTGGGTGCAGAATCTGCGCGCAGCCTTGTCCAACATTTACGACCTGTTGCGCAATGAAGGCGGCGATTGCTTGCTTGTCTTCCTGGCTAGCAATCCAGTCTACGAAGTGTATAAGGTGCTGCATGCCAACAAGAAGTGGGCCCCTTACATGCAGGATGTGGAGCAGTTTATATCACCGCTGCATTATAGCGCTGATCCTGTCGAGCAGTTTACTCAGCTGCTGAACGAAGCCGGCTTCGTGCATCACAATGTGGAGCTGCGCAGCGAAGTCTTTGTCTACGAAGGAGTGCGCACCTTAAAAGGTGAGTTTGCTAGCCTTCAGTTGAATCAGTGCTCTTAATAATAATAATACTGCTGCTAGACAATGTGAAGGCAATTTGTCCCTTTCTGGAACGTATTCCAGAGACGCTGCATGAAGAGTTTTTGGATTGTTTTGTTGACGTTGTTGTCTCTATGAACCTGCAACAGGATCAGGATCAGAAACAGGATCACTTGCAGCAACACTTTATATCGCCCTATAAACTAGTCGTGGCTTATGCCCGAAAATCACCAGATTTTTTCGCAATGTGCTTAGCGATATGGGCATTGCGAAGAGCTTAAAGGGTCTTGAATAGAAATGGATGGCTTCTGCAGTTGAGTTGCGGTTGTAGTTCCTTGTAGATGTACGGTGATGCCAGGACGAAATGTCGCAAACTAGGAAACGTTTTCGTATTTAATAATAATATATAAGAAATAGCTGCTACCATAAGCACGCTGAAGATTACAAGCCCTTACAGACCAAAGCTTATCTGCTAATGTCAAAATTAAATTGAGGTACACATTGTTTAACATTAGCATGTAACAGTAGCTTGAGTGCTTCAACGGAAGTATATATGAAATATCTGAGTTATGATTTGGTTAAGTAATTATAAATAATATGCACATTCGATTTACGGTGTAGTGATACAAATAAATACCTGTTAGTAATAAAGACTTTGCTGTTATAAAATAATTGTTTGCTAATTGCTTTAACAGTGTTGATAGGAAAACATAATTCTACTTGCTTCTTCCGCTATTTAAAATTTTTACTCATTGTATATTTCTGTTTACACAATATTAAGCAGTTGAAAAATCGGGCTTACCTTGTCTATCTATTAGCTATTTGTATTTTAAGTAAGTCGTGCTTTTGACAGACTAATCATTGAAAAGAATTTACCCTCACCCAGCTCTACGCTAATTTTTTGCTGCCAGCGTGACCTCCACGCGATATTATTTATTCTCAATAAAGTTGCCACAGAGGCAACAGCAAAAAGCGTAGAGCCTTGTGATTTCGCTGTTTTGACAGCGGGAGTTGCAAAAGGGTTGAAATCATTTTACTCCTGGATAGTATACTATATGGGATTTAGCAGTTATAATTATGCGCTACCTGAAACTCAGCCCGGCAACAATTTTAATTGTTTTTTCGGCAAAAATGTACGTATGCAACGTTGTCGGCGGAATTTTCAAATGAGTTATTAACGCGACGACGGCAAAACGTTGATCCAACAAATGCGCATCATGTCATTTATCAAGGAACGGTAGGCGTGAGGAGGCAGCAGCAGCATAAACATTAACAGTTTAGAGTTGGACAGCTTGGAGGCAATGCCTGCCAGTTGTATCCTGCTCCGTTACGTCGTCCCTTTCGGTGGTGGGTTAGAAGTAGTAAATGTTTGTCTTAATCTTTGATTTTTGATGCTGTTCTGTTCTGTTCTGGCAAATGTAAACGACAGGAATTAATTTAGACAAATGATTTCTCAAGTGGAGAGCGGCTTCAGCCGCAGTTTTAGACGATTTGCCGGCTGTCAGTTGTGCCCCATCGCTATTCTTCTGGGATGTGCGAAGCGTTTGGGCGTGGCATGCGATTTGCGCTAACCCCCAATACAACAACTTCCGGAACCCCACTCAAAATTGTTTTCGCAAACACAAATTTTCGTATTGAAATTTGATTTATTTGTTAATTTGTTTGTAATGAATTTTCCGTTTGCTTCGCTGCGTGCACTGCCGTAGTGCCCGAGGGGTACGGGTGCAAATAGCGGGCGCAGCATGGTTGGGCGCCATTTAATTGCCCGGCAGTGCTGGGGACTGTGCTTGGCATTTGGTTTCTCGTGCATCATTTGTTCGGCTAATTTCTTAAGTTTGAAGACGAATTGGTTCCCATTCACTGTGAAATTTTTGTGCTTTGATTTGGAAACAACAATTGAAAAATTGAAGTTTTGTCTGCAAAGAATTTGTGGTTTTTTTTCAGCAGCCCATTTCCCCTTCTGTATTAGCAAGTATTTAAATTGATCACCGATTTGTAAATAAGTAAACAAATTCTGGATTTCTCATTGAGTGTCTTCAAGCTGAATCAGGACAATGTTGTCGCCAGTCTGAACATGAATGTCTCAGAGACTCTTAGGGGTAAGATGTTGGATACAGACAATTGAAATTGTAACTATACAACTCTTCATCTTCCTTGAGTTAGTAAACATTCACTCATTAATGTGAAATCAACGGATTTTTAAAGAGCTATTTCCAGATGTAAGGAAATAAGGTTGAGCAATCTAGGACGCTAATTGTACCGACTGATGCAAGAAAATCATGCTCACATTTTATAATTAGAGTCAGCTTTGTGTGTATTTTTATTAAATATTTAACATTAAAACGAAACAGTTATTTTTGCCTTTGATATCCTTATGCTTATGGGTCTACCTGACTAACACATCTACTTGCAGGGGGTTTTCTGCATCCTGCGTAGGGAATATGAATTTTAATATTATATTGCAATGTGACAATATACACAGCCCTTTTTCAGTTACGAAGCAGCATGATAATAAAAAATATTGAAAGGGTAAGGACATGCCACGCCCCTGCTCATGAATTTTTCAACTAATTTTTCTTTTTAAAGTGAAAAAATGTTATGCTCAGCTAATTATGCACAACGTTTTGCCCACGGGATAGCCGACTTAATCCTTTTTCATTTTGGCCACTTCATTACGTTTGTTTTGCTCGGCTTTGGTTTATTTTAATTTCGTTTAATGATTTAACTTTACACCTGCTTGCCGCATGACAGTCGAAAGGGGGGCAAACGGGGGACAATGAAAACAATACCGGAAATACCAAGGACTATGCGATCAGTGCAGCAGCACTTCAATTAAAAACCCGAGTCCTGCTGGCCAAGGCACTTAAGTGCCTTTTACTCCTTTTGTGTTTTTGGCGTGTCAGGTGTGAGAATATTTCTTTTGCCCGAAATAATTTGAAACATTTTTGATGACGTCAACAACGACAATGTGAGATGGGCCCAAAGGGACGCCAGTAATACGAGTGTGCGAAGACTTCTCTACGTCAGTGGGCATGCCGGGTCAACGGGTTACGTTGGGTTGCCTGCGAAAATCTTCGTGTAATCGGATAAGGTAATTGGAGGCTTTGTCTAGACATTAAGTGTACATAGTAAATTTGTTTTTCAAGTTCTTTCAACCGTGGGGGTGTAGCCAATGGATGATGCACAACAACTGTGCACAGTGGCAAAAGCTGTACAGTTCATTTAATATATATATTTTTATATAAGCATTTTGGATTGAATATTAAAACGCTTGTCTAATACATTTGAGGATACATCTTTGAGCTCATACCGCAGTTATCTGAAATTTCAAATTTAAGGTCTTTTTGCTGCTTAGGTGTTGCCCATAACCTTTGTATGCTATTAAATAACCACTGTGCTCACACGGCAGCAGTCACATCTTTTGCACTTTAATGAGTAGTTCGAAAGAGCCTGTTTGCTATTCCTGCTGAAAAGTTTTTGGTAACATATGTGTGTATGGCCAGGCGGGACCTTTTCGCAACAGCAACAGAAACGACAACAACAACAATGGTGGCTTTTAATAAATCGATTTAAATTTTTGAACGTATTTTCATCTCTGGAGAAATTTAATAGTTTTTTACAATAACATTTTATGCGGCCATTCCTCATCCACTTTGTGCCTGCCTCCCTCCCGCTTGCCATACACCGTTTGAGTCCGAAAACTAGTCGAGCAGTTAACTAAAATAATAACAGCAACAAACTTGCAACAGCAACAACACTGTACACTGAACACTGAAAAACAATAACTACAAGCTCGGTGGTCCAAGTCCAAACAAAGAAACTATAAAGTTTACGGGTCACACGATGCATGCTCCCAGGACTCCAACTCCGTAGCACTACGACTACGATGACGGCGTTGGCGATGGCGATGGCGATGGCGTCGTCTATGCAGCTTCCTGTGCATGGCAATAAAATTACTTTAGCCCATAAGTATGCTACAATTTTCATAGTACGGCTTATGCTGCAAATAGTTTGCCACGCCCCCCACGACCCAAGGCACCACGCTGCACAGAACATCATAATTAATGCAAAGCTGGCAAATGTATGCAACACCTGCGGTTTGTTTAAAACGACCGCAAGCATTCCCAAACTCGGCCGGCAGCGGCGGCGGTGGCGGGTGCTCGGCACCCGGTTCAGTGGCCGGCCTGCGATCCGAAGCCGTGTTTTAGTTATTGGCATTATTTTCCAAGTCGCTGACATTTTATGTTTATTTAATTGCAGCCTAAAAGCAGACAACAATTTTGCGAGTGCTCAGTTCCCAGCTCTCAGTCCTTAGTCCGAAGTCCTCAGTCAGCCCTTAAACTAGCCTGTGGGTCGGCTGCCTCGTTTTGTGGCCAAGTCCAATCAAATTTCAATTTAATTTCAATTTGGCATTCAATACGCTTCACTTTTCGATTTCAATGCGTTGCCGCTGGCATAAAATTGACTTCAATTTTATGGCATATTTTGTGGTCAACAGGACAACTGCTCACACACGGCCAGCACCAGGACCAGCGAGGTCTACGTTCATTTCGCAATTCATTGAAATGGAGCAAAGGCGATGACGCTAAAGTTTGCTGTTCCGACTGCTACGTCTCATCATGCGGTTGTGGTCTGCTACTTGTAATTATCCAGTAAGTTTTCGAGTTGGCAATGTCAATTGTTTTTAAGCATGTTTGAAGTTGTAATCATCCACTTAATTATTAGCTCCGTTTCTATAGCTCGCAAACGAGCAACTTGTTCTCTTACCGATACTTAGGCAAAGGGCGGTACTTCATGCATACTCCTGACAGTTGGTAAGGCAATAACATTGAGATGTTGACTTCTACATGCTAATTATACTCTTTCGAAGAAAATAGTATATTAAGTTTGTCCTGAAGTTTGTAACGCATAGAAGGAAGCGTCTGAGACCCCCAAAAGTTACTGCCAATATGCTTATAAAAACAAAACAAATTGATCTAGCCATGTCCGTCTGTCTGTCTGTCTGTCTGTCTGTCTGTCTGTCTGTCTGTCTGTCTGTCTGTCTGTATGTATGCAAACTAGTCCCTCAGTTTTTGAGCTATCGCGATGCAACTTTGCACAGACACTTATTATTCAAGGGGACAGCACATTGGTCGGAGCCGGCCGGATCGGACCACTATATCTTATAGCTGCCATACACCTCAAAATCGGTTTTGGCCATAAATCCGATGTTTTCAAAGCAATTGCCTTAAATTTCCTTGTACACTTGAACATCCTTATAACTCATCAATGGGTAAAATCGCAAATCGATTGAGTCATAAACAGCGAAGATATGCGTCATTAAATATTTTGAAAAAACAGGTGCATATGAGCAAACAAAGTCAAGCGCAAGAAAGCTTTTGATAGTCTGCTCTTCAAGGTATTTTGTCATCGATCATCAAAACGGTTTGTGGCGTAAGGCGTAAAGAGCCGCGCTAACGAACGCAGGTTTCGCAAGTTCGAGCCTCGGCGGCGACTGATTGTTAATTTAATACTTTTTTCTTTTTCTTCCTTTCAAATATATAACTGTAATCAAATTAATTTGCTTCCAATAGCTTAGAACAAAAACAATGCCACGCGAAAAAACAAATGCTGTCAAACGCGAGTTGCAGGTTGCAGGAAAACAAAACAAGGAAATTTGTAACAGTCGGCTCTTCAAGCAATTTTGTCAGCGATCATCAAAACGGCTTGTGGCGTAAGGGGTAAAGTTGCGAACTGTTGAGCGAGAGGTCCAGGGTTCAAAACCAGCGGCGACTGGTCATTTATTTTCATTTTTTCTTATTCTTCTTTTCAAATATATAATAACTGTAATCAAATTCATTTGCTTTCAATGGCTTAGAACAAAAACAATGCCACGCGAAAAAACAAAAGCTCAGTATAAATCGAGTTTGTCAGCGATTTTTAAAACTGCTTGGTGTAAGCAGTAAACAGCAAAACAAGAAAGCTTTTGACATTCTGCTCTTCATAGGATTTTGTCAGCGATCATCAAAACGGCTTGTGGCGTAAGGGGTAAAGTTGCGAACTGGTGAGCGAGAGGTCCTGGGTTCAAGACCAGCGGCGACTGGTCATTTATTTTCATTTTTTCTTATTCTTCTTTTCAAATATATAATAGCTGTAATCAAATTAATTTATTTTCAATTTCCTAAATTGTTTCTAATTTTTTTTCATACATAAAGTAGCTTTAATAGAATAATTCAAAAGAAAAATTTAAATTAATTGGCAAAACCAATGCCACGCGAAAAAAATATGGATCTCAAATTCTGAATATAAGCTCTCGTGTGTTCAGATTAAGTTTTATGACAATTCAATTTCCGACAGCGGCCTTGAAAGGTATCAGAGCAACAGGCACAAAATTTGGTATGTATATTGTAGTATACATATGTAATGTAGTTTTGACTTTTTGAAAAAACTGAAACTTGTTTATTGTTCAATTCGGTAGCACTTATGAATGCTAAGGGACGCGTCCACGAGCTGCGGATAGTGAAACGTCCCTGTTTACATGAATACCTTTATATCTTTTATTTTATATGTAGGGGTATATGTATGCGACATTAATATCTGCGAATTAAATAAGCAGTCACGGAAAAATAGTAAAAATTGCTTTAAGGTTCGAAAAGAGTATTTAATCTTCGGCACGCCGAAGATAATCCTTCTCCACTTGTTTTTTTTCACTTATGCAACAGCTGACAAATATATGTTTCATGCATACGACGGCGTTTCTTTAAGTAAAACATATGAACAAGAATTTTTTGCTTTTGCTTTTACGCAGATTCTTAAAGATTGCGTCTTGCGTTACTTACTAATATTCCGAATTATAACTAATTATTTCAAGAGACTCAACTAAAATTGTGTTTTTCTGTCCACGATTAAAGCAGTGTTTTGGGTCAATAGACCAGCAATGTTGGGGAGTCAGCTAAATGCTGTGGCCACTTGATAAACTCAATTAGATTCATTACGCGCAAATTGCGCAAGTGTCCAATCTAACTTTGACCATCAGAGGACTGTCCTGTGTAAGTGCAGATGTCGTTCCGGAAAAGGTCAGCAGAAATAATAAATGTGCGGCACATTAAATAAATGATTATTACTGAGACTCCTTTTCAGCTTCAGCAACACGGGAAATAAAAGTACAGCAGAAACTTATTTTATTTACAAAGGACACACAAGCTGTCCTAGCTATCGCCGTATCTGCAGGCGTTGACTGCGAAACGGCAAATAAAAATTATCAACGTGTTCGTTGCGCAAATAAAACTCACTTCATATGAAAAATATTATGATTGCTTCGAACTGGCCAACAACGTTGGTCCATAAAAACCGATATGACAGTTGATTAGATTATTTTCTGAGCATGATTTTGGGTTTTTATGCACGAGACAATCGTATAAAGTCGATATACTACACCCATATATATTAATGTTTATTGTTGAGCGATTTATGATCTGTGTTACACTCGATGTGTCCATAAATATATGGAATTTTATTACAACCCTCGTTTTACTGTTGCCGCGCCAAACCATAATTATAATAATTTTTACGAAAAACTTAAGACCTTGTAATTATAATTGTCAGTTTTGTATCCCAGCCGCGATTCAACCCTAGCTCAAGGGTAAAAGCAATAGCTACGCAAGCAGCGGGGTCTCTCATTAAACATAATTCTTGTGTAAACAAAAGCTAGCGTAACTTGATAACAAAATCGATGCGACGTCTGCAAAGCGCGGAAGGAGAGCAAGCGTAATTATGTCGGGCGTTGCTATTACGTCTCCAAATGGCTCCAAAGAAGGTGGTCCGCTCCTCCCCCTACCAAGATTCATCGAAGCCGCGCATTATGAACATTTCTAGGATCGAAGCGTTCATACAAACGAACTACTTTACCTACAACTTTTTTTTATCCATTTTCTATGAGTGAAATCTCGGCTAGAGTGCTCTTGACCATGTAAGAAGCAAAAACATCCGCATCAAACAACTGCTCCATCAGCATAAGCTTGTGCTACAAAACCAGCAAGGCAATAGCAACCTCAACCGCTTGTCAGCAACAAGACCAATCGCTAAACGAGCTACTAAGTAGCTGGTCCAGAATCTGCAACAGTCTCACGTTCAAATTTGTTGTCGTCTTTTAATTTTTGGAATCGATTTACAAAGTAAAAAAAAAAACACTTCTGCTGAAGTTGGTAAGTATAATTGAGTTTTTAGCATTCAAGCAATCGTTGGAGTGCCAACTGGGTATAATATGAGACATAGGCAAATAAAGAGGTTTACATTTTCAACAAATAAAATGTTTTCAAAATAAACCAAACTTTTGCTTTTTTTAAATTCTGTTGTTTTGATGTGTAAATTAACATAAGGTGCGGGAAAAAATATATAAATGCATATACATACACATATAAGCATATCAATATCTCCATCAATACGAAATACCATAATTTTGTTTGTTATTTAATTTCGAGCTAAATTAAAAATTGTAAAATTGGTAAGGTTACTGAAAGAATGTGAAATGAATAAATAAAGCTAATACTTAGCTTACTGTAAAAAAAAATTTCCAGCTCATTGATTGCCATTTTTGTTTAGGGGGTCCTATGTTTGCATACTCGTGTACAAAAAAGTGGACAGCAAAAATTTCAACGGTTTATGTGTGCGCGAGTGTGTGTGAGTGTGTGTGTATATGTGTGCCGATGATCCAGGCATGTGACGCACTCAACTCGTAGTCTATGAAATAATGAACGCATGAACGATTGCCGCACAAAAGCATTGCATACTTGTTGGCTGTTTACGCTGCCGGTTCCATTGCCTCCTGTTGTATACCCTGTACTCATATATTGAGTAAACAAAGTATATGTTTTTGTTAGGATAAGCAAAATATATATGTAATTGCTCATTAAAGACAAAATTTAATGTAAATTTCATTGGGTGTGTGATAATTTGTATACTTCAAGCTAATAAGTCGAATGTTTCTGCGATGTGCTGCATACGAATGTATAAGAGTTTTTGAGTACAGGATAACGTCACGTCGAGCATTCTTAACTTGATCATTCGTACTTGATTTCTATTTGCTTGGTGAGGTATTTGCCTCTCCTGTTGTTGTTGGTCTTTTATGAAAAAATACCAAAATCGGTTAATGTTTATTGAAAAGGCATAAAATTCGTTCTACTAGAATGGAAAATATGCTTTTGATACAATTATTGTGCCTATCTGCAGGCGCCAGCAAACCTTGGACCAAACCCAATCCACCCTGAACCAAATGCATACCCACCCCAAAACCACTCTGTCCCTCTACGCGCATTGGCTTTTTAAAAAATATTTTTTTCTTTGAGTTTGTTTTGCGTCTGCTCTTCGGCAACATTTTTTGTTCTTGCCTAGCCGTCGGCGCTTCAGCATAAGCCTGCCCCCTTTCCCTAAGGCCAGCAGTTATATGGGTCGCTTGCCGCTTGATAACAATTCTCGTAACCCAGGCCAAGGATGGGGCGTCAAGCGGAAAGCAATTTCATGGCTATGGGGTGGAACAATGTGGAATTGGAAAAGACGATACTTTCACTTTTATTATATGCATATATGATATTGCTGATCTATTGTTTGAAGATGGCTAGTGTAATCTTTGCTTAACTTGCTCGTGCGACTAAAATGTACACATACATATATAAATAATATTTATTTTAATTGAAAGATCTCGAAAACTGTGTACATGTTTAATTTCAACATAAATCTTAGAAAATGTTTACGAGAATTTTAAATTGTTTTATACAGTAAATATATTTTAATAATCTGATACCGGAGGTTTTCATAGTATATTGGGTTTGTGCAATGTCCGTTGTGCTTTCCGTCTGTCTGTTTGCATTCATGCATGTTAGACGCTATTGAAGATAGAGACTTGAAACATGGATTAGTATACTTGTAGGTATCTGCTTCAGAGAAAGTGTAAAGAGTTTTGTGCCACACTCACTGGAAGGCTGGCAAATCGATACAGTTAAAACCTCAAAAAATCGATAAAACGTGAATATTTCAAACAATTTTTAATTTACATTCTACAGTCTTAGAGCTAGAGTTACCAAACTTGGATGGAAGATTACTGTTAAGCTGTATCAAAGTTCTTTTGTCCATACACCAATACAAAAACGTTATTTGCTAGTAGTCTTCAGCTGTTCTCACAATGGTATCAGAGTATTACTCAGACTGCAATGTTATTACTTGTTTTTTTCTGGCCCTAAATTTCACATGACAAAACGAGTCCTCATGATTTAACCAAAGAAACAATTTTTGTAACTTGTAGTCCAGCCCAAATCACTCTCCACAAGTAATGTTATTAAAAAATTTGGCATCCGAGTACAATTAAAAGTTTCAGAGTATCCCGAAGTATTACCCTTAACAAAACAAAATGTTCTAAAATCGCGTCAGTTGGAAATAAAATGCACCTGCGGGGCCGGCAGCGAACGTAAAAATCAAGAAAAACACGCAAAACAATTATTCTTAAGATATCTCTGCGGCAACATTAAAAGCCAATTTCACTTGATGACAATAGAAACAAAGCGCAACAGCATCACCTGCCTGCCCTTAGGGGAAGACGGTAGGTCGAGTGGCATCAGATATGCAAAGAATCAGCAGGACAAACAAAACGTTGCGAGCCGCTAAAAGCCTGCTAGATTTTGGGTCTTTTTAGGCATCGACATGAAAAATAATGTCACCCCCAGCGGTCGTCGTTGTTCTTCCGGTTGGCGCCCCGCGACTCTGTGCATTTAAAAACTCGTCTTTTGGTTTATTTTTTTGTAACGAAATTTTGCGTCAACGCCGCGTGTTGCGTCTGGGAAAGTGGATGGGGTTTTTTCAAACTGGGCTAGATGGAAGGTATGCCAACTAGGCCATGAACTTTGTATCTCTAAGCAATAATTGTCATTTACTGTGTATTCAATAATTTGACAAGCTTCTGGGGAGCTAGATAAATTTATTACGGCAGGTAGGTATGACAAGCTTGCTATCATTTGTAAAGTTATATATACTTATTTTTTTAAATAAAATATTTGACCCTTCATGTCAATTTAAAGGGCATTCGGACTTGACTAATTTTATTTTTTATTTTTTTTTAAGCCATTGCCCTTTAGTTGTTGTTTTGAACTCCCGCCCAGTCAGAAATCTTGAAAGCCCCAGACCTAATGGGCTGGCTTGTTAGCCTATACTGGCCCGAGGGCAGTTTTCCCCAATCCCCGACTGCTTTGCATTGCTCCGTGCAAGTATAATTGTCACCATGGGTGTCGGTGAAGCCGGCTGCAGGCAACATTGAATTGCCAAATCATTTAAGCGCAAATTGCGCCAATTAAAAACGAGCCCAATACTCTGTTCTGTTCTACAATTGCCAACAACAAACAGATGCCAACAACCCGATAAGCGGTTGTCAAAAAATATACCAAAAATATATCAAAAACGAGACCAAAACCAATTTATATGCAAATGCCACAGTGTAAAGCAACTATGAAGCCGGTAATGACAGCTCTGAGGACGTTGATGTGCGCATCAAGTCAATTGATGAATTTCATTGCATTTATTTGGGCATGAGACCATGAAATATGAAATATGTTTAACCCTTTCTGGACTACAGCGCCTAGTGGCTAATACTTTTGAATTATGCATAAAATGCTGAAATTAGTTCGCCAAGCTGCAAAATAAAACTTTACTGCTGCATTTAAATATCAAAGCGTCTCTCCTAGCGGCATGCTGAGTTCAATTTCATCTAAATTATAATCGGATTTCCCACAAGGAGTGAGGAAACATAGATATACATAGATAAACATAATTTGACATAGCTGACTGCGTAATACTCTGGTTCCAGCGTAATCTAAATCTAAAAAGCGGCTAGTGACTCTAAAACCGTGACTGTAAGCAAAAACGTTAAAACTGTAAGAGAGCTTTCGTTTCATAATATTTTAAATACAAGAGTTTTGCTTCCTGTTAAAAAAAAGACATTTTATAGTGCCGCCATGTTTCCGAGTGCCCGGTATGCGTTAAGCACTAATCAAATCCCAATGGAGTACACTCATCCGTGAAAGGTAAAACTAAAACAGAGCCCATCAGTTTTTGTATAAATACATGAACAGCCTTACGTTTATAAGGGGTAGGTCCAATACTTTCCACAGATTATTATTTAGATTTCTCATGCACGCATACGTGAACGTTAAGGCTAAGTTTCGGTGTGTAATTATAAGCATTAATACGCGTGCCCATTTGGACTGAATAAATCAGAAATATGATGAATACTAAATAAATGCACAATGTTAGGGACAGGACTCGGGCTTTTCCGCCTTGGCAATAAAGCAGAACACTTCTCAGCAAACCTTTGGCGCTAGGGCACCAAAAATGAGTGAAAACAACAGAACTTGAAAAACCGGTTTTTAATTAAGATTAAATGAGCGAAGCGCACACATGTGGATTTAAATTTAAATGAGCACAGAACAGCGGAGTGCCCTTTGCCTGTCTGCTTGGGAGCTATTCATCGAGTTCATTAATTTTACAAAACCCTGTTAAAATATTCATTTTTGTTTAAACCGATATAATACGTGTGCCCACAAAAAATATATATACAGATGTATACTTTAGCCGAATGTGCTTTTGGGACCATTGTTCTTTAACAGAACAACCGTATTTGAAGTTCTTAAAATAAGTTATTATCAATATTAGTATTATTTCAATGTTATATGAGGGCATACTTTTTTAAAACGTTTTATTTTGTTTTATGTTAGTCGCTTAATCGCTTTGCAAATCCCTCTAACATCAAAGAGCAATGATTTGCATTAGGCTGGATCTGTTTAGAATGCCATATACATACTTCCTTATATATCCATAATTTTCAAATAGTATTTTAGGTAAATATTTATACTTCCTTTGTCAGCAGTTTTTTCAATAACTTTTAATACCTACATATATCATGCCAATAACAATGGACGTGCAAAGAACGAAATTGGTACAGAGTCGGCTTGAGTACGGGGGTGCGGGGCATGGTGCCGGATTATAGTCAAAAGTTGTGCAAAAAATTGTTAGCTCATACGAACAGATACTTACACACACTCAGATCATATTATATATGATATATATACCCGCCCTTGTGAGCCAACCGTTGTAATGAAAGGCTCAGACGGGCATTTGCTTGGGCAATGAAACCACACTTATCTGCGATTATGACTTTTTAAAATTACACTTTTTAGCACACATACTGAACAGAGCACAGCATCTACTCAAGACAAGGGAAATTTATTGATGCCAAAAAAAGATGCAAAGAATTCACCACATCCCATCGTATCCCTATCAGCATATTCACACATGCCATATGGATGCTACCTCAATTTAAAACAGGAAATGCCTCTTGAAGTGATGCGCTTATTGGTTTGGGGGTTGACTTTGATTTACTTTTATTGATAGATTAAGAACGTCAAAAGGTAGCGCTTACCCCACGATTATGTTCAGCAACCCTCCGTCGCATGCATGCGAAGAGTTCTCTGCATTATTGAAATTTAAGTGAAATAAGTAAGAATTCATTGGTCGACAACGCTCAACTTGGTTATACCCTAAGCACGTGTCTAGGGTACCACAATCCTAGTATACATTTTAAAACAAGACTTGTAATTATATTTTTGTATCAATTCGCTATTAACTTACCATTACCTATATACGAACGGAAATGGTTTCTCCTGTTATCGGCTTATCCAAGATCATATACATATTCGGGCCGGCAATGTCCTTTTTTAGCTGTTCCTATATTTTTGCACAATTTCGTGATACACTTTTTTATCATATTTATGGTTACAGGGTGTTAAAATGATGTGTGACGAACGTTCTATAAATTTTTATGCCACAGTCTAAATGTCACATTGGATTTTTATCTCTTGGTTATAAAACTGTGCATTGTTGTTAAAATTTGTTCACAGCGGCAAAAGTTAAAGCATATGATTTATATTGTGCGTATACATAGAAAGGTTAACGTTGTGTTTCGATGTACTGTTTACACTGAGTTAGAAATATAGTTTACTGGATTGATTTTTGTCTATTTAAGTTAATTTCTTTTTTTTTAAAATCTTAATTTAACTTCAAAAATTCAGATAGTAAATATGACACAGATCTAAAAGGGTATGTAATGTTCGAAAATTTTAAGACAAATGTTCTTGCTTGCTTTTAATTAATTTTCACTCCATATATGTATAGATGTAACTCCCATATTAGAAATACAAAAGTTTCTTCACCCACACAACTTTTTTCGGTCATACTCACGTATAAATAAAAATCAGTAATGCTATAAATTTTATGCGTAATATAATTACTTGTTGGCAATAGCATTGTTTTCATTTTCTCTGGCATACAATTGTGTGAGCTGCTCGTATAATTGCCTCGTTTTACACCTTGGGCTTTCTAAGGGCTTTCCTAAGACATATAAATAAATTTTTAGCTGTAACAGCAACAATAACCAAACAATTATACACCACATACAAAATGAGATACACCAAGGACTGGCATCCTGCGTTTACCTGCCCCGTCCACAGGACTAACAAGGACACCACACCGACAAATTGTTGGTCGCCGTTTGTCAAGTAGAAAATTGAAATTAAAACACAAAAAAAAACATAGGGTGGCTTAGCTTGCTTGAGAATAAAAGTTTGGGGGGGATGGTGCTATGGGAAATTATCGCGTTTTTGGTGATAAATCACGCAGGTGTCGTCGTTGCTTGTTGTTAAGCCTGTAGACTCTTTGTCGTAACAGTGGCTGTGGTCGTATTTAAAATGCACCAAGTTGCGACAGCTAACAACCCCACCGCTCAGCAACATTTTAATATTTCATGTAAAAGCGCAAGTAATTAAATTCAAGGAAAAGTAACAGCGAGTTCCGCAGTGTAAAAATTCCATAATTATACGCGACTACATGTCGTGTGGGCTTAGAAGGCGCCGCACAATACCTACATACATACATACGCCATACGCCAAGCGTCATAACCTTTTACAGCCCGCAACGTCGTGCTCGCTTCTTGTCGACTCCTTGGCGTTGTCGTATGTTATTCAATAACCGAAATATATCAATGGGTATATTCGGTGTATGCAAGCTTATGAATACATTTCTTTTATTTAGTCCATAACTAGTGATCTCAACTGGCTCTTGTTTAAATACCTAAAACTAGACTAGACTGCACTTACACATATACAAATTTATTATTTTTTCTGCTTTATTATATTATATTGTAAATTAATAAGTAAGCAAAGATATTTCTTCTACGAGCATTACAATACTTTATTTAAGGGTATCCATATGTTTGTGCATTTCCAACTTATGTATTGCACTTTCTTGTGGTGAATACAATTATGCCGAGATTTTCATGTCTGTCTACCAACAACCCCCGCTTGGACTTGTTGTGAAAGGGGCTGCTGTGAAAATGCGTACGACCGTAGTCGGGCGTCTTAATCCTTTTTCCATTATTATTTTCATAATTTTTATTTACGTGCCGCCAAACGTCTTCACCGTCTGCGGCTTGCTCGTTGGCTGTTCTGCTGAGATTGTTGTCAATTCTTGTTGCTCCAACCCCCATTACAGCCCATTACAGGCAGCCTCTGTCTCTTTCGTTTTGCTCTTTTTTAATATTTGGCGAAACATTATTTTCTTATAACTGAATTATTTACTGATTACCTACCGCGCGCCAGCGCTCTTCTCGTTGTCTCTCTTGATTTGCCAACCCCTTTGGGATCTTACAAAATTCTTGCTCACACCGCCGTCCAACAACATTGGCTTCCAAGCTGCATCCCGTGCCTAAAATTGAAAGCATTTTATAACTCTTTGCACTGTTATTCATGGAACTATTTTTGTAGTGTGGAAGCGCCTTAGCCACAACTGAAGTTTGTGCATGCTCATATATTCTACTAAAACAAACACAAGTACCTCCCTGTAGTTATGCTGGTGTTAATAGTCTTGGAAATGCCTTTCAAACACCTATAACTCCCATAACTTTGTCAAAACTGATTCGAGTTTCGTACCCGAGGCAGTTTTGCTTATTTGAAGTATTTTCGAATTTACGATTTTTTACTAAGTGCAAGCCAAAATATGGCAAAGAAACACTGAAAACTCCCTAAACTTTGTCGATTTTCGATCCCGAAGCAGTTTCGATCATGGTTTGTGCTCCTTTTTGAATTTGCATTTCAAGCAATTTCGAAACTGATCCGATTCTCGTTCCCGACGCAGCTTTGTTCATGTTAGACTAAAAGTTGAACATATATTGTGAGTGAAACGTTTCAACTTTCATGAACTCACTGCCCATTTCAGAACACGTGCCCCTTTAAACGTAACGTATTCATCACTTCAGCAGCCGTACACCGTACAGCTTCTCTCAACTTCCGCTCACCGTTCCTCATCACTATTAGAAGCGCTCAATATTATGCTTTCATTTCTGTTTGCCAAGTGTTTGCGTTAGGCGCGTGCTCACTGACGAAGAAGAACAGGCTGGATGCCGACCGCTGCGACCCTTGTCATCTGCCTAACTAGGAGCGCTTGCATCGATAATGTTGCCTGGCGCATGTTTAACTGTCCCTGCTGTCGTCGATGCTGATGATAGCACTCATAACACTGGCCGGCTATTGCGCGGCGGCATTTTACCTGTACAAACTTTGATAGATGGGGCCTGGGCTTGGGTGTGGCCCTGGTGCGAGCCGAAGGCAAATGTCCAAAACCAAACCAAATGTAAACTCAAATGAAGGCAAATTGCAGCACTGTCGGGGGTAAGCTCGGACAATGCAATGCAACAGCAACAACAACAATGCAGTGGATGTAAACACAAACAGCGAGTTGCGCCCAGAGAGGCATATATGGACTTGGAGTGAGAATAGGACTTTATTAAGCGCCCCGTCAATTGGCAGTTGGCACTCGAATGCAATTTCAGTAATGAAAATAAACATTGTGACCGAGCCCAGTGGTCAATGGTCGATGAAGGAGCCGCATTCAGCTGTAACATTGTCATTATTATCATTCACTTCGACATATCATTATCAGAACCACACCGCGCATCTCTCTTGTATGCATTTGGCAGCGGAGACACAACGTCAGATGTTTTATGAAAAACAACACGATAGCAGTGCTAGAATCATCATACCGAAGCCTTTATACCCTGATCAAATTTCCGCTTGGTTGAAGCTCAATAAAAGTGACGGTTACTGTGAAATTAAGCAACTATAAATACCGAAATATGCTGTGGTTATATCATAAAAACTACATATTATGCGTAGTCAAAAAGCTACATTTTATACTTCAGAGCTAAGTTGATATGCTCTCTGAAAGTGTCTCGTGAAATCAAAGTACCCCAAAATCCCAAAAGTATGCAACGGATTTTGTGACAGGGCTGCACGAGAATTGACTTAATTAAATGCAATTTTGACTGCGTTTTGGTCATTTGAGTGCGCAACTTTCTGTTTGTGGTTGTTTTACTTGCGAGTTTGAGGGTATTACCGTTTGGTCGTTTTTATGTTTGTTTAATTGTCGATGCGTCGCTTTATGCTTATTTATGATTTAATTAAGTGCTGAACAGCCGCAAAATGAGCATGCAAGAGAACACTGCAGCACTTTCAGAGGACTGTAGGGGCTCGCCAATGAGTTGTGGACTCTGCGTGCTCAGGGTTGCATCCGTTGATTGTCGTTGGCAAGTGTTTGTTTTGATTTCGAGACGTTGCTTGTGGCCGCCACAACATATCATATTATAAAGCAGTTACTTAATGAAGCACTGCCACAAAAATGGAGACACAGACAGTAAACTACCCATATTGAAAAAAAATTTAAATAAATTTATTGGAAAGAAATATTTGGTTGCATTTATCATATAATATTATATAACATATAGTGTAATATTGTGTTGACTAAATCAATATGCGTTCTAATGTTTTACTTAGTCTGGCAAGCCCAATTGTGTATAATCCCTATTAAGTTACTGTACTGGATATGAAAACATGCTACGATTAGCAGCTACCAAGGCTGATGTTTTTTTTGTATATTTATGATGACTTCAGCAGTCCCCTAATCAAGGTAGAGCCCCAGCCGCAACTCAAAACTCCCACCTTAGTGCTGCTTTGGGGTGCTGAATAATTGAATTCTTCCGCTTGATGAAACACAAACGCAAGTGCACAACCGAATGAGTTGATCAATCGATTTGAATTTTATACACATATGTAGCACAATGGCGGGAAGATGGAAGGATAATGGATATTTGAAAAGGTGAATGTCCTAAAAAGTTAATTTCCAAGACCTCTTCCAATGCACTCATGACTTAAAGTTAGCGATGTCATTGGCGGTCTGCCTGAATAATATAATAGTTAGCTAGAAGTGTATATTAAGTCAAATATCTTTGATAAGTCTCTAGTAAATAGTTTGTGAGTATAGCCAAAAGAGTTGAAGACTAATTAAAACCTTTCCGAAAATGGAGCTGATACGTATTGACCCTCAGTTTATATAAAGGTGTTGAATAATCTTATGTTGAATTCACAAATGTTGCTCATATTTATCCATTTAGATAGTCTCGGCATCAATTCGGTGTCGGAGTTGTGCTTTTGGCACTTAATTCATTTGTGAATGTGACAAGTGGCTCAAACGACGCTAAGCCGTAAGCTTAAGGCCACGAGCTGAGCACGAGCGACGAGACACTGAGACTGAGACCGAGACCGGGACAGATTCTTAAATGAGAATTGTAGAGGTGTAGCGTGTAGCGCGTAGCGAGTTGACGACACTGCTGTCAACGTTCAACTTTATGTTGATTACCTTTTTTGATTATGTCTAAGTGTATGAGAGCCCACGGCACACGGCAAAAAGCTGGCAAAACAATAAACATAAACCAAATGACGGTGAGGACGCCGGCGAAGTCGACGCGCTTGAAATATGATTGAAGTCGAAATACAACTGAGCAACAGAGCAACCCACTTGAAGGGCCCCATGTGTTGAGCACTTGAAGGAGGTCGTGGCAATGGAGGCCACTGGGGACAAAATTCGAGTTGAGTTGGAAAGGTGCACCTCACACAGGACATAATCACTTGTGCCAGCTACAAAATTAAATCCAAGTAATATGCACAAACACACGAAACCAGAGCAACGGAGCAACTGTCGTTTGTACCGCCTGGTCCTTTTCGTATGCGAAATATTCTAATTGCAATAAAAAGCGACATTTGCTGGCTGGAAGCAGTAAGGGGCTACAAGTTGCGCACTCAAAGGCAGAGCCCCTGTTGCGACAACTCTCTAATAATCATCGAATAAATTATGCAAAAATCATTTCTATTGTTGTAAGTGGCTTGTCGTCGTCGGCATATCTCATTTACCTCCTTCCCATGGTCCTTTGTGAACATTTGGTATCGCATTACATTTTCGCTGTTGGGGATGAGACGGCACAGCATAGAAACAAAAATTTGGCAACACTTGAATTTTTAATAACTATGCATTCCTTTTAACTTGTTCGGTGCGGTGGGACAACTCATTCCAAAACATTTTTGGCGTTTCGGGCACATTGAAAGCATAGCACAAAAAGCACGCAACACTAACAGGCAAAATAATTTTTCTATAAATTAAATAATATAAAGTTCAATGATAGAATTTTAAATTATAAGAAAGAAAGGGAGAGTATACAAATAGAGGATTACAAATTAGAGTAATTATGGAAACAACTAAAACAAGAAAGAGCAAAAATATACATACATAAACCGATATATTTTATAGGAAGAATACATAATGACTTCATATTCATACTTACTGTTGACAAGAGGAAGAATGCTAGTGCCAAACTTAATCAGTCCATTTTTATGAAGTCAGTTCTCACATAAACAAAAGATTTGTATGAGCATCTTATGCTAGCTTTAGGCCATTTGTGTTTCTAAACCTGTGATAAAAAACACATTTAACATTGAGCATTATCAAGAATTTATTTTCCACTTTGACTGTATTTATTTAAATTTGTACTCTGTTTGTATGGGTGATATTGCCCATGATAACAAGCCGATTCCATGAACTGTGGCTTATCGCTTGCTCAGCTTATTTGCACAGGCGATTGCTGAAAACCAATCGGCGTAAAATTGAAGTCAGGGCACAGGACATGCAAAATCGTAAACAGGGATCAGGGCGGTTTCAGCTTTTGGGTGAGACAGCAGAGCATGTGCCAGGGCATAATAATAAATAAAAAACAAATAAAAAATGAAGTGAGCGCACCGTGAAAGTCAGTCAATGTTTTGCCAACTTATGGGCGACGAAATATGAATTTCCAAATTAAACATACCGTTGGGAGTGCAGCAGGAGTTTGGCTGACGCCTACGAGAACATCGATTGATTGACGCGCGATTTGACACGTTGAAAATGCATAAAAAACAAGCAAAGGCTGGCTGGCATCTGTAATTGTTGCAACAACCCCAAGGATGATGAGGATGCTCAGGTTCAGTTCTCGCCGCGACTATTTCGAATTTCGTATGCAAATCGACAACGGGACGCGGGAAACCGCGTTGTTAAGCGTGAAATTTGTTTTCCACTCGTTACTGGGGTTCACGTTGGCTGACATATACTCAAATCGAATTTTCGCTGGAAAGTCATAAGAAAATATTTGAATAAAAGAAAGCGGAACGAAAAAAGCGAACTCTACTTTCGGGGGTGCCACTCAGACTCTTACGTTGGTTAGACTTAACGCAGTTTTTAGTCACATTATGTAAAATGAACATGCAAATAAGGTTTGCAGTTAAAAAAATAAATTGGCGTACAACATTTGTTGTTCTTGTTGACGATATTATAACTCCCCTAAATATACAGAATCCTCCATATGTCACATTGGGGAACAATTATGTGCGAGTTTAATTTGATTGCTAAACGATTTTTGTTGAGTGCAATTTGAGAGTTTGGAAATGGGCTGTCGATGTAAATATATTAATATTTATGCAAGGCGAGTATGCTCGACTTTGAGATACCGTGCAATCTGATCCTATGGGTAACATAGACTAACTTTATTTACAATTTAAGAACATATAAATATTTTACATAAAACAAGCAGATATAAGGCAGATATAAGATATACTGATCCGATCCGGCCGGTGGACATTAATGTATTGTCACTTTGAATAATAAGTCTCTGAGCAAAGTTTCATCGCGATAGCTACAAAACTGAGGGACTAGTGTTCATACATACAGACAGACAGCCGGACATGGCTATAACAATTTGTTTTGTTATCCTTAGCATACTGGAGGTAACTTTTGGGTGTCTCCCACGCATTTTTCTATCCACAAAATGAAAAGATTGTAAATATACTAAAGACTTACACATTTTTTTCTTGTAAATCGGTCCAAGGCTTATTCAAATGAATCAAATAACATTCTTTAGCCAGAAAACATTTAATGCAACATGTAATGAAAATAAATGACAGACAAAATACCGAAATTATGGTTTTTAATATAAAGAACCATACTTTATGGCACTGCACACAGCCGCCCTTCTGCTCCATTATAATTTCTGATACAGATACACACAATTCTTTTCTTACATTTTTCTTTTCCTTTTGAGCCCCTGCTAGAAGTCACAAGACACCGCACGTAAAAAGTAAGCTAATAAGCGAAACAACAAAGAAACAAGCCAAAGACACGGACGCTTAGATAAATGAATGCAGAAGTTACGGTAACACAACTGGTGTACCATCCCAGTCTGTACTCTTGTATCTGTCAGATACTTTGCATACTTTTGGGTGCTGCGCCCGCATTAGCAATACGAATTCGAGTAACAAGCGTGAAAGAAAAAATAAACCACAGCAGCAAAAACACCAACTGCGAAATATGTTTAAAAAAAGAAACGTCGGTGAAATATATAAATGACTTTTTATGTTGATTTCATGGACGCAGCTGTTTGGGAAACGGCTTTATTCTACTCATAAATTATTATACTGCACTTTTTTTTGAAGTTTAAATTCAAATTTGTTAGTAAGGAAAGCCCACCCCATAGTCTTTTTGCCCGTCCGTCCTTCAGCCTGTCTCTAAAAGAAACTGTAAGAACTAGCTTCAGACCTATCGCAGATTACGTTTATTTTACTTTTGGATAAGTATCGATATGTATTTTGGAATCTCTGTCCCGGAAGTTGTATATTAAAATGAGAGTAATTAATTATTTCCTTATTGTATGAAACCTGGTTGGAGAAAATGCTTTAAAAACAAAGTCTCTAAAATGCAAAAAAACGAATTACGGAGTTAACCAGAGATAAAGTTCGTCTACTCCCGTTGCCATCAATAGCATGACTATACTTTATATAATCCTGATTGCTGGCACAACCCTTGCCAGCGACATGATAAATGACCGGTGTTATTCAAATTAATTGATCAAATCCGAATGTCAGACTGAAATCTGCGAGAAATTGCCAAATTACGGCATCAAATGATTTAAGTGGCGCACGGCGGTAACGCTTCTCACATAACACAGGATGTGGATGGATATGCCACTGCTCCTGGAATGGTGGTCTGAGTAGGCTGTGGGGTCTGTGTAGCAGCTGGAAATTTGCATGTGTCATGAAAGTGTTAGAGTGCGGGTGTTTCATGTGACACCCGGCGGACCAGAGTGCACGATTTGCCAGGATGTGAGGTCCATGAGGTATATGTGTGTCAAACGGTATAGCTTCCGGTTGAATGATTGAACAAATGAATGGCTTACAAACGAACGGACGCAGGGACTACGGACAGGAAGCCACATGCACACACACACAAGCACACGCACACATGGCTGGCGGCTATACTGACCAAACACGTCGACTGTTTGCGGTTGGAACCCAGACTCTCGAAACCATTTGGATACCAACGGCACCGCAAATCCCCGCTGGCATATTTTTCGGTGCAAAAATTTGCTGAAATTGAAATGGGAATTGCAAATTAACAGCAGCAATAACAGCAGCAGCGATTTATTGCTCAGTCGGCAGCTTACTGACATCGCATACGATTGCGTAAGCCATCAGTTAGTCAGTCAATTGAGTTAGATTAATTGCATGTGGTACTTTGCTCGTTTTGCCAAGTAGTTGAACTGATTAATTTTATGAGATGTTACAGTTGCAAAAAGCAATTAAAAACCGAAATGGGCAAACAATTGAATTTTGTACGCTCTACTTTAACGACGGCCAAAGGTGTTAAGGAAAATATTGAAAGTTATTGTAATGCTTTGTAATTGTAGTAATGGCATTTTCCCACACTTATCGAGGCTGACTGGCAAGTGACATAGCCACTTAACACCCACTCATGTCACACACACAATCCGCTTAAATTAAATACCCGAAAGGCTAAACAAAAAACCGGTAGTGAAACCGCCAAGCCACCACACACAAAAAATGCACGTGAAGGGAGGTTGGTTATGGCGACGACGAGGACTTTCTGCAAAATTTAACAAAAACAACAAGGGCGACACACCCTGCCCAGACTTTTTTCCACACTAATCGTCCCTTTATGCGACGCTTTTCTTTTAGACAGGGTTGAATTGGCCACCGTATGCGAATGTTTTTGTTGTTGGGCGAGCCACCCTCAAAAACTAAAGCCCAACACGTTGCTAAAGTTTCAACTTGTTTGCAAAAGAAAGGACACCCGTTGCGGAAAGATCAGAGCAACAAGTGGCCACTAGAAAAACCTTTCAATCGCCGAAAAATAAAATGGTACACACAAAAAGTGAAATCAAGTTGCTATAACAAAGCCACTTTTCGATGGTTGTAAGTGAACAAGTAAAAGTAAATCCTATAACTATATTTACATAAATCGTAAGGAACTGGATTGAGAGCCACAATAATACCCAGATGAGATCTAGTCGCAAGAATTAAAATAAACCGAGAAATATGGGAAGTACTTTAAATAATATGATATCTTTGGAGTGTAGTAGTGTCCAGTGTCCCTGTTTGCATACATGTAGTAGAAGTACTAGTATTTAGAAATTTACCTAAAAAACACAAAATGCTTTTAAGGGCGTTTTTTCATATTATTTTACAACATATAAATTTTTGATTTCTCTAACTCTTTAAGACATGCACAGGTGTTGGAAATCGATACTTCCAGATATCTGGTGGAGCTATCCAGTCGTCATTCTTTACTCTTCGTTGTTGGAACTGATTTTGCATGGACTTTTATGCAGTCAATTCGTAAGCCTTGTCAATTCTCACGCTTGAAAGGGATTCGGATGGCGCATACAGACTTGGCTGACCAAACGAGCGACCCTCTGTTTACCTTAGCATCAATTTAAACTTGCATATGTACATTAAAAAAAGAGAACACAAAACGCAATTCAAATTTAAAAGTGTTTATGGCAGCGAAATGTAAATTTATATTTGCACAAGCGAGCGAGGCCGCTAATATCAGTAAGTGTACGAGCATAAAAACAGCGTGCCAAAAAACTGAAACCTTTTTGGGGCTAAGTCACCCCCGTTATGTCCAGCTGTGCTGAGATTTGAGATTCGTATGCCGTATGGCAAACAACCATTCAGCTTATCACTAAACAGCAATGTTAGCTTCAAATGCTAAAATGTAAATAAACCTATAGATGTAGATTTTTACATATATCATCAACACACATACACTTTTGTATCAGCCTTCAGAACAGCCAAATAGTGTCTGCACCTCTGGCAGTTTTTAGCTGTTTCCTTTGTGGTTGTCATTGCGACTTAAATATTTTTAAAGAGAATATTGTAAAACAGTTTAACTTTCACAAAGAAGGAATTTCGCTTTGCATTCGTGGAACAGAAAGTGCTGAGTATGCATATATTCTGGCGTAGGAGATTTCGGAATGCAATTTGCAATAATAGCTTGGGATTGAAACTCGTTTATGTGGTAATTTAATATTGCGTTGCATACTTGCGGCACAATGCAACGCAACGCAACGCATCATCGTCTGCAGCTGTCGTCATTGTCGCGCCGATGCGCTTTATCTGGGGATGGCAAAACATTTTGCCGCATTTAATTAATTGTTCAATAAAATTAATAAACATTTGTGGGGCCTGGCACAAAAGTCAACGTACGTTCCTCCTGCAAGCTTCCCTAACACTCTCCCACTTACCGTTGGCCAAAATGCATGAAATTTTTTGGTCGCTGCGATGACATTGCAATAAGTGAACTGCCAGTGTCCCTGTTTTGACTGCACTGTGCAATCTGTGCAATGTTTGTACAAGCCTCAGAACACCAAGTGGAGTCTGCCTCCAGCGAGGACATGTGAAAAAGTCGTTTGGAGTAAAAACATTTTGTAAATTGCTTCATAAATATCAATTTGTAAAATAATAATTGTTTGGTCGAGTGTTATTCTTAGGGTTTGGGTTTCACAACTGGTATTTGCGCCTGCTGCCATTTCGTACAAGCTGCTATCTGCGCATATGCCTCAATCGACAGGACTCGTACGTTGAATGCAACGTTATCAAATGTCTGATGATGTTGCACTCTCTCGACGTAATTTCTATTGCTGTTCACAACAAGCATCTCTTTATGTTTCTGTCAACAATGTGGAACGTGGCACCTGAGCGCCATACTGATGTTCATGTCGTGTGCTTCGTCAACGGGACAATTGCTTCATAAAAGTTGCGGCGGACAGTAATAGAGTTTGGGGTTCGCTGTCTGATTAAAGTTTCAGCTGCCATAACTAGCCAGTGCGGCGTACTGTCTGATGTCACACATGTTTGAGCCATCCAAACTCATAATACAGCACGATACAACAGTCGTATTCGGGGTGGCGAAGTTTTAATACCCTTGCAGAGAAAATAGAAAAAGGACGATACATATGTATCGTGATCTTTGGCAAGGATACAAAGGTTCATCAAGATAATATTTATCAATAATATATATTTCTTTTGAGGTCACATTTGCCACCAGCAATGTGTTTCATATTGCGTGACAAAATATAAAGGCTCGCTGCAAGGGTATGCTAACGCTTCAAAAGGATTGCCTGCGGCGGTTTTTGACGCTCGTGTAAAGTTTGCTGTATTTCAATTTAAAATTTATGTTTCATTTCATTTATGTAAGTGTCAGTTGTTCGGTCCTGGCCCCCATCTTTTATTTGTCTATTAATACGAAAAGTGGTGCCCAAAAGTGCATAAATAATTTGGTTTGTAAAATTTCATTTTCGTTCTCCTTTTTTTTTGTGCTTCCAACTCATAATTCATATTACATTTACGCATTTGAAATCTGAAAATTTGTTGTAGTCCTTTGCTACCTCGACTGCCAAAATTGAAAAGTTCAAATTCAATTTGAATTCAATTTGGCTGCCATCGCCAGTACTTGAACTAAGGTTATGCGGACAGACAATGAAAAAACGAGTATATAATGGGTAGTTTTACTTGCTGCAGTTTCTGTAGGGCTGGGATGAGAGCTTCTTCTTTTTTACTGCTGATATACATTTTTACGAGAAATCAAATTAAAAGGATATTTTTTCAACTGGTTGCGTTTTTGGCATAACTCGGCATTCGTATATTCTGTAAAAAAATGGGTTATAATGTTGAATGCCGTTCACTCTGAGCACATTCGCTTCGCTGGCCAGTTAAAAAATATTTGTTCGATTTGGTACAAAGAAGACATAAATTATTGATTGCAAACGTAAAATGGCATGCATATAAATATTTTGTTTATAATCTATTTTTGTGTACGTTAAAGCTAAATATTATTTGGAAGCCATTTTTCTTTTAAATACTAATGCAAACGTACATAAATTTCATTAAAAATGCATTTACGGAAACTCAACACACCGCAGCCAAAAACTTTTAACCAACCCTCCATTTACCTTGTGCAAGATGAGTCCACAGGAAACCCAGCTGCGACTCGGCCAATTTCAACTCCAAGTTCAGCTCCTGTTATTGTGGCTTAATATTCATGGTAATTGTATGCTGGGTACAGCTGTTCGACGAATATTTTAGTAACATCTAAAAGGTCCTACCTACCCCTTATAGCATCAACTAGAAAATCAACAGCATAAAAGTTAAAAGCGATAAATATTTACCTTTTTAGCGTCCCTGCTAATATTGTACATCTCTTTTTATAATTTGGCTGCATTTTTGGAGTAACTGTAAATTCTACATAATGAACTGTTGGGCTGGGGCACCCCCATAAAATCTTGCAAAGCCTCGAGAAAAACAAAAAAGTGTAACGAATAGCAAAATTAGGATATGCAGGACGTGACAGAACCTGCCGTGGACACAAATTAGTCGCACCCCGCCGCGGTAAATGTCTTGAGTTACATTTTGATGACTTCTTTACTTTTGGGTGGGTCTGTGATCCCATTATGTAACAAAAATTACAGCTTTTAAATGTTAGAATTTCTTCTTTTATGACAGTCACTCCACGCGGGGAGTTTTTGGTTTTTGTTTCCGCAATTCTACTCAGCAGTTTCTGGAAATACTTAGCATAAAATTGCCATAATCATTTTAAACAGATTTTCTTCGTATTTTGGTGAGGAGTTGCGTCAGACATTAGGTATTTTGAGGTAATAAAATATTTTACCAATAGTGTGAGCCATAGCACATTCTGAATGAAATCTGAAAAATGGATGTTACTCAAACTAAACAAATAACTTGTCTTTTTTTAACAAAATATTTATCTGTCTTACATACAGTATATTCGTACTCAGACTTGAACGAAAATACTAAATACATTTAATCTGTTAAGATAAATTGTCAAGTAATCATTATTCTTAATAATCTGTTTGCTATTATTAATTTAAGATGCAAGGTAAATCGTGTCCTTACTCAGAGCCCCCTTGACGCTCTATAGATAAACGGGAATTGCGTTAAAAGAGCAAAGTTTACTATTCCCTCGCCCGTCCCTTACGTTACCAAAAAGCTGACAAACTCTAGCGTCGCGACGCTGCCCAATTTCATTAGACTATAATTTTTAATTGAAAAATGTATATCATTTCCAAAGCTACCAGCAGAACAGCCTCACACCATTATTTTTGCCTCACCCCGCCCAACATTCCGCCATCGTTGTGTGGGTGCCTTCGAGAGAAATGCATGAAAATATTTTGTAAGCAGATTTATAGTTTGGAAAAATAATAATTATTTGCACAAGGCCATGGGGGCACAGACGGAGACACACTATATAACCCGACGGCAGCACAGGCTTGACAACCTCTCACGCCAGCTGGGCTGTGTCATCCACCACATAGACTCTAATAACTGTAACTCTATCAGTTTGCGCCTCTGTTTCCCCCTGGTATTGCCTGGCGCTTACTAAAGGCTTGGACGCAGATTAGTTTATCATTTAATTATTTTTTGCCTTTGCATCGAAAAAGGAACCAAGAATAAAATGGGTTGGGCATGGCTAAAACAATTTTATGTGCTTGAGTTTTATGTGAGTGTCGCCAGTCTTAAAGTATTGATGTACATATATACATTGTATATGTTCTTATGTACATATATATGTAATTATATTAGTTTGCCGAAAATGATTCAATTTGTTGTTCCGAGATAATTTACTCACGCTCTTACGAATTCCAGAGGTAATCCCTGTGGATAATGTTTTATTTGGTTATGTTCCCAAACCAGATTATAGAAGAGTGACTAAAGCTAATAAGCTGTATATTATTTATTCACTGTTATTTTAATACTTTTGCTTTAAAGAAGGTGTTAATATTCATGGATTGAGCTGTGTAGAAAGTTGAAAATTTCAAACATTAGCAACAATTTTTACTTCAACCATAATCTACGGTCAGATTTTTGATAATGTACATTGTACCACACAGACGGTGGTGCTGGTTGTTGGCCTGAGAGTGAAGTTCGGGCGTTACAGTTGTCAGTTGACGCCTATGGACAGCTGGTCAGCAGCTTGAACTGTCTAATTGTTTGAGCTCCTTTGTAACCTTTTTGAAGGTGTCAAACGCATTTGCTGCCAAACTTCCTCCGCCCAGGCACGTGCGTCGCTTTGATGCCGACGTAACGTTACTTTGCGTTACGTTACATATTGAAGCTGCGTATTTGGTAGCTGACCACTGACTTTCACACATGACCATTGGGGGCTGGTTTATAGCGATTTTAATTTTGCTTTTGTCAACAGTTGCCTTTTAATTTCGCTTCATTTACATTAAAAAAGAGTGGCAGTAGCACCGAATTCTGCTCTCTAATTGCTGTCAAAATTTGTTTGTTAAGTGTTGGTCACCACCCACAAGGCCACACCCTCATGCATGTGACTGTCTGGAACCCAAATACAAATGGAAATTTTCCAAACGGATGTTGTGACAAAGTAACGTGTGCTTTGTTTATTTTCGTTTCTGTTAAGTGACAGTCTGACTGTTGCAAAAGTTCTCTACGCCTATGTCAATAACTCGTCAGTAATGTAGCATAAAATGACACATAAATACAAATTACAGTCCCAAAGTGAAGTGAAAATAAAAACACTCAATATATATTTCTAATGGCCGGCCAAGGGCAAGAATCTAATAACATTAATGACCGCCTGAATTACCAGCAGGACTAGTCTCAAATCATTTTGCAAATCTAATGAGCCTCAACGGCGTAAAAAGAAGAAATAAAAAGAAAACGAAAATAATAGAATGATATGCTGGTCACTTAGAACTCCATATACTCTTCTTACTGGCAATGAAATATCCTATATGCATATACGTTTCTATAAACATATATTACATATATGTATTGTTAATTGTTATCAATATTTATTTCTAATCAGTTATATACCACGACTGTAATGTATGAAAATGAAAACCCATATTAAAGATATTATTATATTGCATATATTAAACGTTATTAGAAACGAGATGATTTGGATGTTTAAATGATTGTATAGAATTCTTATCACTAAACTAGAATATTTTAAATATAAATCCAAATTATTCCTTGAATATGTTTCAAGATCTAGACACTTGTATTAGGACTCTCTGCAAGAGTATAAAAAAAGAACAAACGCGAGGCGACAAACATTTGGTGTGCATCAAAGCATAAAGCACGGAAATCGACAGCGCGTAGGTCGCAAACTGCAAAACTGAAACTGGTCGATGTTGTTGGGGGGGTTGGGGAGCATTGCTGGGTCAGCTGTCAGTGGGGTGCAAAATCAGGAATTAAAACGTCTTAATGGTTCTGTCTTTATGAGCTGTTTGTCTGCATGACGCAGGGGTGGTTTGCTATCGTCCTGCGAATTCTTCTTAGCTTGTCGGCTTAGAGCCCCAGACTTTCGTTTCTTTTTCGACGTCCAAGCCAAAAATGTTTTCTGTGACTTCATTCAGTTAATTTGCATGTAAATGAAGCAACAAAATGTTGCTGTCTTTTTATTGCTCTAATGTTTCAATTAACACACTTAATTTCTATTTAAACTTTAATGAGGCAGGGTTGAGGCTAAGGTTCCTTTGTTATATCATGTTTGTTATGCAAAAAATGCTATACTCATTTCACTAAGCGCGTCCAATATCTATCAACATTCGCATATAACTTAGTTTTCAATTACAAAAGCATTTTTAGCTGAAGTCAAAGGTTTATGGTGCTTATTCCAGCTGCTGCTGCTTTAGACACTCTAAAATTTCAATTATCTTCCATGGGATCAGAGTGGGATGGGCCCCGAATAACGGCTGTAGGAGTGCAGATATGCATATTAAATAAGTTTGGTGTTTGCTTGCACCCGTTGCCTGAATGAAAGCAGTCACTAATGGGAAATTCGAAAGGGCGTGATTGGGGTTCGTGTGAGTGCCTCAATTGCATAAATCGACTATTAAACTTTTTGGAAATTAATTGGTTCAATTGTTTATTAATAACTTAATTAATAACTAGAAACTAAAAAGTCAACACAAACATTTGTTTTTCATTCATTTGTAATTTTATATATGTTATGTTTTGTTACATGTTCTGTTTGTTGATTTGTTCGCCTCGGTTCGATAATTTTAATTATTTTCTACCAAGTATTTTTGGATTGCATTTTTGATTAGATCGTGATATTTGCACGAACAATCAACAAAATAATTAAATGCATTCAAGCATTTTTAATTGTTTACGCTAATTTGATGCTTAGGCATTGGCTGAAATAGGTCGGGCTCCGAATCTGGTCACATAAACGCATATGCATATTTGATGTGTTATTTCGATTTGCACTTTCTATGGTTGGTTGGTTGCTGTTGTTTTCTGAGCTGACCGCAGGCTATATGTACATGACATATGTTTACAATAAAATTGGCAAACATTAAAGGGAGATTTGAACATAAAGTGCTAATTTAATCGGCTCAATTAAAACTCTATCATCATATTTATTGCATTTTAAGATAACAACCAATATCAAATTATATTCAGCGATTCTCAATACTCGCATTACTCATTTCATAAAAAATGCATCAACAGTGTGACAAATCCTTTTTTTTTTTTTTTTTTTTTTGATTTTTATTTGGCAAGCTACATAGGGTGTTTACCCTATTTCCAGGCCGGTATAACTTTAAACTTTAAAACCCAATCCTCAGTGGGGAGATGACGCTGTTGTCAGCACGGGTATGCTATAATTTATATTGCTATAATTTTCTAAAGAAGCCGGCCGTTCCGCGACCGGCCAAGGATCCAGAGGTCCGACGGGTGCTTGCGCTTTAGACGCATGTGACAAATCCAATTTATTCAATGTGTTCGTTTAACTACATAGTTGGTTAGGCATTATTGTTGCCGCCTGCATACACTGAAAACAAATGCGAAGAATGCAACCAGCTGCATGTGCGTGCATAAATTTGTGTTGTTTGTGTTGCTTCTGGTATTGTTTGCTTGCATTCTGCAATGAAAAAGAGGTGTTTGCCAGCGGCACAAACTGCAGCAATTTTTTTTGGGACACAGTCTGATACGTATTAGCATCAGACAGAGAAATGAAGTTAACTGCGTTACCGCGAGCAGCTAATAAATGACAACTAACGTCAATCGACAAATGTTATTATTACAGGCGAGTCTTTTGTTGGGCGAACAATGCAATGGCAGCAATTACATGGAACAATTTCAAAGCATACCAATGGAAGAAAGCCCTACATGTGTACATACTGGCGTTGTGTAAACAAAGGTGTCAGAGCATTTCTTAGTCCACCGGAAGCAAACAACCCAACAAACGGACAGACACAAAAAATATAAAAGCAGGAGCACTTTGACGGCAAACAGCGTTGCAACCAAAAGGATATCGCGTGCCAAAAACTCAACATGTAAACACAGGGCAGAAGACAATGGTATGTATACTGGAGACTACGTAAAAGCTTTCAGCGTACCGCCACCTGATTGTCCTACCATTTGATTTCATCCCCCAAATGTATGATGTTGGGGAATGCTTCGGCTTCGGCTTCGGCTTGGGCTTTGTTTTATTTTATTGTGATTTTATGTTAGTCGTTTTGTTTTGGCATATTGGCAAATATTAGTTTCATACTTTTGTAACAAATGGTATGCTTTTGTGTAGAATTTTCGTAGAATGTCGCCTTGAATAAGACCATAAAAACAGATGTGTTTGTAGTTGTATACGTACATATGTTTGTGTTTCTGCGCTTATACCGAATGTGAAATTTGATATACTTTACAGAACTCATTCAGCTAGATATACGATTGAATTTCATCAAATATGTATGTTTGTTTATGTCATATAGTTTATTTCAATATATTTCATATTTTTAAGAATGCTAATAGTATTTGAAGTAATACTTACAGTAGTTTAGTTATTGGTGAGTAGAGCTCAAGATATATTTTTCTTAAACAAGTTTAATTAGTCTAGTTATATCCATTTCGTTGGCTTGTGTAACCAAAACATAAGGTAAACATATATTTGTTGTTATTATATTGTGATTTATTGATAGAATAATTTGCTTGTCGTAAGCACACGGATGTAACATAAATAATAATGCGTTTTGATTCGCAATGGACTTAACAAAATATTCAATTCATGTATTTTCGTTGATCCACTTAGTTTTGTTTTTCTCTCTTGGAAAACTGTAAGATAAAAATAAAAATAATTAGTACTTTAGCACACGTCTCGATTACAATAATTATAAATTCTCAATAAGTTTTAATTGATGTCCCTTTTAGATTGCATTTTGTTTTAATTATACTCTTTTCGAAGAAAATAGTATATTAAGTTTGTCCTGAAGTTTGTAACGCATAGAAGGAAGCGTCGGAGACCCCCAAAAGTTACTGCCAGTATGCTTAGAATGACAATACAAATTGATCTAGCCATGTCCGTCTGTCTGTCTGTCTGTCTGTCTGTCTGTCTGTCTGACTGTCTGTATGTATGCAAACTAGTCCCTCAGTTTTTGAGCTATCGCGATAAAACTTTGCATAGGCACTTATTATTCCAGGGGACAGCACATTGGTCGGAGCTGGCCGGATCGGAATACTATATCTTATAGCTGCCATACAACTCGAAGTCGGTTTTGGCCATATATCCCATGTTTTTGAATTTATCGCGATGAAACTTTGCACCGATACTTATTATTCAAAGAGACATCACATTGGTTGGAGCCGGCTGGATCGGATCACTATATCTTATAGCTGCCATACAACTCGAAGTCGGTTTTGGCCATATATCCCATGTTTTTTAATCTATCGCGATGAAACTTTGCACCGATACTTATTATTCAAAGAGACATCACATTGGTTGGAGCCGGCCGGATCGGATCACTATATCTTATAGCTGCTATACAACTGGCAATGAATTAAATATTCTTAGAACAAAAAAAAATGTTACGCGACAAAACGATTTTGTACAGCTTATGAAATTTCAGTGGTGCAGTTGACAGAGTGAAAATTGCCTATAGGTTCGAAAAGAGTATAAAATCTTCGGCACGCCGAAGATAATCCTTCCCCACTTGTTTTTTATAAGCTTCAAACATGTACAAAATAACAGCAACTTCATAAGTAGCAATATGTTAAGCATTGAATGATTTATTTAGCTAATTTACAGCTCCTGACCAAAGTCAACAAATCATTTTTCAACTCAACGCTGACAGCTGCAATTTTTTCTTCAAAGAACTCATGCAGCATTTGTGCATTTAAAATGTGCATACTACTTTAAAGCCAAGACCCACGGCCAAAAGTAACCAATCCCAACGAAAACACACTGGACACCCATGCTGGCCGCACACTGCAAACCGAATCAATTAAATTCAATTAAATTCGTAAAACCACAAGCCAAGTGCATTTGTCTTGGGTAGGCATTTAACCTTATCGCACAGTGTCAGTGGAGCCTCGTTGAAGTCCGGCCCCTGGTCCATTGTTATGCTCTTGAACAACCCAGAGCTTAGCTGTCAATCTTATTCTAATTGAAATGCTCACTCAGCCTCTGCATCGGCTCACAAATTGAGTTTTACGGACAAACAATTGAAATTGCAAGGCAATGGGAGGCCCACAAAAGGGGTCACACTAGCCAAACAAATTTTACTTTTAGTCTATTCTACAAAAGCCAAAAGGAATATGTTTTTTTTTAATATTTTCTCCACAACTTTGGTGAGGGCCTAATTACTGCACTGTATTAAAAATGGGCTATTATAAACACAAATAGCTGTGGTGGAAATAAAAAAAACTTTTGGCTGTTAGCTAGTGTTGTCAAAATCAACAAGTTAACTGCATTTGCTGCACTTTGGGTTCATGCTCCGTATCCTGCCATTCATTTGAGGCAGACTGCAGGACACTGTATTTGTTTGTTTCTCGAATTCTAATTGCGCCACTTGACTTTTGTGTGGGGTGCCAGACAGTGAAATAACTAATCCTAGAGACGGGATAATTGCTATATACTCATATTGCAGGACTCCGCAAATTTTTCCCATTGTGTTTTCAAGCTGTGCATTTTTATTGTTAATTAATTAAAAAAGTTTTTGCACCTTTTACATTAAATATTTTTTTGTGCCGTTGGGCTAGCAATTTTAACAATTTTTATTTCGCACACAGCTTGGGTTTGGCATGCCTTGTTAAAATATTTGAAAATATTTAAATTGACATTTTTTGTCATGTTTCTGGCTTGCATTTTTTACTGCCATGTTATGAATATGAACAATGTCAATTTGTCGGCAAGTCGCCTCAAGGCACAAAAGGTTGACAGTATGATGATACACATTTTTTGTCTACTACTATACGAAATTTTTAAAGCACAATGAACGAGCTGGCAGAACGAAAGGTTGGCATTTTCGACAGGCAGACTTTAAAATTCCAACGCTGTCAACCTGCGTGCCAAACACTTTAAGTTGCATTTGCAACATGCTGCTCATCCATACTGAAATCGCACAGCTACAACTAATCAAAACAAATTCAATTAAACGAGACAAAATTCGGGATGGCCAAATGGAGGCCGAATGGAGTCGAGCGGCAGTCGCAGTCGCAGTCGGAGTCGCAGTCGGAGTCGGAGCCCAAGTCTAAGTCCCAGCCTTTGTATGCGTCTCTTATCTGGCAGCACAATCCATTAAAATTGCACATCGTTTACACCAAAAATCAATTCGCCAAAGCATTTAGGCATTACAAATGCCAAGCCAGCCACCGACTAGCTCTATACAGAGTAGACAGCCAACACGGGACTCGCCGACAGAATCCACGTCCACATTCACGCTCGGCCACCAGTCGGTGGCCCGCTTCAAAATGAACGTTGATGGCCATAAATTTCACATACGGCGTTTGTGTTTTTCGTTTCGTCTCGTTTCGTTTCGTTTGTTCCTGGCTGCTGTTGTCGTCTGCCCTCTACAAAGCGATAAACGCAGCTTATAAGGCCGCAGTTCGTTCGGTTTGTATTGCTTTGAAATTAATCCGCCAGATACTCGCACATAGCTACGTTTGTGAATAACCCAGAGTCGCCGTTCAACTGTACGTTATGTCTGTTAGGATAGAACATTGGGCTTTGAATAAAAATCGGCTGGAAACATAAAAAGGCAATTAAAGAAGTGCATTCTGTTTGTTTAAGTCACTAATAAACATCCCTAGATATGAAGAAAGGCTTTAAGACTTGTCTAGTAGTCAACACGTTTTGTATTACTTATTAATACCATATTAAACTGTTGCGGAAACTAGCTCGTTATGAAAAAATAGGCGTTTGTCTTACGATATGTTGTTCTACATATACACTGCCCGACAACCGATTAGCACACTCTCTAAGCTTTCAGTTTAAAGGCAAATATCTCCCTACTCTGAAAATGTTTCATGCTCATTCTTTTTTTCTCATATTCTTCATCATTTTCACTCATTCTAAGAATAACTGTAAGCTCTGGAAGTGTACCGTTGGTTTGCTATGCTTTTTTCTGTGAAGTGCGACAAAAATGCATGCATTTTTGTTGGGACAGCCGATTAGCACATTTTTGTTTTCGTGTCAATTTTTGTGTGTAAGCTGTCTTGTTTGGGTGTTTAAGTTTATTATTTATTTATTGGGATCAATTATCTATGAAAGAAAGTAATAATGGGAAAAGGAAAACCGTTGGATGAGTCTGAAAAAGGCAAAATAAAGGCTTACAGCGAGTGCGGCCACTCGATTCTTCAAATATCGAAAAATATTCAACGCAGCCGTAAAGTTATAACCTCATATTTAAACAATGAGGACACTTATGGAAAAAACATGAAAGGTCGGCCCTCATCAGTGATAACAGCAGCTGATAAGCGAATCATATTAAGGCACGCATCTAATTCTCACGACTCAGCCACCAAAATTAAAGAAAAAACTGGTGTTAAAGCGTGCGTTCGGACTGTGCAAAGAGTTATTTCGAATGCTAAGCATATTAAGCGTCTAAAATTAAAAAAAAAACCACCTCTAAACCAACTTCGAAAGATGCAACGGCTCGATTTCTGTCGATCGAATATGACCTGGACCAAGGAGTGGGAGCTTGTAGTCTTTTCTTTTTTTTTTTTTTTTTTTTTAACATATTTTATTAAACAGGCTTTCTGTTACCTTTTGTGGCAACTTAATCTTGTTTTACTTTACAAACAAAAAAAAAAGGTATGAACTTATGTTACATACATGGACAAACTTATGCTATTTACAGTATTTACACTATTTACAAAATTTGAATTTTAAAGGAATCTATTAGGAAGGTCCAGTGGATGGCACCTTTTAAGTCTTCTCTTTCTTGGCTTTCTCGTTAGTCTTCTGGCGAGTGCATTAGGGTGACCACCAAGGCGTTGCAGGTAATTTGATGCGAGTTGGTTCATGACATCGCCAACTTTAGGGACATTTAAGTCTCTTTCAATGTCCCTCGTGCGCATGTACCATGGAGCTTTGCAGATTCTCCTAAGGAACTGTGTAGTCTTTTCGGATGAGAAAAAGTTTAATTTGGAGGGTCCTGATGGCTATGCCTACTACTTTCATGATCTCAGAAAGGAAAAGCATACTTAGATCGATTGCACAGCCGTGCGGGTGGTGTCATGGTGTGGGGAGCTATTACGTACTTTGGCACTATAGAGCTGCAGTTTCTAACCAGCCGTATGAATGCCATTGCGTACAAAGGTGTACTGAATACGGCTTTCCCTGCAATTAAGGATATTTTTGGACCCTTGAAATGGAAGTTCCAGCAGGACAACGCACCTATCCACACAGCCAGGATTGTAAAGACCTGGATTGAGGGTTAAAAAGTAGAATTGCTAACTTGGCCGCCATACTCGCCCGACCTAAACATTATAGAAAATGTTTGGGGATGGCTGGCACGGAAGGTGTACGAGTCCGGCAAGCAATATTCAACTGAAGCAGAACTCATTGAAGGAATAAAAAGGTCCTGGGAGGCTATATCACTCAATTATATAAAAAAATTATGTGACTCCTTACCCAAGCGGATGTACGAAGTCATACTTAATCGTGGAGGCTCAACACATTATTAATTTGTTTACAAATAAGATCTAAAATATTGAAATTAATTTTAAAAAATAATTTGAGTGAAGTTTGAACCCATTTTCTTTTGTTATTTTAGGTTTTCAAGTGACTGTGCTAATCAAGTGTCGCAAAAATAAAAGTGAGTTTTGTATGTTAAGTTTGTTTAAAATAATTGGAAATGTTATTAATAAAGTTAATATCATATCTACTATTTATTTTCGTGTGAAATTTTATATTCTTTTAATGAAAAAAAAACTCATCCCAAAAGCTTTATTCGTTTTCCTGATATTGAGCTCCTAAGACGGGAGCATAGGGTGTGCTAATCGGTTGTCGGGCAGTGTATATGCGTACAAACAAACACCGAACTCAATACAACCCTATCATCCTGAGCTCCTATCAGTGTCACTTCGAAATGAAAAAGAATTTCAAGTGACCATACTTATATTACAAACTAAAGAAATGCATTTTCTGCAATGTGGTCCTCCGTGCTTGCGTTTTATTAGTGTCACCTCAAACAGCAAATTAAGATTAGAGTGCCGATGCCAACTGAAAGCGTGCGGTCTCTGAACGCTTAGGTTTGCCCATGAGTTATTGCATGCATTAATGCGCAGTAGAATGTGACTCAACCGCTGACTGCTGAAACATATATTGTTGTTGGGTAACACTAAGTATATATCACTGTGTGTGTGACAGTGGCTGATATGGCTAAGTATTGACCAAGGATCAATGTCTATCGGTCAAACACGGAATGCAGAAGTTCCCTTTAAAATATTATGTTTTATAACCCATTCTCTAACAATTACATTTATTTCAAAGCAGATCAAACAAAAGTTTTGCAATTTTGGTAAAAAATAAATAAAATAGAAAATTTTATCAAACTATATTTTGGGAAAAATATGTTAATATATTATATGAAAAGAAGAACATTTTCAGGCAATTCCGGGAATTCAATCGAATTGTCTTATTTTAGCAATGAGCGTTTGATGATGTTCAATTATCTAAATTGAGCTTCCAGTTGAGTTGAACATGTAATATTCTTGACATTTATGAGTTGTCAACACCTTAAAAGTCATATCTCTTCCATGATATGGTTTCCCCTAACAATAACAAATGTCAAATGTGATTTACATAAAGAGCAATAAAAACAGGGGGTTCTGCTAAGGTCTGCCAAAGTTCGGGGGTTTTTATCATTTCTGATAGCAATCTGAACTCTCAAATCGGTGGCTTTGCTGCTCAGTGTAGTTGAGTTAACGTGCATAAATTACCTTATTTCCACTGTACAAAATTGGAACTGTGTAACTTTCGCTTACAATCTTTGATACAACAAAAAAAAACTAAGGCATTATTAAATTTGACATGTTGCGCCCGTTTCCACTAATGGAACAGTAACAGATGAACAAACGAAAAGTTTTGTACATTTTGTACGCAACATCCCTTGCTACAAATCAGAAGATAAATTGTTTTTGTTCATGATTTATATATAAAAATACGACGTTGCCTTCGCAGCAGTCCAACTCCCTTGCAAGGCATCACTTTCTCTTTGGCTTCTTATCGCTTGCGTTGAAAGTAAGCAACAAATATTAATATTGTTTATACATCTAGTGCCTTTTTATTTCATTTTCAATGCGAGGGTTGGGCACTGAAAATGTAATTTGTGAATTTAATATTGCGAAATGTGCATGAAAACGTTATCGATTTTTACGTTATGTTGGACAGCAGATATACATACTAATATGGATTTTGAGTCTGAAGAAGTGGTATACTCCAACATGATGGATGCACTTGCACAATTTAAAGGATGAAAGTGTAAAGCAACTCAAGCGTACTTCTACAAGAGACTATCGACTTTTCTTTTTATAGTGTTGCTACGATAGGTTTAATATATTGAATTCAATCCAAATTATTGTATATCGAGGATATATTAATTTTATATTAATCCAGATGCTTGAAATACAGATCAGTTTGCAAGAAATATGTGACAGAGAGAATACCATTTAATATGGTATGAAAACTTGTTTCCTTGGACAAATAATTGTATTATTATCTATTTACCTTGTCAATTCTATATTATATGTATGTTCAATTGGTTAATAAACATTTTTACTTACCCTTTTTGTAATTTTGTTTAAAACGTGTTCAAAAGCTTCAAGCGATGTTCGAAAACTTTACGATTGAGAACCTCAATCAGTTTTCCCGGATCATTTGGCTTGTTGCACGTTTCCTTTGCAGAAAAGTGATCTAGATACTCGTCACGTTTGCAATATAGACAGACACCATTTATGTATTCCTCCTCGCAGATCGTAGCATTCGTCGAACGCAACCACTCTGCGCTATTTAGCTGCTGGAAAAGATCTCCGATATAGATGCGAGCCGTGGATATTGGGGAGAAGGCATTGAAAGCAACCGTTGTAATTGGATTGTGCTCCAGATTTAGAACCAGCAGATTCTTAATTTTATCAAAGAGTCCGCTAGAAAGTAGAGAGAACATTCAGAGATTGTACAGTTTGAAGAATTTGGAGCACACACCCTTGAATGCGATCCAGATTGTTGTGAGCCAGATGAATTTCGAGTAGCATTGGCGAGTGATGAAACAGTTCATCCGGCAGCCTGGCAATGTTGTTGCGCTCCAAATGCAGCATTAGTAGCTGCTTTTGCGATTTTAGAAAATCCCTGCCGATATAACTGATGTTGCTGCGAATGCCAATATAGGACAGATTCTCAGACTTCCAGAACAGCTCGGCGGGCACATTGTCGCCGCAGTTGTGCAGCTCAAAGCCGCGTAGCTTGGTCATATGCCACAGTTCTTTCGAGCTCAGCAAGGACATTTCCACACTGCTGTTCTTAAGCGAACAGTCCAGTGAGAGCTGAAGTAACTCCGTCTGCTTGGCAAATATCTCACTGGCCACGCTGGCCATATTTCTAACGACAATTGATAGTCGAGTCAGCAGCGGAAGAGGATGCAGCAAGGTGCCGGGCAAATCGCTTCTGCCCTTTAGCGTTAGCTCAGCGATCTCTGTGACATTCTGCAGAAAGGTGGCGGGCAGCACAGCTTTAAAGCCAATAAGCGACAGCTTTCTGAGCCCTGGGTAATTTGTAAAGCGCTGCTGCAGCAGGTCATCTCGCTCGTCGCGTGTCTCAAAGTAATTGGAGATCTCCAGTTCGGTGTAGTTGGTAATGCCCAATTTGGAGAGTAGGCTTCGAATGGTCTGTCCGTTGGGTATGGCGCAGTTGTCGATGCTTAGTCGGCCAATGCGACCGGCCTTCAGTGGTGGCAAGTAGCCAAAGCCGCGTACATCGAAAATGCTGCAGCTGATGCTGTAAAGCTGCTTGGAGCTGCTTAGTGTAACCATACCGCACTTGATGCGTTGATCCTGGCACTCGCATTCATTGTTGCCCTTAAGTAATGCCTCGCAGCCATCCTTGGTGGTGTAAATGGCTGGTGCTGCTTCCGAAACAGTCGCATTGTCCTGCAGGCTGGGCAGGACCAGGCTGAGCAACAAGAGCCCCAGCAACATCTTCCTCTGTTGCGCCGACATCGACTGAACGCTGCAACAAGAGAAGAAGGCACTATAACTCAACATCGAGCAGCAAATGAATTGACCTGCCTTCTGGGCTCTATTCGTGTTTAACGTTAGCCCTTCGGCTTGTTTGCTGATTTCACCTTGCAGGTAAGAAGAAATTTCATTGGAAAGGTACCGAGCCAAATTGTAGCTCTAGCTGAAGTTGACACCCCTGTTCACAGTCATACATAGACAGCGGCTTTGCTAACTACCTGGACTAAAGAGGCCGCAAACCTTTAAGTCTCTGGCGTGGCGGTTGCATTAAATAATCAGTAATTTACTACGCAACTCGCACGATTTGTGCATACAATTAAAGCACTTTAAAGTCTATCAAGCTGCAAACCAAATTGCTCGAGTTGCAGCAAAGGTAACAGAAATGCACTCGCTGTGAATGTGTAAAAACAGGTAAAGTGTGCCGATGTGATAAGTTATAGACTAACAGATACTCTGTGCGCGGACTAATAAGCCAATTACGAGTTTATTGATCCACAAATGATCGACATCGAATAACTATTCCATATAGCTTGCATAGGCATATTCGCTTAAAATGTGCGTTTTCTTACAAAAATTAGTTTTCTTTGATTGTTCTATTGGCAGTTGATGTGAGCTTGAAAACGGGCTCGATTAATTTACTTGATATCTTCTGACATTCATATTGTCGTTGAAGCGGCTGCTAAAGTTCAATGCGCTTGAAATTTCGCTTAATATGAGAGCAAGCTGTTCATCGTCTGTGCCTTCTGACTGTGTTTTCTTGTGTGTGGCTGTAGCTTGGTTATAAATATGGCTGCTTGGGAGCAGAAATTACATTTCATTCTGGTTTTCAGTTTCATTACAAATGCAAAAATGCAAAATGGCAAGGCAGCCATTATCTTCATTCGGGTCTGTTGATCGATGATCGCTGGCAGACTATCCAGTCCAAGTCCAAGTTGGAGTCGGAGTTGGAGCTGGAGTCGGGGCCTGCTGAATCGTTTGAGGCGTTCATGCGTAAATGGCTTGCCCACCTTTACGCAGTTGCATTCACATATCTGGCCAATGCATTTGAATTTGCAGCCGCCAGCCATATGATCACATCGACATGAACCAATCAGCCAGCCAGGCTCAAGCCAGTCCACTTTCCTGCCTTCATCTCATCTCCCGGTCCGCTGTTGTCGGCTTCAGGCAGCACGGTGGCAAACATTTTTTTTACGATTTGCTTTTGGTGCCTCGAATCGCTGCTCGTATTCCCAAGAGCTAAATCAATAAATTACGTGACAGGCATGCAGAAATCTTGGCTTCTCCAACTGAACATGTACATGGAAAGAGCGCACTCCAACGATCTTCGTTACGTTTTGTTCATTTTGATTGAATCAATCAAAAATATGCATTTATACTTTAAGGGAAAAACGCCATATATATTTTCTTTTGCAGATCTTTCGTATAGTCATAACAATAAATTATTATTATGGCATGCCAATGAACAGCACCAGAGATCCCAAAGTGCTTTATCTTAAAGTATAAAATTGAATGAGTTTCCATTAGTTTGATGCAAGTAATTCAGTATTTAATGGTCGACGGTAGACGCAGAGCTAATATACATAGAACTGTTTTTATATTCACATGTTTTTACATATGCTGGTTTTGTTTACAGTGATTTTTAGTCACTTACAGACATTCCAGAAAAAACTGAAGTGCGTATAAGAACCAGATCTGTTGCGCAAATTATAGACATGGAGATTAATAGGAGAAAAGTATAACCAGCTTGTTGTTAAACAATAAATTTTATTTTTATATAACTTGCAAATTAATAAATTGCTGTAAGTCAAGCTTTAGCAAAACCACAAATATTGCGATGTAGTTTTTATGCCACCAACAGATTCTTAATAACCGTTGTCGTTTTTTGTGATGTTGGTATGTAGTCCCCAAGTTAATTTTCCTCTTCTTCACTCGACAATCAAATTTATTGAACTCATCGCACACAATTTGTACATTTTGTAGCAATAAAGATGAGGAACTTTAAAAGAAATGTACTGTTTGTCAGGCTTAATTAGTTTTGACTTTCGAAGTTACTGAGAACTTATCAAGCGCAATGCGAAAAGTCAATAGGAAAGTCAAAACTTAAAGCAAGTGCTTCTGTTGCGGCAAGTTTCATCCTTCATTGCTCAATTAATAATAAATAGTTTACGTTTTGCTAAAAGTTTGCATCATCGAAGCGATGGATTCAGTTGGATCAAAAGTTTGTGAATCCTGGCAAGCGAGCCAAGGGCGGACGAACTGGAAGCCATGTTACGGCCGAATTTCATTGTGCCACAAATCTTCATTGATTTTGATTTCTTGCACGGCGATGTTAAATCGCCTTATGGCAAAGCTTTGGCCAATACTGGGTAAAACGGACTGCTGGCTACGTTGAATGGTAAATACTTTTGTTAGACTGCCGCACAACATGACAGGCAAATAAATGGTCATAATCCTGGCCAGACAAAGGGCTGCATTCATAAAAGGGCACGGCCTAGTCTTGGCTCCAGCTAATAACTCACTCATGCCACTCTATGCCAAGAATGTCTGGGCGTCTAATGGAACAGCCAGGAATGGGGTTGGTGGTCTTCTTTTTATGCGATTTGCATTTGATTTATTTATTGTAAATTATATGCCGCATGCAAATTGGTAGCTATACAAAAAATTAAGTTGTTGCGCAATGCTTTTCCCAGAAACGTTTCCACTGCCCTCAAGGCCTTTTTCCGTTGCTCAAATAATAATTCGCTTCAAATTCGAATACGCACGTTTCGTAACTAAAATAATATACACCAAGCACAAGAAGGCGGCCAAAAAATATGATGTAGCCCGCAGCGCCCACGCAATGAGCAAGCCTCGCTGCCAAACCCTTTGCCCAAGGCAGGAACGTAACCCTCCCGTCTAGCCATGGCCCCCCACAGTGGCAAATCAAATAGACGCATGAAATTGAATACTCGTTGTAGGTACAATTTTTGACATTTGCCTTTGAAAACAAATGAAAACGAAAACGGAAACGAAAATGGTAATGGTAATGGCAACTGGGGCAACGCCCGTGCCGCCCAATTTGGGTGCTTGGCATGGTATGGCATGGTAGTTTTTATATTCGGCTTATTTCAATGTTTCCGCCTATTTATTTATTTTAATTAAAACAGACACGTGTTGCTGTTTTCTTGTTTTCATTTGCCAGTTTGCCAGGGCAACTTTGCGACAAGAAACGCAAAGAAACTGTGCAGACGGAATTGTGGCAAGTGTAACTGAGAGCTGTCTCAACTATGAATGCAAACCAATACTGCTGTAGCCAAGCAAATACGCAGAAAGGCCTGAGGACATGGAAAGTTGTTCTAACCCTTTTACAAGCTGGCGAACTTTGCTGTTTAGGTGTCAAATCCTGAGATCCACTTATGTTTGTCCCTGCCATGGACGATACCCTACAATAATCTCTATAATATAAAATGTGGGTACTAAGTTTATTGGCTATTTCTTTGAATTAATCTTAAACATTTAGTAAATTGTTTTAATTTTTAAAATAAATAACTAATTACGAAATCCATACAGTAGTGTTATAATTTTTTCATTTAAAATGAAATCTATCTTCAATACAACTAGCACAAATAGTAACTCAATCTGTTAGCAACATTTAGTTGTTTGCCAGCTCCCTGGTTGATTGATCTCATGACAACTGCCATTGACTAGCAGCAAAATGGGCGTGACCATTCATGTTGCACAAGTTTCAACAGCAAATTTTGCATACCGCCTCCTTGCAGAAGCTGCCTACCGAGCTTAACAACGGCCAGCTTAAAATGCCCCTAAGTGGTCTTTGTAAAATTGCACTAGAATATGCCCAGATCATAATCGTGTCTAGAAAGTGGCTATGGTTCTTAACAGCCAGTCACCGGTTGCTCATCGCCCTAAAATATCAAGAAGCGGGTAGCCAGTAGCCAGTAGCCGGCTAGTCATCAGAAGTCCGAAAATAGCATAGACACTGCTTATGCCTGATTCGATGATGATGTTGTTGTTGTTGTTGTTGTTGCTGCTGTTACGTTTGCTGTTGCGAATAATGTTTACTGTTTTAATGCACTTGCAGCTATTTTCAAAGTGCGTAGCAAATCATAAAAATGGCTACCGAGCGGGCAATAGCCTCAATTCCTGAAGTCAACGGCATTAATTTTATGCAATTAATGGAAATTACATGAAATTATGAGTGGAACATTGAAATTCCTTGTGAACATCACCCAGGACAACCGAACTCAAACCGTGCAACTCAATTTGCTACTTTTGAAAGTCGTCGGGGGTACTGGGGGCTCGGCTTGGGTGGCCCCTTTATGGCAATTTGCATTTCCACATTGCTCGCCAAATGAAAGAAAATTTAATTTTCCACTGCCTACTTAATTGAAACATTAGCCAAACATTTTTATCTACTCTGTTCCAGTTATGTCTGTCTCTGTCTGTCTGTATGTCTGTCCTTCACTTCTGGCCCTGTGTTCATTTACATTCAAATTAACTCGTAATGAAAATGAGTTCAAAAACTTTGACTTCGGGGGGTTGCGGCATTTAATTAGTTGTTGTGATTGTTGTTGTTACTGATGTTCGTTGGCCATTTCTTTTAGCTTAGTCGGCTCAATTATCCACGCACAATGTGCCGCGCGTTTGTAGAAAGCTTTATGGTCTGTTTGTTTAGACACTATTCAAGCCATTTGCTGAGTTTAATGTTAGTTGAAATGAAAGAAGAACTCTGGGAAGTTATTGCCTAGCAGTTACTTCGACTTAAAATAGAGTAGAGAAATTATGTTGGAACATTTTTGGGGGATGTGCTGAGCATGCATAATGTAAAAGAATTAATCGTTTTGATCTCAACTAACTTAATCGCATGTCTTGTTTGGGTATCGGATAACACTTGCATTTATTTGAATTCTTTTTAGTAGTACTTGCTGTGCAAAACACTTAAATCTAGAGCTTTTTCCCATTTACCGGATCACAGGCACACGTACTCCGCTCTTTCACACAATTTTTCGCAAACACAGCAGAAAGTGCAATCAAAGTCTGCTGCATCATCTATCCCAACCTACCAGACATACCCCAACATCCTGACATTTTAGCACTTCAAATTGGCAAACAAACAAACTCACGTTCAAATGAAATGTGAGCATAAACAGACATTTTTCACACAGCGCCCGTCGCCGTCACATTTGCGAAGGTAAACAACTTGAATGCGGCCGGGCGGAACCGAGGAATCGGAATTAGGGGGAAAGCATTGCTCATACGGTGAGATGCAAGCAGTATACGAAGAGAGTGAGAGAAAAGGATACAGAGAGAGAGAGAGAGACAGAGAGAGAGACAGAGAGAGAGACAGAGACAGAGAGAGTGAGAGAGAGAGAGGGAGAGAAAGAGAGGAGGAGGCATTCACTTGACACGCAAATATGCATAAACAAGGCATGAATATTCATGCTCAGATACATATAGACACTTGTGTGGGTGTAAGTTGAAAAGGACTCGTTGTCCTGGCCGCTGATATCTCGACTTAGAGATGAAATGCAATGCGCATAGAAAAATTTGCCCGCAAATGTTTGCACAGTTGGTTTGTTGGGCCGGTTGGGTCGGGCGCATTGTGTGAGGTGACTGAACCGGGTGTTGGGTATAATACATGTTATGTAATCATAACAGCATTTGAATGAATGCTGTTTGCAAGGCTTTTGAAATGATCTAAGCAGGTCGTTCACTTGCCGGCCGGCCGGGCCGGGCCGGGCCATTCGATATTAAAATTTCAACTGACTCAAAACATTTGCACAACAATCATAAATCCTTGTCAATCACACGCGTGACACACTCCCCAATTTCGCTCACTGGCGCGATTGACTGCCATCATCATCAGCAGCCTTATCCTAATCCTCAGACCCCATATATGACTGTAGCATTAACCATCTATTGCTTATCGCTAGTTGCAACTTTTTGCGAACTCCAGACAACAGCTTCGACTTGTGACTTGCGTAAGCGGAACTGATTACATCTGTCGTCATCGCCACCGTTTTTGAAGCTGCGTGACAAAAATTTTTGACTGTCGGCGTCATTTATTTGATGGGTTGCTTTGACAGCTGTGTCTTCGATAGCGACTTTGCCACTGCCACTCGATGGCTCGTTGGCTGACAAAAAGTTTTTGGGCGTGGTTGGTCTGGTCTAGTCTGTTTTATGCTCAGCCATACTTGAGCTGCTAATTTTATTTGTAGTGGCTTCTATTCTTTTCATCTCTGGACAACAATCAATCATGTTAAATATTTAATATACAACTGTGGTTTTTATACCATTGCAGGGGGTATCATAATATTGCCACGAAATCCACAGAAGGCATGAAAAAAATAATATACATGCATATATATTCCTGTTCAGCACCAACGTCTACATTTCGTAGTGTCTGTCTGTCAGTCAGCAACAATTTTTTGAATGAATACTCTCCATGACTGGAGTACGGAACGAGTATATTTAATTTGTCATGTTTTTTTTTGAAATAGTATAAAAAAGGTGTCCATGACTGGTAAAATCAAACCGACTTAGCAAAACATATTCATTATTTAAATAAGCATGCATCTTATATAAATTTGCATACTAAATTATGCGAAAAAGAAAAAACCAGTACGTAAATCCCGCACTACTGAAGCTAAGCCCTTCAAATTTCTTCGACTGCTTTTCGAATGAAAATTTCGCACCAAAAACAACGACCGCACTAACAGTAATAAGCGTCTCGCCTTCGGGCAACAATTTAAGATTTACTCCACTTAAAAGCTATTTAAGCGTGCAACAAATGCAAAGCACAAATACAACATAACAACGAAAATATAGTCCTCTTTCGTTCATGTGCCGAAGATTAAATACCCTTGGTAATATGTATAAAAATATATACAGAAAATTCAATTAAACTAATTATTCATGGAAAATTAAAGCTGATATTAAATAATAAATATATATATATTTTTTAAATTCGTCAGATTAATACTATTTAAAGTTAAAACTCTAAGCATGCAAATTAGTTGTTGGTATTATTTGGGATAGTAACAGACATACAGACAAATAGTTACATTCATTAAGCTAATTTCATCATAATTTCATTTAAATACTCTATGTAAGCGAATGCGCATAATTGTAATTGATTTGGCTCTATTGCTGTAGGTGCACATATAGTATTCTTTCCCAGGCCACCAACTTAAAGTAAAAAGCACTTCATTTTTTTGCTGGTTTGCCGATAGACAGCTTACAAGCGTTATCGTGTTTCGCTTTAATTAATTTATGTCTAGGGCTGTGCAATTTGCAAATATTGCAGTTAAATGGGTTATAGTTTCTTACTATTGAATTACAGAAAATGATAGTTAAATATATACGTATGTCCGATTGACGTACACTCTAAATACATAATAAAATTAAGATATGTGTTTACAAAATAGCAAGCAGAGCAGTTTGCTTTTGGCCGCAAACCCAACGGTAGCTGCTTTTGGCTGTTGGCTTTTGTCGGCAAAACAGCATTAACAAAATTGTTTAATTTGAGCAGCAAATTGCTTGCAAGGTAAAGTGGCTGAAACCAACACAAAAACCGCAAGACTTTATGGCCCGCTCGCTCCTAACAATATCTCATTGTCAGGCCTAAATCATGTTTAACGATCAATAAAAGAACCAACTAAGAAGTCGCCTCTGGATCTCTTCTCTCGCTCAAAAGTAGCGTGAAGCATTGTCAGTGTGCAAACGGATTCTGTTTCTCTGGAACTCATAACACATCGCTTTGTGTGGGCACCTCTACTAACTCCTCAGGTTATGTGTGAATATGGAAATATTGAATGCCCGAGCGGGCAACTTCAAAGCCTCAGCGACTACTTTGTTGCCAGCTACCGAGCTACCTTTTATAGGAAGCAAAACTCAAATAGCTATTATTTTATTGTCACAACAATGATTCAGTGACAAGACCGAGAATTAGCGGATTGTCGCATTTGTGTATCACTATGAGCGACCATTAATGTACATGTAGCCCAGAACAAACATTGGACCAGACACAACTAACTACAACACTGTAAACATTTGTATCAATGCTTTATCTTGCTATCAGTCTGGGCACTTTATTTGCCGAGTACTTCAAATCGACAGCTGTACCTGGACTCATGCAATAAATAATTTAATGAATTTATCGAAGGCACGTGGAAATCAAATTGCAATCTTCCAACAGCTGTCCAAAAAATTAGCCTTTATTCCAACAAATATAAGCGGATATTAGGACAACAGCATTATTTCCGCTCATTTTAATTTCACGAGCGTGCAGAAACAGTAAAAATTCGAAAGATAAACACACAAATCAAAGTCATCGTAAGCCAAATGAAAGTGAAACCCGAAGAGGATGGAGATCTCAAAAAAACAAGTCTCAAAACATTCTTTGCATTTTTGGGGTAATTTCTGTAGCAAATTTTATGAATGAGGGGAGGGCTTATAAAGGCAACACGTGCGGGGAGTTTTCATGATTTTGTTACAAAAATACCGCAAAATCTTATTAGAAAATTAAACGACTTATTTGGTTTTGGAGTTTTTTACCCGGTAGCATTAGCGGGCATTAGCATTAGCCCAAAAAGGAGCAAAGTAATTTTTGTGGATTGAGGGGTGTGGCAAATGCATTCGGAAAAATATCACAAACAATTGCACTTATAATTCGTAATCAACATCAAAATGAAAAACATAAAAAACAGCCGCTTACAGCGAAGCCAGTTAACCCACTGTGCACAGTGGGTAGAAGGTGGGCTGAGGGTGAGGAACAGCGACTAATGCACAATGGAAATTATAATAAGCGCAGATTTTCCTTGTACAATTCCACTGAGCAAGACGAAACTACGAGACGCCGCAAAGTAATGTAAATCGCCCGATGGCCTTTGGCTTTTCATGTTTTTCTCATTCTCCGCTTTTATCGGACAAATAAAAAGGATTTTCGTCGAAGGCGTCTCGTATTTCTTTTTATTATTATACGGCAGCCAGTAGGCGGTCGATGCGGGCGGAGCTTTATTATACCCATTACAAGTGGTAACAAGTTGTTAGGCATTTAAATGCGACAGGCAGCAGGAGACACGCATGCATATATTTATATATATATTCGTATATATTTTCTCGATCAGGACAATGAATTGAGTTGTCCGTCAGTTGTAATGTTAAGCACATGTTCATGTATACTGTTTATTTTACAGGGTGTCTTCGAGTTGGGCACTCTAAGCAAAAGCACTCTCTTGTTTATTTACTAGACTTGTCATATTGCAACGGCCTCACGCCTGGCTTATTGTGTTTGTTTTTTCTTCTAAATATTTATTGTTGTCGACAGGGTGGTTGCGTTTTGTACGTTACCTTATATAAATGGATTATGGCAATTAAAGTGTGTGTGCGTCTACAGTTGGGATGGGTGGCAAAGTTATTAGCAAGATCTTGTACTCTCTTATAATGACCATTAGACAGATTTACGTACAGATATAAGGACAGGCAGACAGTCAGATCATCTTGCCTATTAAGAATTTTATGTTAGCCTTTTGTACACAAATTGGGATGTTTGACGGTGGTCAGTTAATATAAGTATATATATATTTTTTAATAAAATACCTCAGTAAAATATATAAAGAACGTAATCTTAATAAATATCTCAGACTTATGACTGATTGCTTTGAAGATTTGGTCAGTTAGAGATTTACATTCCTCCAAGTTAAATTTTTCACGGTTTCCTTGCTAGTCATTCGAAAACTAATTAAACACTAGCAATCATCATTAGGCAGTGCCACAAAGTGATAATCAAAATTATTCGGCTGAGTAGTGAGAACGAATTTCACAGAAACCAGCAATAATTTATTAAGTAGATTGCCATATACCAAAGCAACTAAGATAAATGCAGTCCCGACTGCGCAATCCACTGTTAATTGTTAAGTAAAAAATGAAAACAGTATTGTGGTTTTATATCTTTTAATAAGAATAAGGCAAATAAGCTAAAGAAACAACATACTCTTTTTCGCCTATTAGGAACAGAGTATGGTTTGTGCCTTTACAAATATGTACCGTGAAATTGAACAAATAATGTACCAATAAAGTAGGCGACTCAACTCGAAGCTTCAAACATTTCAGATTATTAATGATCTCATGTATCAATCCCCTTTCAGGTCATCATCTAAAATACACGTTAGACATAGAATCACTGTTAACTGTTAACCGGCGAAACGTGTAACTTTTGCCTTACCTCATTTCGATACACACATACATATATACGTATGTATATGCTACAAATTGTGTGCTCCACTAGTTATACATTCTCCGTTATAGTTTTACACAAATATGTGAAATTCGAACTATCAAAATACTTTGAAGCGCACAAAATGCCAAGCACAAAACAAAAATTCATTGGGCATTGTTGGAGCTGAGAATAGTTGGCAATTGGGTTTGAACCACATGTACAGCTAGCTACCTACCCATCAAAGACATTTAAATATTTTGCGGTTATTGTGCATGCCTGAGCCGGGACGGGACGGTTCTCGGGACTCAGTTATTGCCATGGATGGGACAGGGACATGTACTGTAGAGTGTTTTCTGCAGCTCTTTGAATCCCGGGCACATGCGACAGCCGACAGCCTTTTTTTATACCACACTCATACTAATGTGAGATTTATGCCAGAATTTGTCGACAGCCGCCCTTGCTTGACATTTATGAAATTTGTGCGGAATTTTAGCAACGAGCAACTTAAAAGCCGCATCCCAAGAAGCAAAACGAGATGAGGTTAACAAACTGTTTCGCATAGTAGCTAAGTCGTACGTATTACGATCAAATTATGAGCGTATGTGAGTCTCGGTTTCTTTTAAGCTACTTTTAAGTTTCAATTTATATGTAAATTAGCTGCCAGTAGACGATTTTTTGTAGTGCGTCCGCCCGCGTTGCAGCACAAAAAAGGGCAACTAATAGCACAAAACTGCAAATAATGACATATTGAGCGAAATTTGATGACAATTGCAGCTAGCTTCTATGCTGCAGCGTAAGTACTTAGATAAAGCCACATGCTGACTTAAACGATAGTGGAGCGGCTTGTCAGTTATGATAATAAATCATATTTTGTTAGCTTTGCATCTGGCAAACACTACTCTCTGTATTAGTTACACAGTATGGGAAGTTAGTTCAAGCCAATAGCATTCAAATTACAGACCACTAAGACTTTGTCAACTATTTACTATATATTTTATAAGATTTCTTAGTTTTTACCAAAATAATACTGAATAATTTTAAACATACTAAACAAGAAAACATATTTGCCATATGTCTTAAAATTACACTTTCTTGATGAAAAACTTATTTTTTTTCTCAAACTATTTAAGCAAATATGTTGCTCCAAAAAAATTTGGCAAAAAATGATCAGCACCACAAAAAAAACAGCTAACTTCGTTACGCCGAAATTAAAATACCATCTGCATGAGTACGAAGATAAAATGAATTAATTAACGTCAAAACTGATAAAATTGATCGAGCAGCTAAAAATCATTGACCAATAATAATATTGATGATCATTCTGGTGTTGACTAAGCTCAAGTTTTCCCACACTTTAAAGCTCAAATGACTGGAGGCTGTTGCGACCAAATTAAAAAAAGGTATCGCGTTTATTATTAAAACATTAATTAAATGTTCAGGTTGGGAGCACATGCGAGCTGACCCACAGAGATAAAAGAACATAATAAATAATATTGTGCTTGAACAATTGCAAACGTCATCTGGAACTGAGTATTGGTTGCAAACGACAGTTGGGTATTTATATACACAATCGAATGCCTACTGAAACTCTTAGTCGCTTACTGCTAATCGACAATCGTCATAAATTATGAGGCCTGCTGGCGGCCCCTAACAAAAAGCGACGACAAAATTGATAAAAACCACAAAAACGAGAGTCAACAAACAGCAGGCAACAGTTATCATGAACACAACACTAATGGGCACCAAGCCAGTGGCAATTGGAAATCGAAAATTGGCAAGAGGCAACAGGCAACAGGCAACAGGCAACAGGCAAAAGGCAAAAGGCAACAGAGCAGGAACTGGGAGCTGGCAACCAAACTGAAAGCAATGCCTGACAGCTGCCAGCATTCACACGTCATTTAATTTCGATTAGTCCACAGGCAAACAACAACAGACAAACAAACAATTGTAGCGAACAAAGTTGTCGAGGAATTGGTAAGCGCGGCAAATGCTCCTGATATCGAAGGCCAAGAGTCACCTGACCCGATCCCCATGCCAAACCTAATTGTAATTGTCGCCTTCGAAATGTACAAAATGCCTAATTGGCGCCCGAGGGCCCGTGCAACATGTGACAGGGGATAAAGGAACACAATGAATGGGAGCAGCCAGCAAATGCAGTCAAATTGTCGCCTTTTGCGTCGACATTTGGCGGTCGTATCTACATTTGTTACCACAACATTCCATCTCTATGTAATTTATTTCCTGATTGATGATAGCTACCTATCAGCAGCGGTACAAATTAAATAAATATTCTAGGGCTACTATGATCATCTAAGGATAGCGGGGAGAATGAGATTTGAATTTGGTTTTTCATTTACAGTAGCCGTTCCCACCAGAAGTCCCTGCTCTGATTGGTGTGTTAGCTAATTAGATCTCAATTGTCATTCTCTTTTTTGACACATTCCTAAGCAGACATACATACACTCAAATGTGTGTGTGTGTAAGTGTGTGTATTATCTGTATGTGCATCGCGCTTATTCAAGGTTTTCGTTCTTGATTCGCCCTCTGCCCAAGTCTTGTTTGTGCATAATTATTGATTTGAACTTTGCTCTATTTACGCTTTTGAGCGTTGTTCGCTCTCTTGCAACAAAGTTGCATTCATTAGTCAGCCCTTGTGCTCAGTTGAATGAAAATCTGATCGGTTTTGACAAAATTATGGGAGTTGTAAGGGTTTGAAAGGCCTTTCTAGAGACTATCTGTGCCTTATATTGGCTTGTGTTTCAAAGAAAATCGAATATTCGAAACTGTTTCAGATGCAGGATTAATAAAGAACCCAATACTATGGTCAAACCTGCTTTGGGAACGAATATCTGATCCGTTTTGACAAAGTTATTAGAGTTGTAAGGGCTCGAAAGGTATTTTTAGGGACTTGGGAGCCATATATTGTATTGGTTTCCATAGAAAATCGAAGATTTGACAATGCTTCTGATCTAAATGAAAATCTGAGCAGTTTTAACAAAGTTATGACAGTTTTAAATCTTTGAAGGACATTTTGAGGGACATAGGAGTTTTATAATGTTTTTATTTTTAATAGAAAGTCCTGACCCTGTGAAATAGGAATACTCCATTTCTTTATTTACGAAAAGGTGACAAACGTGATTTTATTTGGATAATCTGTCTTCAAGATTATGTCAGTAGCGAAAAAACCGGTTTTGTCGCGAATGTCTCAAAAAAAGGTGTAAAATAGTGTTATTGGTTAAGTTACTGATAAGGCAGAGGCACAGGAACTGTACTCGCCTGGAGCTTCGGAGCGGTGCTGATGGCAGGATGTGTTGCGCGCCGAGGATGTTGGCATGCCTATGTTCTTGCGTCAAGCACTAAAAGGGGTAGCAGCAGGTATTAGTCGGCCTCACACGAAAATAGCTGGCATTCCGTTTGAAGTTTACGCACAAATATGCCCCATCCAGTGTTGGCCAGCAGCGTGTGCCTTGGCCAGGCAGAGCCAGCCAGCGAACACGATGATAATTAACGCAATAATCATCGATGAATGAATATGAGTGAGCAGCAGAAGCAGCAGCAGCAGCAGTTGGGCCGGGCAGCGTGGAATGACCTGCTTGGCATGATGAACGCGTTTAACTCGTTCTAGCAACTAAGCATGTGTCCGCCAGCCCAAATACCCAAACCCAAACCCAAGCCCAAACCCAAGCCCAAGCCTGAGCGTCATGTAAAGGCTCCCAGCTGCCTGACTGAGCACCCGGGCGACCCCTTCTCTTACATGTATGTATTATTTCTGGTGCGCGTGTTCACTTTGTAATTTGCGTAGGTGATGCCATGGAATTTGATTTTCACACGTGTTATTGCTGCTTTTGCTGCTGCTGGTCCCGTTTTCTTTTTGTTCTCGCTCATTTTATTGTTAATAATAATGCAAATACTCTATACAATTATCTTCCACTCGATGATTCCGCACACGCGCCGCACAGCATAAAAATAGAAAGCCAAAACCATCACCACCATCACAGCACCTTACTGACCAAATTCAGACTGTAATGAAAATAAGAGATAGCCACTAATTCTACTCCTCAAATGCTGCTGACTATAGCGACTATAGCGAACTGGTCGGAGCACTACAATTACGGCAATCCGACAAACTCAATAGCTTCGTATGAATTACGTTGAAGTTCAAGCTCACGAGCTAGTCATAATAACAATAATCGTAAATAGTATCTGAAACGATGACAACTCTAAACACTCCACACAATCATTGCTGACAACTAAAACTGTTGCGCACTAAATCACGCATAGTTTGTGACTAACAGCACAGTTAGTTAGGGATATAATTTTTTTTTGCCTAACCCATTCGCGTGATATTCAATTTTGACGCTGGGAAATTACTCTGTTACTGGGATAAAACAGCATTTGGCGATGGAACGATAAGACGTGGGAGCAGCGACCACTCTGTGCATTTAATTTCTCAATTGCGATGACAAGACCACCACTTATCAAGCTCCAACTTAGTTCATATGTGTAGTGTCCAGTGTGTAGTGTGTTGTGTGTAGTGTGTAGTTCTACATGCAATACATGTTTACTCATATGCAATATATGTCGGACAACTGCACACGAGTTAAGCGAACCAAAAAACGCAAAACAAAACGAGGCAGACGAATTGCACTGCAAAAAATTAAAGAAGCACGCAAGTCGTACGTACATACAGATCTACATACATGCATACATACATATGTAAGGTAGTTGAAGAAGAGAGGTGTAGACTGTGGCCTCATTTTAATGGCAGATAAGCATCAAAAGCCGCTCGGCCATTTTGTTGAACGAACTGTTTGCGTGTGTTATGCAATTTATCAAACCATTTGATTTAGTTGTAAGAAATTCAACTTAATTTCTGTACTCGTTGCAGAAACAATGCAAAATTGGCTACCATCGTTGTCGAGCACTTGATAGCAAGTGGATGTGGTACATAGGTATATAGGTATACATATGGATATGATTAAGGAAACCTTACCGGTCTGAAAATAGTTTTGGAAAAGGGATAAACTCAAAAAGTCAGTATTAAACTATTACCAATGTAAATTGAAAATAATTTAAAAAAGATAAGAAAAGTTGAGTTGAGGCACTACCATGTAATTAAGATAGCTTTATAGTAAATGTAAATAATTTATTCCCAAGCCAATTATTATGATAAAACTAAATAATTTCAGCGATATTAACTAAAATTTTCATTTGACAGAGATATATATGTGAGATATATGGACATGTGTATAAATAGCTCCTCCATAAAAATAAGAAATGTGCAAAGTAATCATAAATAAAAAAATGAAACTTTCTGGATTGTCTAGAAAACTTCTCATCCGAAATGATGGGCAACATTTGAAATGCATTCCTTTGAAACTTGTAGCATTTTTGTATAATTGCTCGCAATAATTTTATGCAAGACTTGACAATAATTACAACTACAAGAACTACAAGAGAACTAACCTCGAGACGAAGCGGACGTGGATTTATGCGATATGTCTATATTGATCATACATATGAATGTATGTATGTATGTATGCACATATGTATGTATGTTTGTACAATGCATATATCGATATATCAAACAAAGCAGGAGGCTGATGGGCGGTCGGTTGTCCGTGGCGCTGGGCGGGACAATGCCGGCAACGGCAACGGCAACGGCAGCGCGATATAACAGTAGCATGAGCAGCAAATAATAAAACCACAGATACCGACACAATAATTGAACTTTGAATAAAAAAGGATTTATGTATCGCTTAAAGTCTGTTTGTGTTTTTTCTTGGTATGCTTTCCATTGTTTGTTCGCACGTTTGGTGGCTGGCTGGCTGGCTGTGTTTTTGGCTTCATTATTATTACTTACAACAGCGTGGAAATAATCAAATAGCATCTGCAGTCGCCGCTGTCTGAGCAACAACAATTGCCAGGTCTTTTTGGCAACCAATGCAAGAGCCGAGCGCCAACTGCTGTTGCATCTGTTTGTATGTAGGTATTTGTATTTGTTGAGTTGAGTTCAGCTTCAGCTTCAGCTTCAGTTTCAGCGCTGCCATGCCATGCATTGGTATTTGTTTCGTTCATTTCGCTCTCTGAGCGTGCGTATGTACGTATTGTACGCCTCTCACTCTCTCGCTCTCGCTCTCGCTCTCACTCTCTCGCTCGCTCGCTCTCTTGCAGTCTGTGTCGGTGTCGGTGTCTGTCGGTATTTGTGCGTGCTTGTGTGTGGCTGAAATGGTAGTTCAATTTCCATTTCTATTTCATTGCGAGATTTTATTCCCATGCTCGTCGCTTGGCTCCGCCCTTAAACGCGACGCTGCGCATTGTTCCAATTCCATTCGTTCCTTATGTACAAACACTGCGACTGCGATGTGTTTTTACATTTTGCTTTACTGCTTTTGCATTTGCTGTCTTTGTATTTTGCCATTGCTTGTAAGAGTACTCTTTTCATTATTTACTTAAGAGCTTTTGCTTTTGTTTTTATAATTTTGTCATTGTGTGTGTGTGTGTGTGTGTGTGCGTTTATGTTTGTCGTGCTATGCATTTGTTTATGCGTCTCGTTTTATAATTTAAAGGCATTTCCTTTTGGCTTCCTGCGAATTTTGTAGTGCGCTCACGCCCATTCCAAAAAACGAATGTATAATATTGAATAAATATTTTACTTGCAAGGTAAAAACAATATTTTGGTTTTAGTCTCTGCTTAATTTGGGCTGCTGTCAGCTTGGTGTTGCTCGTCCTGCTGGTCCTGGTCCTGGTCCTGTCGCTGCTCCTAGTCTCTGACTAATTTAAAATTTATGCTTTTCTAATTTGGTTGGGCAACTTAAGGCGTGCAGTAGTTTTTCCTCACGATGTTAAAACAAAACCACATATTCAATGTTCCTCTTAAGATCTCCTTTCTTTCGCCTTTTCACTCTTTGTTATGTCTGCTATTTTATTGCTTTTGCTGCTCGCCTTCAGAACTCTCAACTTTTCATTTGCAATTTCATTTTCTTGCTTGCATTTTATGACTTTTTCTTAAGCTCTTCTTAACGGCCACACCCACACCCAACATTGGACTGTGCTCCTTGCCAATTGGCAACATCTGCGTAATGCAATTTTCTTGGCTGGCTGGTGCAAATTTGCTTTTACTGGCGGTTGCTCTCTGATCCTGACGCCTTTCATTTTCCTTTTTCTTTTATTTGCAATTCTGCTGCTCCCGTCTGCCATTTATATTCCTTGATGCCATTGCATTTGCCAGCTCAGTCAGGATTTATGTATTTCGCCAGCCAAAGGAACTGCGCATTAAGCATACAAACGGCAACGCCTATAATTGCGGCAGCCACAGGCATTTCAGATCCCATAGTCTAAAGTTACCCTAATCTCAAGACAAGAAATCCTTTTAGCAAATATAGCATCTATACATATGCAAAATATGTATGTATTTCGACCTTGTTCGCGCCTTGAAGTATGCTTCACCTAAGTATTGGAACGCTGCTATTTTTTTTAGATTATGCCGTTGCCAGAATATCAGAGGATAATCGTAGTTTAGATATGCACAAAATTCCAAATCCTCAACATATTTTTAATATTATGTTTTTTTAGATTTTTGCTCATATCAAGGGATCAGCGAAAAGACTTTGTGGACAATTCAGTATTTATGGAGGTGTCTATGCGTGTGTGTTTGTGTGTATATATTCACACTGCCTACCATTCCTTTCTGTTCCGGTTCTGTGCCTGGTCGCATCCTAAATATCCTTTGTTGCAAGTTTATGACCCTGCCTAAGTTTCACGACGCCAGAGAAGTGACAATAATTCAAACTCATACAAAAGGCTAGCTCACTTCACCTGCAAATTTATGATCACCCCCAACCCACTTGCGGCTGATAGCTGCCCACATCCTTGGCTAGAATTTTTCTTCAGTTTTCCTTCTTTTCTTTTTTAATTCCAGATTTGGCAAAACGACGTATTTCATAGTGCGGAAAGCTCGTAAATACCTTGAAAGATGCAAGCGAAATACTTTTTATTGAAAATGCCGATACCCTATAGTTATGAAAATTCGCGAAAAAGGCTAAGACTCTTTGGCACAAAACAGAACAAAAATGAATTTCAAGCTGCTTACATATTAATTGATCTCAGACCATTTAGAGGCAACAAAAAATATTTCGATTTACCATCCAAAATATCGAATTTAATTTATTGCCACATTTTTTATGACATATACATAAATGTACTCGTGATAGTTTTACTAGTTAAGATCTAAGTACAGGGTATCTTAAAGTTTTGATTCTTGATTGGAGCACTTGAATTTTTTGTTTTTTTATGGTTTCCTTTTTTTCGGTAATGTTTGCCACATCGACCCGAGCAGAACTAGCCAACTTTATTATCATATTTGTTTAATATATGAGAATTTCTATAGAAGTTTTACCCGTACATTTTTTCATTTCCATCCCCTATCCAGAATTATAATTTTTTTATCCGTTTGCTGACTGACTTGTGAAAACTTTGCTCAGCAGTTTTTGACATTTTGTATGATGGATTGCACTTTATGCTAATTGAGCTCAAACACACTTACATACATACATACATATGAACATCTTTTCGCATAGCTCTCTGCTCTATCGCCTTTTTTGCAGTCATTGCATCATTTCCTTTTTTTTTGCCACAAACTTTTGCCGTATTTGTGACCCTGCTGGAATGAGTTTGTAAGGGTTCGAGGCAACCAGCAACGGACTTATGTGGTTGCTTAGAACCGATTGAAGGGAGAGGATCTAGGAGTTTCAAGCATAGTTCACAAATGGTTTTAAAATCGCTTGTCAGTATCAGCTGAATGAAATGTATATTATAATCTACTGGCCATTGAGTTTTCCACATTTGTAGATCTGAGTATCTTATAAACAATATTCATAGAAGATTAATTAATTTCCAGCCACTTTGGTGATTTTGTTCATTGAAAATGTTTTTAAAATGTGGGAAACATTTTGTAATTGGTGAGTTGGTTCAAACAAAAAATTAAAACTATCGAATACTATAAGCAAAAACTAAATAAAATAAAATAATTATACTGACTGGCAGGGCTTACTCAATAAAAAAATATGATGAGAGAATAAGCTTAATAGAAGCAGCCATCTGGGGAACTAAAGAACAGTAATCCGAGCTCCAACCACAGGCTATTGTAGGAGCAGGGAATAGTATCTAAGCTAGGCTAGAAACATACGTAAATGACTAAAAATAAAACATGCCACCGTTTAAGAATTACTTTGCTTCTTTTACTGTCCTATGTAAGTGCTGCTGATATTAGTATTAACTTCTATCTTGTCGCTTTTCAATGAATGCCAGACCACAAGTCAAACCCCATGCGGTAATACATTAACATAATTTCCTCTGCGATCACAATGCAAAATATATTCATTAAACAAATTGTCAAAAATTAGAAAATTATAAACGCCAGGCGGACAACAGAAAAAAGAGCATATCAATGCGCAGGCAGACCAAAATTCATCTTTTTTTATTTACAAATTTCCTTTGCCTGATGATGATGTATGATGATGGATTGTCAACTTAATTACAATGCCAAACAAAGGCAAATTGCATAAAACACTTTTCCGAGAGTACATTTTCACAATGTGTTATGCCAACTGCTGCGGCAAACTTCTCAACTGCCTTTTCAAATGCGAGTATGCAAAGGCAAACCCAAAGGCAAATGCAAACAGTGAAAGGACAAAAGGACTCGTCGGGCAACGTGCCGCCGCACAATCAGAAGCAGGGGAGTAACGGCTTAGCTGCCTAATCTTGGTTGCAATTGTTCATCAGGCGGCAAGCGGCAAACGGCAGGCGGCAGCTGAAATCAGCTTTTCTATTCTACCATATACCATATACATAGTCGTCTATGGCGCTAGCACGAACCCAAAACCGCATAATAATTACACTATCACATTCCATGCACACATGGCTTACATGTCCGGCATCCTTTCGCGCACTTAATAAGCATAGCATCGTAAATTAGAATGTTTTTGCTTTTTCACACAATTAAAGTCAACATCCAGCCCCGTGGGGAAGCAATTAAAATTTTCAGTTGCCGTGCAGTGTTTTTCCTCCATTACCATTCAGTTTTCGCTTGTCATGTGATATATGTGACATGTGGCTTAGACACAGAGAGTCGCTCGGCGATTCTATTAATTAATGTCAAGACGAGTCTATTCTGTGGATCTGTGGATAGCTCTACAGCGACAACTATTGCTATCTCTGATTTATCCACTTCACTAAAATGCGCTCAATCATTTAGCTAATCGACTGGCTGAATGCGATGTGTTCCCCTCTTTATGGTCTTGGCTCTTTTAGCAGGATAGTGGCTAGTGGCTAGTGGCTAGTGTAGTTGTTCTCTCTTGCGGTTTATCCGTTCAGTTTGGTGAAATGAAAACTTTAAATTCATTTCTCAGCCACAAATGTTTCCTGCGTCCCGCCCCTAAACTTTGGTTCTTCTTGTTGCTGGTTTTCTATGCCGTTCCTTGCTGCCTCTTTTGCTGGCCTTTTAATGGCATCAATTAAAATTTTGCGTACGTGACAAGAATTTTGTGCAGCAGTCGAAATACTTCACTTTTGATGTTTTGACCAGGCCAACATTAGCCACGAGAGAAGCTCATCAACAACACAACACAACACAGCCAACAACACAAAGCGTAAAATTTGAAATTTTCAAGCGTAAAATTAAAGTTGTAAGAAAAAAAGAACGAAGCGAAGTGACGAGAAGCAGACGAGTGGAAGTCAGATGACCTGAAAACAGAACCCAAAAAGTTGTGGGCGTTGCCAGTTGTTGCACCAATAACAAGTAACAATCAAAAAGGGTTTGCCAATGTGCGTCCGACTTGATGAACTTGATGATGATGATGATGATAATCAAAATCTAAATATGATTGCTATCACTAAATCAAAATTATTGCCACTAAGATTAGTTCGAGTAGGAGTAGTAAGACTGAGAAAACAATTACCTGATATGTATACGCTATAAATAAATGCCACAAATAATAATAATAGCAAAGCAAGGATCTTGATCGCGTTACTCTTATTGACTTTCAATGTTTTTTAAAGTCACATACAGTTTTAGTATCTGCTCTCTCTATCAAAATCGTAAAACTCATTTTGCACAAGGTGAATTCATGAAATGGGTGAATACACCTCTAATGAATTATATTGTAAATTTTCGGAAAAAGTTATATGCGACAGTTTTCATAGTTTAAGTCCTAGATCAAAGCTTCTTTAATACTTAAAACTTAAGCACATATATATGCATACTATTATCAAAATGGAGACATGAGACTATACGTTTTCACATCTTTCCAATATGTTCATATTGTCTACTCCTATTTTTATTCCTTACCAAACTCTTCTATCTAACTCACTTATTGTAAATGCGTCCCTTTTTAATCATTAAACAAATAGCAAGCCACAACGCATTTATTTGTGCAATGGCGCGTGAAATAAATGTCAACCGCAACTTAAACCGCATATGCTGATAGCGCTGCCCCCCTCCTCCCCTTGCCCCCTCGTGTTGCCAACCCACCCGAGACCAAGTTACATATGGCCCAGACGCTGGCACATGTTTGGAAGCGTACCCAGACGGGGGGGACGCTATAAGCCGCCGTTTTATCTTTTTATTGGCTGCCGTCGTCACCATCGTCGAATCCCAAGATACATAAAGCAAAGTAAGTGCCGCACTCCAAGTATTTTCGTTTTTTTTGCCATTTTCCAGTCCATTTTTCAAGCGATTTTCCCTTCAAGTTTTTTGGGATGTTAATTCTTGGCGTCTTTAATATTTATAACGTACAATATGGTCTGAACGTATGCATACACATGATTATGAGTGCGATTCTGTTTGCTATCGCTGCACACATGGGAGTTAGAATAGAAGTCACGGCAACGAATGTTGCTAATAAATTTCAAATGCAACAAAGTGTCGAACCGATAGACGTGAATGTGGACATGGACAGAAGTCCAACGAAGATTGATCTGGCGGAATAAATGGGGCTACACGAACCAACAGAGAGCCCGCGATAGACAGAGAGAGTGAGAGAGGGAGAGAGAGAGTGTGAGTGTGAGTGGGAGGCAAACGGGAATGAACTGGCTGACTGAACGGCGATTTCGGCTAGCTGACGCAAGTATTATTCATTGTTTTTCGCTCCTAAAGGGCAGACACCCCCAGCGATTGTTGTCCAAAGCCAACAACTTGGCCAGACGGTGACAAAAAGCAAATAAATTTCCGCCGAGCGCATGCTATACTATACGGTTGTGGAGCGGGGCTTAACAGACATTTAAACGTTTGTACAAGCCCATGAAATGTCCTTGGCAGGGAGACAAACGACGAGAAAAAAATTGGCAACTGGTCAGGGACTCTCGGTGGACTCGACTGCGATTGGGGAGCCAAGCACATTTAGTCAGTCAATAAAACTTGTTAACGCCGTAATTGCCGGCAATTTATTTATGTGGTTAAACTTAGGGAGTGGGTGCTTTGCTTGCTTGCCAGCTCCGTTTGGTCGAAGTAGTTTCAATTTTCTATGTAGTTGATCGAATCTTTTTGGTTCACCTCACAAATAATTAAAAATTCATTAGAACGCGCACATATTGGCCAATAACACGCAATGGGCCAAGCACTGGGAATGCAACAGCTCCAGCTCCAGCTGCAGCTTGATTAATTTAAATGGCGTCTCAGTCTTAGACCTTTGACTCCAGCACCAACCAACACACAAAAGGGACGGAAACTTGGAACTTTTGCATGTTTCGTAAAAATTAAGTTGTAGCAAGTGTTGCACTGCACTGCAGCCAGGGTCGAGTTGTAGTTGGCTAGTGCTCGATGTGAATGAGCCATGACGACAACACACAACACACAACACACACTATACACTATACACCATACACAAGTCGGAAGCTCGTTCTATTCTAATTGTAAATCCAATTAAATCCAGGGACAATGGCGGCATTAGTGATGGCCGCGAAGATAGAACAATGTTTTACATTGACTAGAACTGACTTGGGCTCAGGTGTGGATAAAAACTAAACACTCTAATTGAATTCATAATTTCAAGTGGTGTATTCTTGTTTGGACTTATTTCAAGTATTCATGCGAAAGTATGTCTCTGCTGACTCAGACTTGACTTGTGCAGGCCGAGCATGAAATGAAGGTAAACATATTAATATTGGTTCCTCGAAAAGGCATTCGATTTTTTCAACTCTTGTATCGGCCAAAGATCAAATAACTTCAATTTGCATAAGCAACGCGACAACGGCTTTCCAAACACCCCCAAACAGCTTTGGAACCTACCCACCCACCCAACGACAAAGCTTCATCAAAGGGTGCAAAGTGGAAAAGAAAGCAGAACCTTTTGTATCGAGCATATGTTCCTCTGCTGTTGGTACCCAATCCCGTTAACATGCCTCCATCCACAAGCGCTTCCCGTTTTCAGCTCAAATGTAGCATTTTGTTTCATGTGTCAAATTTAAAATGACAGCAAATTTAATCGATTTATGCTTTTGTTACACTGATTTGCCGATTTCACCGCGATTCCGAATACGCGAAAAGGGTCTGGCTCAGCTGGGGTCCGCGTTGCTTGAACAACTGGCGGAAAAGAGACTGCTTCTTCAGTTGTTTATAATTAATTAATGCGACTTTGTTGCATAAAAGTTTTTAGCTTGAGCATCCAATGAAAACTTTGTACAACAAAACTTAATTGAATTGAAATGTCTGTTTGACATGATATCGTATGGGCAACAACATAAATTTTCTGCTGCCATTAGCATAAGTTGATGTTGAAACGGTTTTTGTTTGGTTGGAAAGTTTTCATTCTTCCATATAAGTATAAACTGCCTGCAGGCCATCAACATATTATGTATTTAAATTAATATACATATATATATATGTACAGCACTATGTCACAAAAATATACTTATTTGCATGAAAGGCAGCAAGCAATTTGTTTTTATGCATTGGGACTCTAAATGCTAAAATTGTATTACCTCTAATACATTTATATGTTTTTGTTCAATTGACAAGACGGAATATTTAAACCTGCCAAAACTTCAACTTAGTTTTATTAAAAATGATCGACCGGGTCATACAGAAAGGGCTGTGTGTGCAGGTTATAATAACATTTGAGAGCCGTTATATCGACATTGTTCAGAATGATAAGAAACTGGAAAATGAAGCTGCAATGTAATCTGGCACAACAATATATGCAGAAATTGAGTTGTGTGTGTGTTAAGGGCAGAAACGTTATCGCTTTCCCTTTGCTCAGCTCTCCCTACATATGCAATTCATAAATTTGAGCAATGATAATCGTGCTGGGCACGCTGGGGGCGTTGCTAGATTACCGGCTGCATGGCCGGCAACTGTAACATATTGCCCGGCCCACGCACACACAGATTGGGAGTCCTTGCATATGCATATGCATATGCATTGGTTCTTTGTGGCAGGCAGGACGGACAGGGGCATGGGACAGGAGATGTGCAAGTGGTAGTGGTACAGACGCGTCGCCACCCAAACAAACACTCGACGCTTTTGTTCTTGCTGATGGAATTATTTGTTCGCACATTGTCAACTTTGTGACATCCCACTCCGTCGCCTATCAGGCCATGTGCATCTCTCTGTGCAGGCTGTGCCTTTCACACTGCGATGACTCTCCCCCACCACAATACGACCCGGCCAGGTCGCATGCAATATGCAATTTGCCGCCACCACTGCCAAGGTTTTTTGGATGTGTTCGGAGCAGCTCGGCTCGGTGCTTATCTTTGCTTTCATTTCATAAACCAGCGACTCCTGCACGTCCAGGTCCTGCATCCATGCCAGTTCCTGTGCCTGCTCTTGACCCAAGCATTTGGTTACAGTTTGCACATTTTTGGGACCACAACACGAACTCAAAACTGAAACAATGAACTGCGAAACTCTTTGCTGCAACTGCAATTGAGAGACTAAATCTGCTGCTGTATGGATATGTGTGGACTGCAGTTCCTGCCACAATGTGTCATCAGATTTGAACTTTTGTGGGGCTGTCATAGACAGAAATTGGTTGCATGCAGGCGCACAGGCAAATTCCGAGCCAGACTGCGACTTGATTTGTGACTTCATTAAGTGATGGTAAATGGCAGATTTCGTATTGGGGCTCACAGTTGAAAAAGGGAGAGAAACGAAGAAGGGACAATAAATCAAATGAAATTGCTTTACCAGCTCCTTACAGTCGTTTTTTTCTACTATTATTGCCAATATGCAACCAATTTAGTTATTTTTTGATAAGATATAAAAATTCCGATTTCTTTTTCAAGCGCAAAACCAGCACAATAGAGTAATATTATTTCTTCGTTTGTATATCTTGTATATAATATTAGCTTTTTTTGCTAATGTACGAGGAATATCAAGTACAAATATAAAATGGGTTTTACTTTAAAACAGAAAAGATCAGCTTTCAAAAGTATCTCTCAAGGTGGGAAAAAGTTTTAAGTTTGTGCGATAAGTTTCAGAAAAATTTGAAAAGCAAGCTATTATTTCAACAATTTGGGAAGATTAAGATAAAAGCTCTTCATATTTATATATGCATGAATTATATTTATATTGCTTTGAAATATACTAATAACATGATAGCATGCAATTTAGCTATTTAAACTTAAGTTTTTAACTCGCAACAGAGAAAAAACCCCATTATTTTCTCGCTAAGCATCCGCTGTTGTTTTCTTTTCAACAAAATAATTTTCCACATCGTTTTCTTTTAATATATACCCCTCAGTAAATGAGTATTCCGGCTTGGCTTTAGTCTGGAGTTTTTAAAGATATCCTGTTTCAGCCGCATTTTATAAATGTTGATAAAGTTATACCAGTTGAAACTTTATAATTATACTCTGATACCGAAGGTACTCTTAGTATATTGGTTTTGTTTTTAACACGAATTTTGGGAATAAATTGTGATTCTAATTTACAATGCTGTAAGCAATAAAACAAATCACTTAATAGTCATCTCATCTACAATTAGTTGGTATCTTTAGGTAGTTTCAATCTTATATACAAATAACGCGCACATTTCCTTAAGTGTGATTAAAAGGTTGAAACATTAAACAGCTTTGTCATTATTTTTGCACTTCCGTATTTTGTGCTCGTGTCCTGGTCGTTTATCAAATAGTAAGCAAGCCACATGTTCAGATGCAGCCCACATTGGGAGATTTGCTCGCCCATTGGTTAGAGCACTTGCCAGCCAATTCGGCCGCGGCACCGTCATACCTGGTTTGGAAGCTCGCGGCACTCAATGGTTCTTGTTCTTGTTCATATGCTGAACTATTGGAACACACAACGAAAGCCATATTTTCAGCATGCAAGCCAAAAATTTGCATATAAATGTGAAAGCACATTCAAACTAACAAAGAGCAGCGCTACAACGGTGAGGAGTGGACCCCAACGAGGACGCCGCTGTGGATATGGATGTGGATGTGGATGTGGATGCAGCTAAAAATGGGGGCAGCTCCGAGTGCAGTGAAATAAATAAAATTTTTGTGCGAACGGCCATCGAAAATGTACGAAAAAGTAATTACTTTCGGCTGGGCAACGGGCCGGGCTGAGCAGGAGGAGAGGGAGGATGGGGAGGAGGAGGAACGTGCGCAGAAACTGCGAGCGAAACTACACACACTCTCTGCCCCACACTCGCATATGCAAATTTGCCAAATGCAATGCACTTTTGGCTATTGGTGGACATCGTTGTCGCCGCCGGTTGCAGGCGGCCATTGCACAGCTCAATTGCATGCAGAGAATAGAGTCGGACACGCCCCTCACACTTGCCACTTGCAACTTGCCACTTGCGCGCCTGCCGTACACCCATTGTCGACAAAATAATATCATTTTCGATCAAAGTAATTATTTTGCTTTGGTCTACAGCATAATTACGGCTACTATGGCGCGGCCGGGGATTGCATGGCCTGCGCTTTGGTTGGCTGACTGCTCGTCTCCTACCATTGCAGCCCGACCAACTGGTTGGCGTTTTTTTTTAATACTGGTAATGGCCTCGGCTCATGGTTGACATTTTCCAACAGTTATGGCGGCCATTTTGGTGCCCTCTGTTGTGCTTTTCCAAATTAAATGTCGTGTACTGTTGTACCGCAGCCCTGATGTATGCAAAAGTAGGCAACTATTTTTGAGACCATAACGATGCCATTTTGTGTATGAACTTACGAGCAATCTGTAAACCCAAATAAACGACTCTACATTTTAAGGAATATTGCGTATACAATACAAACAGATGCAGCGTATTATATCCTCCCATAATAATATGACTTTAACTAATTGATGTCATTAGTTGAGCAATTAAAATATATTATTTAATCCGGCATCTCAACGCCAAAGTATGAAAATCCCCAGTAGGCAACAATCTCGACAATCTGCAAGAATATACAAAAACTGCAACTTCTTAAAGCTTCTACCGAAAAAAAAGTAATCAAAATGCACAGCGCAACCAAAGTAGCGGATGCGGGAACAACACCATAGCTTCGGGCTATTCCACCAAACTGCATTCCAAATCAACAACAGAAGCTAACAAAACATGCATCAAACTCATCCACAACCTCATCAGCCGAGGCAGCGGCAGCAACAGCAACAGCAACAGCGGCGAAGCAAACAACAGAGGCAACAGCAGCAGCAGCAGCAGCAGCAGCATGGCGCAAAGTAGCAGTCGAAAATGGACTACGATGAGATGATGATGATGAAGGCAAGGAGGCCTGACTTGGTCTCTCCTCTGCCTAAGTCAGCAACTATTCCATCAGACCCGACAACTATTACAACAACAATAACAACACCAACAACTACAACAACTACAACAACAGCCCGATTCGAAGCTTATTACTTACCAAACAACTCTGGCAGCTTGTAATGAACTTGAGACATTTGATTGACTCGACTCGCGACTTCGCCATGTTGCAGTGAAAAATCGCAGCAGCCGAGGCTATGAATGAATGATGAATGCCATTCCCGGTCCCGGTCCCGGTCGCGGTCCCCAGTAAACAGGCTCGCTCGGCTGTGGGCAACATGGAAGCCACGACCGCTGAGCAATATCTAAATGTGAATTTTATGCATTCTATACAAGGTGAGCGAGCAGAAGGCACAGTGGCATATAACTACAATTTTGTAATAAATAGAGTGCTATCCATTTTGTAGTAATGCAACATTATAAACTTGTAAAATAAAGCGTCTTGTTTGTTGGCTAACAAAACTAATAGAATTGACAGTCTTTACAATTAAATACATAATTAATTGTAAATGAATATACATATGATATACATTTTTGTATTATTTGTATTTGAACAACATAGTTGTTTAAACGCAACTATTTCTTATTTTCTTATTTATTTGCCCAATTATAGAAAATCTGTATATATTCATTTAAGTCTAAAATTATTAGTTTATATTCACTGTGCGCAAACGTAGCCCAGCTCGCAAAACGTGTAATCCTTGGCGTTTCTTGGCGGCAGACACTCTTGCATACATATATTTATATATAATATAAACGATACATATTTATATGTATATATATAAAAGTATATATTAATAAATATGTGCGTCTGCTGTACGAACAAGCATGTGTATCATAAAAGAGCTTTAGGCGCGGCACAGCTAGTCAGCTGCGGCAGATGGCAGAAAGATGCAAAGCCGTATATGGCTGAGGAGAGGAAATAAGGAAGACAACGTCTTCCAAAGTGGTAAGAGCCGACGACTGAGTGCAGACATTGCCAACAATTTCGCGTACGTTTTGTGAATTTGTAATTTTAAAATTATTATTGCCAGTGTGGCAGGGGAGAAGCGAAGATCCTGTGCGCGCCGTTCATGTCGATGGCGTTGATGGAATGGAACTCAGCTTGGCAAAAACACCATTTTGCATGCTTATTGTTGCTCTTGGTTGAAATGTTGTCTGATTGGAAGTTTTGTTAGCTGTGCTTTCGATTTGATTCGCTGTTAAAAGACATAAGCGAGAATGATGGTCGCAAAATTGACCAGACACTGCCAATGATCATTCCTCTGTCTATATGGATTTTTCGTCACTTTTTGCACACACAATGTGCATTTCCCGTCATCATGAACTGTTCGTCCTCAGCATCCGTGCAAAGGCATCGACCCATGAAATGTGCTTTTGACCATTTTTCTGATGCGCTTGCGGTTATTTACACGAATGTGCTCATACATAAAAATACAAGGATACTGCAGAAAAATCCCCGTAACATAACAAGTGAATAAGTTTTTGGACAGAGTATTCCACTCAAAGATACCCTATACTAACATATTTATAATAGAAAATATTCTTGAATAACTACACGATAAGTAAATCAAATAAAGGTAAACTCCATAAGCCTAATGCGTACGCAGACAAAGCTTTTGTCCGACATGCGAATATTCCTTTCATACTCTATGAATATCGATATAAAAATATAAAACCATCCAATGGCAGTGTCATCGATTTACACGGAACCAAACAGCAAAGTCCGCGCCTCTTATTCACGAGTTCAACTCAACTGTTTACTCATGTAAATAATTAAGCAAAATAATGGTGTAGCTCCAACGGCAACACGCAAAAAGGACCTTCCTCATTCGGCTGTGATTTTTTCATATGACCACATATGCTGAAACGTTATGTGTGTGTGTAAATGGTTGTGTGTCAACAAAAGACAAAGTAGCGTTTATTGTTTGGCCTTTTTGACCGTAACCACGCTCCCTGTACCGCCCTGTTTGGTTTCCTATATCTCTGTGTCCAACTCTACCTACAGTACTTTCTGTTTTTTTCTGTTGCGTGTCCTGCGTGTGAAAAAATTGGTCAGATTTGTTAATACCCCTTATACAGGGGGTAATACTTTCGTCATGACTTGTATAATGCATTCAAGGCAGACTTCCTTGATTAGGACGACCAGTTAAGTCGATTAAAGAAGCATGTCTGTGTATCTGTCATTTGTTCCAAACTGGTCTCTTCTAACTGAAGTTCTAAATAACAGTTTAAACCCTAGTACAGGGTATCTCCTGAGCAAGGACAAGAGCACTTTCAGTTGTTGATATTATTAAGCAAGCACAAATACAAATTATCATGAATTTTTTAAGAATTTGATTGGGCGTAATAAATGATTATAATTGGGTGTTCAAACTGCGATTTAACTTTGACAGAAGGCAAACAAGCCGAAATTACATGTAATAGCAACTAGGTTCTTGAAAAATAGTAAGAATGATACAGGAAGAGAAATTAGGTTGAATTTCTGTACAGCAAGGCACCTACAAACCTGACTTCAAATGTTTGAGAATCGCATAGAAGGGTGACAGTTAACATTCATTATTTTCAAATTACTTTTGTAACTTTGTTTGGACAGCCTCGAACAGGCAGTCGTTCATCACTAATCAGTTTTTTGTAGGTATATATGTGTATGTGCATACAAACACACACACTTACACACAGGCTACAAAAGTTTAGTTTACCACTCCAAGTTACAGTAAGCTTAATTTGCTTCTAAACAAATTTCTATCTGTGCCACCACAAAAAGTACGCCAAGTTATTCTCTATTTACCTTAACGCAAACAACATTTGCCAGCTGAAAAGTAAAATCTAAATGAATTATTGGATCCATTAGCAAAATCCATTTACACAAATTTAATGCAAAAGCAGCTTCTGTACTGCCAGGCAGAAAAACTTTACACACTTCGTTGAACTTTTGGCAGTGGCGATGTTCTTAAGGGTTGGGGTATATTTTTTGGTACGTTTCGGGGTTCGACGTTTCCACAGCGATGCTGTGAGGTTGGGGAGAAATAAAAACTTAACAATTAAAAAATAAGCACACCAAAGAAAACATTTTGAGATTTACGCATAATGCGTAAAGGGTTGCCACTCAAGTTAGAAGGCTGGGTTGAGTCTGAGACCTTAGCAGTTGCATGGAAAACAAGCTACAACGTTGAAGCTGAAAGCTCCCGACCGTGAAATACTCTGTTTCCAGCTAAACATGATGATAGGAAAGCTAAAAATGCCTGGTCACACTCTATTGTTGAACCATTAATGTTAACTATAGTTTTAGAGTGTACTTCTTCAAAATAAAGTAATCAATGGTGCATTAGATACATTTTAAGCACTAGTTTAGTTATAAATATGTTTGAGCATAGATCCTATAGAAGAAAGATTAGTTTCAAACGAGCATCGTTAATATACCTTTTTTTGGAACAGAGTATATATTGACAAATGTAAACGTCTACGGTGGCGGTCCGTTATATTGGCCTGTAGCGCATAAAGCTTTCGTTCGGCAATGGTGGGGAAATTTGGGGTTGATTCGGTAAAAGAAAATATTGTTTTAACTTTTGCTGCAATGTTAAGTAGAACTTAGTAGTAAGGCGCTCTCATGTTTATTCCCCATTCCATAAACACTAATAAAAAGGTGATCGAAAAATTGTGCAAAGGCTAGTGAAGTTGGCCGTTGAATAAGCATATATATTAAAACAGCATAAAAACCTTCCAAATTTCAAAAATTACATATGTGCACTAGAAACATCAGATACAGACAATTTCGAATTTCAACTCCCGAGATGGGAATTCATAACTTATGTTTGGTCTACTAATAGGACAATATCAATATAGTATGAGTTACGGTTACTCTAGAATACAAACATACATCTTGACTTGCATATTTTTAAATGTGAGTTAAACTATAATGCCAATGTGCCATTTATCTAAAAGTTAAACAAATTACCAGTCTACTGTATCCAAAACCCATTTAAACAAACCGCACAATATTAATTTAGTTGTTCTCAAACGTATGTACAATATAAAGTGATTTATTTTCAAAATTAAACGCAGCAGTTGGAGTCGAAGCAATGTATATTTTTTAATTTATTTACAAACCACTTAATTTATTGTTATTCTGTTTTAATTACATTCTGTATGCGGCGTTAAATATGAAATTAAAAATGCATGCGCTTCCATTGTGAGTTAATTTTTTCTGGTTTGTGGGTGATGAAAGCCATTGACATTAATGCATTCACCCTCAAATAGTATAACAAAAATGTTATAAACTGTACATATATACTCATGCATATATATATTTTCACACACACATAGTTGGGAAAATATGTGCATTTTTTTATACTTTTGGATTTATTTATGTTGATGGTGTTTTTTATACCCTTTACATTATAAAGTTGTTAAATTAAAATTAGCCGAGTGAGTCTTTATGTATATCAGTGTTTTTGTTTATAGGAATGCATAAACGGGTCTCTACTATGTTTAGTAGAAGATTCTATGGTTAGCATGATCCCATATTTTATATTCAAATCAGAGTGCATCAATACTGGGCAGAGTATTTTCCAGTCGATGAGTAAACTCTTTAAGTTATGTAGGTTTTTTTATTACATGATTTCCAAAAAAAATTTCCATATTAATTATTATTTATGACAATATTTTGTCAATTCATTTTCACATAATATTTATATATGTTTAAAATCCTTTTCTTTTCCACATTTTATGTTCCTCAAAAATGAATGAATAATTTAATGTGAAAAAATAATAAATTCATATTGCTTTGATTTTAATAACACATTCATTTGCCCAATACATGTAATATAATAATAAAATAACAATATTGAAACTTTACCAACTGTCGCTTGACACATGTCGCCACTAAGGTTTCTTCCAGACCTGATTCTGACACTCGAGCGCCTGCCGGGGATCGGTGAATCAGATCCAAGCGAAGAGGAACCCAAGCTAATCCAATATGCAGTCACCCAGTTAGCTGCAACTGGTAACCCGAAACCAAACACCCAGACAAAAGCAAATTGAGCGGAAAACCAGAAGGCGCCAGACGCTGGTCAAACTTGAGCCTTTAGCCGGTATTTTGACATTTGCCGCCGTTTGTAAACAACAGTTATTAAGGCTTATAATGAATATGAGCAACAGCATGAAGGTCACCCTAAAAGCGAAATCCTTCAAGTTTTGTCCAACCTACAGTGATAAACCAAAGCAGTTTTATCTCCAAGGTAGAAAAAAGGAGTGGTTGCTTTTGTAGTGAAAATATATAAATTTCTTTTGATGCAACGTCTAATGATGGCAACAACAAAATTTGTTGTTTAACGAATGACATTTCCCGGTGTAGCAAGAGTAATTTGCCCTATCCAAAAGTTATATTTTAGGGCTATGATATTAGCTTTGTCAGTTTAAAGCCAAATTCGAGTAGTATATTACTTATTTTCCTGCTCGAGTCCCAATACATAATTTCAATATTTGTTGGAACTTTAGGCCATTTTATTACTGACAATAATCTACTTTAATTATGTATCTAATATATATGCATTTGTTTATAAATATGTCTAGAAAACCAGACGATGCGCATTCCGTTTTCATCTAAATTTCAATATATATTTTTATTTTTTTTTTTTTTAATTTTTTTGCTATTTTGTCTGTTTATTTTCCGTGCGCTTAAGTCAACAGCAATTGTTAATTTCATTTTTCAAACGTCCCTTTGATACTTGCATGCCGCATTAACACCCTCCTTATTCATCTCATCGGCTGACTGATGGACTGGCCAGCCCCTGGATGAAAATTTGATATGCCTTTTGGCCCATTTTAGGGCGGCTGCGGGGAGTGCTTTAATTTTATTTGCACACAAATGTGCGTCAATTTTAAGGAGCATTTTGACGTCTCGTCGTGTTTCCGTTTCTTTTTTTGTGGCCAGCGCAAATACAATTCATTATAAATTTCTAATTATATCACCGGACTAAGGCGACCAACCCAAAAAGTCCCTCAAAAAAGTTTACATTTTTTACCGTTTTTATTTTATTTTGTATTATTTTTTTTTTGCTTGTGACCAACCTTAAAAAATGTCAAGCCACATTTGACAATGATGAATCTGCTTTGAGAGCAACCCCCAAGAAATAGCAGACTAAAACTCAGCTGATAAACTGATTATGCACATCAATTGAGCAGCACTCTTCATTTATTCGTTCGCTTCTTGTGGCAATTGTTTTGTGAAAATTGAATTCCCTTTTGTCTCACATTGCATTGAAATTGAGCGCTGTGGCAACAACAGCAACAGCAACAGCAAAGTTGGTGGCTTTCTAATTACAAATAAGTAAAAAGGCAAATGCTTTCGGCTGCGGCTTTGAGCACCTGCTGCCAAAGGAACATAGATAATTATGAGAGGTGAATGGGGCCCCAAATTGGCAAAGGTATTTGTTTAAATTATTATTGGACTTAATTATGCCAAGACGGCTGGGGAGACGGGATGTATCTTCTTGAAACAAAAAACGCAAAGTGAAGCCAAACATAAGCGGGTAAGAACTGGATGGAAATTATGGCAAACACAAAGAGCACACTGAAAAGCCAAGTACCAAGTACCTGGAAGTGGAAATTTAAATTGTACTTGAAAGTCTAAAGAATTTATTAATTACAATTACAAAATTATAATTTTGTAAGATTCTCCGAATATTTTGTGTTTCCGCAGCACAAGTTAATTTACTAAGCCTGAAACGGTTAGGCTGTGACTTTTAAACTATAAGAAATGTATATATGTATATATTTTTTAGTTTCTTTATACACACATTGTTCATACAAATCAAAACTGTTTTGTAATATATTAAAAACTCTTGAGTTATTCCAAATCAACATAATCTGAAATACAATTTTCTTTAACATATCACATTTTGGCCTTCACAACTATTTCCCAATGATTTTGAATGTTGATTGACTGATTATATTTGCAAATGCCAGTCCTATAAATGTACATATTATTTTATGAGCAAAGTCAACAGCAAATATTAACAGATAACTGCAGTCCATTAGTAAGATATAAACTATACGAAACTGAGAGATTAGTGGCTGCTGTACAAGGAGCATTGAAAACCATAGATGGTATAAGATAACACATCATCAGTTTTATATTTCTCATCTATTTGGTTAACCTATTTTTCTCGCATAAAGCGAAAATACAGAGATAAACATTCAATCTCAAAGCAAATACCCAACGGACGGAACGGGACGGCTGTTTAACTTACACACTGCTTTTGCTGATATAAATCAAACAACAATAAGAGACACACATAGATATAAACACGGATTGAGGCACACACACACACACACACACACACACACACATGATACACGCACTCGAAATCTGGGGTCATTGGAGATTAACTATGCGCCTCCTCGCACTCTCAACTCAAAACGCCTCTCGCATTGTGATACGCCCCATTGTCAACGCTAAGCAGCGTGTGAGGATTAATCCTGAGTAGCAGTCTGAGTATGAGTATGGCATTCTTTTGCAGCCCCTGACAGATAATGGTCACATGTCCTCTGTATAATTGGTTGCGACACATGCGAGTCCTTGCCACACAAATAAACACACATTCACACACACACACACACACACACGTAGTTGGCTGGTATTGTTGTGACGGTTGTAATTAGGAGCCATCATATATATGTACATACAAATGTATGTAAGCCCACAAATATCTTAAGGTATTTGTTTCGTTCGGGTATTTAATGCTTCAATTGATTTCTGATTTAAGAGCCTCCCCGTGGTCCCTCAACTAGCAGCTGCTGTGAACTGAACGCCCCTTTTAAAAGCCCAGCAGGTTGTCTGTTTTGGAGCCCTTTAGATTGCTTAAAGATCATTCAGTCAAACAATCGCCTCACAATGCTACTTATACATTATATGTGCAAGGGTATTTAATATTTGAAAGCAATTCGCAGAGACCTTTGATCTGATGAGTATCTGGAAACACCAGCTACGATCACTTTCAAAAACAATTCCAGAAAATGCTTTATTATTGTCGCACACACAAAAACACTTTGAAATCGCTACGTAATACCAATAGCCCGATAAGGTCGTCTTCATTCCGACAGCTGTCAGCCGCTCAGGCGCTGAGATAAGCTTTTGATGCTCATTCGCGAGTCAAGTCGCAAAAAAAAAATCATTTTTAGACAGTTGCAATTATACATTCAGAAAGTTAACACGTACTGCCGATACTTATTATTAGAAATGAAGCTTTTGCTGTGTGGCTTGTTAACCGTGCTCAGCTTAACGAAAGCTGCTGACAATGGCAATGGGAATCTCGTTTGCTATTATGATTCGGCCTCGTATCTGCGTCAGGGATTGGCCAAGTTGGATGGCACCCACTTGGAGTTAGCCCTGCAGTTCTGCACACATCTGGTCTACGGCTATGCGGGCCTCAAGCCAGACACGCATGAGCTCTATAGCTTGAATGTCGATCTGGATATGTTTCACTTTAAGGACATTACGCAATTGCGTAACAAGTTTCCCCAACTGAAGGTGCTCTTGAGCATTGGTGGCGATCGAGATGTGGACGAGTCGCATCCCAATAAATACCTGGAACTGCTGGATGCCAATCGCACGGCGCAACAGAACTTTATTGATAGCAGTATGGTGCTGCTGCGTAGAAATGGTTTCGATGGCCTGGACTTGGCCTTCCAGTTTCCCAAAAACAAACCGAGGAAAGTGCATGGCGCCATTGGCAGTTACTGGAAACAGTTCAAGAAATTGTTCACGGGCGACTTCATAGTGGATCCTTTGTCGGATCAGCACAAGGAGAAGTTCACAGAGCTTGTTGTAAATTTAAGACACTCATTTCAGAGCGCCAATTTAATGTTGACTTTGACGGTCTTGCCCAATGTGAACTCTACTTGTAAGTACTGATATTGACTACAATACAACTCGTTATATTAATCACTTTGACATTTCCAGGGTATTTCGACATTCCCAAGCTGCATTCCCAGCTGGACTTTATCAACCTGGCAGCATTCGATTTTCTCACACCCTTGCGCAATCCCGATGAAGCTGACTACACTGCTCCAATCTTCCTGCTTGACGAGCAACAGCGACTACCTCATCTGAATGTTGACTTCCAGCTAAACCACTGGCTGCAGAATCACTGTCCGCCACAAAAGCTGCATTTGGGCATTGCCAGCTATGGTCGCGCCTGGAAGCTAACCAAAGACTCGGGCCTAAGTGGCTTGCCAGTGGTACCATCTACCTACGGCCCGGGACCGGGGGGACTTCAAGTTGTCAGCAACGACGGCTTGCTCAGCTGGCCGGAAATTTGCTCAAAGCTGCCCAAAAATCAGACGGCTGTTTATCGGGGCGCAAATGCGCCGCTGCGGAAGGTCACGGACCTCACACAGAAGTACGGAAACTATGCCTTACGTCCGGCTGACGAGCAAGGCGATCACGGACTGTGGGTGAGCTTCGATGATCCCGATTTTGCGAGCGTTAAAACTGCCTATGCCAAAAGCAAGGGTCTTGGCGGTGTCGCAATCTTCGATCTGAGCTACGACGATTTTCGTGGTCTCTGCACAGGACAGAAGTTTCCCATGGTGCGTTCTGTTAAATACTTTTGGGGTTAGTTTGTAGTTTGTATTTGTCATAAACAAAAACGCTTTTAAATTCTAATCAGCTTGTTTCAATGTTAAGCTTCTGGCCTCGTTCACTTGAACCCCAGTCAGAAGCGAGCCAATAACTTACGCTTACGCAATTCAATTATTGTAAGAGCAAATGTAAAATAAAAACTTGACTTGACTTGCTCTCTTGGTCTGGGTAGAGAAATAAAAAATAAGCTCTTCGCTATAGAAGCTTTTGCTAACGTCATCGTCAGTGGGCAGCTTCATTTGTCGTTTGCTGTTTTCGGTTTCAGTTTCAATTTCAGCCTCAGTTCGATTTCATTTAATCGTTGATGCGGTCGTGTATTCTAAAGGTGTCTACAGAGTATTTTTCGAATAGTGTTGCACCATGAGGCAGTTTGTTTTGCTTTCGATTTTCGCGTCGTTTCTGGTCGTTGTCACGAATGCCGCATCTAACCTGGTCTGCTACTATGATTCATCCAGTTATACGCGTGAAGGTAGGCCAAAATGTTCTTGATTTTATTAAAAAACTTGATCAGACGAGCGCCGAAATTAAATATTTTTGGGCATGGATATATACAATTATCAAAACGTATTTTTTAATGACGTATCAGCGATATGCTTTTGTTTTCACTACTAAACAGTAAGCAAATCTACTTAGATATACCGAGAATACATGTTTGTATAATCTTTAGGAAAAAAAGTATGGAGCATGGTCAAGATAGCCATACCAAAGACAATAAAAACAACGATATTAAATAAATAGTAAATATTTAGCTTATTTAATATATATTTAAAGGAAACGAGATTCAGCTGAATAGAGATACAATATTAGATATTGCATACATTATAGGTTTGACTCATGCCCAATTCTACATAACAACTCTCTGTTTTTATGATTTTCCAAAGCAATTCCATATTTTATTAGGCTGAGCCACAACAATAAAGCGTGTGTTTGTCTGTATTAATTCACAGAAATATGTAGATTTGGAAGAGCTTACAGGGGATTACCCCGTCGAATAGCCTCGATTATATCATAGTCACTTTAGATCTAACCGATTTGTTTACGCAGATTAAAAGCTTTTAATTAGCATGTGCCAAACTTACGCAGTGCCCGCTTATCCACTGTAAAATCTATCCACCTGCTATATTATGTATTTGACTATGCAAAGCAAATTTAACTTCTTAGTATTCACTTAATTTAAAATGCTTATCGCGTAAAAATATCGCGAGAGCGAGAGCGAGGCTTTGTCTTGGTCAACTATCGCCGTCTGGAGGTCAGTGGCTTATCATTCGAGTTTTATGAGAGACTCAGTGCTCTCTTTAGCGAAAGCGAGCCGAGCACACCAATAAGCTCTCTCAATGGGTTTATTTTGCAGCAAAATGATAAATGTACTGTATAACAACTGAATGTATGTGTAAACAATTATATGCAAGGTCAGACAGCTAAGCTAACTTACCAACAACAGTGAGACACCAGTAAGTTGTACAAAAACGGTAGTTTCTTTTTGTAAAACAAGGTATTTGGAAACCAGCATACACTATTCACACAAACCACGCGCTAGAAGCCGAAACCTGAGTGTACAACTCAGTGCGAGTCCAGCGAGACAACTGCCCCAGCAACATTGCTCTGTTGGAGACCAAACAAGTGACTGACTTTGTGACGCAGTAATGAACAGTGGAACGAAACTATAGTCATATGGGCATAATAACAGAATTATTACAATGGCTTTCAAAGTCCAGAGATTACATATAATGCTTGTTTCTAAAGAACTGTCATAGTGCAATCAATTCAAGTTATAATTACAGCAAAATTAAATAGGCTCTTGAATTAACATAATAAATAAATAAATTTGCTATCTGTACATATTGGAACTAACCTTTTAAATGTAAGTTGTAAATTGCTCTGTGACAATCGTTCTCAAACAACTGTGTACATTTCAAGCGAACAATGGACATCTCAAAATAACAATTCAACAAGATTGTTGTTGTTTGCTCTTAATTGAGTCACTGCGAGAGCATGCTCCCAATATGCAGGCGTGGATTAGTGGAGATGCCAAAGACTTACATGTGTAGATAGTGATCAGATCAGAGTCTGGAAAGTGGTTATTATTTGTTACGTACACTCAATGCATTCGAATAATCGCTGCAGGTCTCGGCAAGCTGCTGAATCCGGACTTGGAGATCGCTCTGCAGTTCTGCTCGCATCTGGTCTATGGATATATGGGCATACGTGGTGACAACTATCAGGCGCATAGCATGAATGAAAATCTGGACATCTATAAGCATCAGTTCTCCGAAGTAACGTCCCTTAAGCGTAAATATCCCCATCTGAAGGTGCTACTGAGCGTTGGTGGTGATCACGACATCGATGTGGATCACCCAAACAAGTACATAGAGCTGCTCGAAGGGGAGAAGGTGCGACAGACTGGATTTATCCAGTCTGCCTATGCGTTGGTTAAGAACTACGGCTTCGATGGATTGGATCTGGCATATCAATTCCCCAAAAACAAGCCCAGGAAGGTGCACGGTGAAATTGGCACAGTTTGGAAGAGCTTCAAGAAGCTATTCACTGGCGACTTTATTGTCGACGATAATGCTGCACTGCACAAGGAGCAGTTTACTGCATTTGTTCGCGATGTGAAGGATTCGCTGCGCGGAGATGGATTCCTACTTAGTTTGACGGTGCTGCCGAATGTCAACTCCACTTGTATGTATTTCAAATTCCTGATTTATACAAAATTCATTAGTTGCTATTCTTTCGCAGGGTACTTTGACATACCAGCGCTAAATGGCCTCGTTGACTTTGTCAATCTGGCCGCCTTTGACTTCGTAACGCCCATTCGAAATCCCGAGGAAGCAGACTTCACCGCTCCACTATACGATTCGATTGGCCAAAACCGTCTGTCGCACTACAATGCCGATTTTCAGGTGCAACATTGGCTTGACCAAGGATTTCCGTCCAGCAAGCTCAACTTGGGAGTGGCCAGCTATGGAAACGCTTGGAAACTGACTGCCGAATCGGGTCTGGAAGGTACACCCATTGTGGCCCACACCGAAGGACCCGCTGCGGAAGGTCTGCAGTCTCAGAAGGCCGGTGTGCTTAGCTTCCCTGAGATCTGCGCCAAGCTTTCGAATCCACAAAACCAATATCTCAAAGGCAACGACTCGCCATTGAGGCGTGTTAGCGATCCTTCCAAGCGTTATGGTAACTTCGCATATCGTGCGGTAGATGGCGCTGTCACTGAGGGTATTTGGATTAGCTATGATGACCCTGATGCCGCATCCAACAAGGCGGCTTATGTGCGCGCCAAGAATTTGGGCGGTGTGGCTCTGTTTGAGCTGGGCTATGATGATTTCCGGGGACAGTGCTCCAATGACAGGTATCCCATACTGCGTTCCATTAAATATCGATTTTAGACTTAACCATGGAAAGGTTTGTATAAGGAGCCAAAAAATAAACAGAATATTCACACTGTCTGTATCTATTTACTGCTTACTAATAAGTTGTTTTTGTGTACTTGGGAAGTGAGTCGTCAAATTAATGTTTGCAAATTGAAAATAAACTGTTAAAACAAAATAAAGCTAAAGATGTGCTTGTCTAAACTGTAATAAATGAATATTTTCTAAGCTTGTTGCCAAAAAAACTTGCTGTGTTTGTTTAATGAGTAAGTACACGACTGCGATTAAAATTATTTACTGAGCTTTGAAAATATACAGTTGAATATTGTAAATTACCCAAAACAGGGTGATCTCACTGACCTCGACGTCACTTGCCACTGTACGTAACACAAACAATTCCGAGAAATTCGTTGATAATATAGAGCCTATTGTTCGGCCCCACCGCTCTACAAAGCTCTGTTGATGCGATTTCCGTTGCCATTTGCTTCGGATTCAGTTGCGACTTGTCTCTCGTTACGTGCGGACGTATTTAATTGTGATCTCGTCGCCCCGTGTCCCTTCGCTGCTTTTAGTTCCCGCTCAGCTTAGCTAGCTACGCTCTCCAAGTCTACAAAAATGGGGCGCTCTTTGTGGCTCTGTGTGGCGCTGACTGTGTGGCTCTCAGCGTCTCAGTTGAGTATCGCCGCCGTTCCAAATATGATTTGCTATTACGACTCTAGTGGCTTTGAGCGGCAAGGTATGAAATGCTCTCCACAATCTCTATCTCTCTCTCTCTCGATCTCTTGATATATAGTACATATGTAACGGTTGCTCATCCACAGGCCTCGCTCAGTTCGCACTGACTGATTTGGAGCTGGCGTTGCAGTTTTGCACGCACGTGATCTATGGCTATGCTGGCATCAATTCAGACACCTATGAGCTCCAGAGTCTAAACAAAGCGCTGGACCTTGATCGACGTCATTATGCGCAAATAACTGCGTTCAAGGAGAAGTATCCGTATGTTAAGTTCCTATTGAGCGTGGGCGGCGATCGTGATTTGGAGCAGGAAGAGAAATATATCAAGCTCCTGGAGGCAGGCACTCAGGGTCAAAGGCGTTTCATTGACTCGGCCAGAGATATCGTCCGTCGCTTTAATTTCGATGGACTGGATCTGGCATTCCAGCTACCGCGCAATAAGCCCCGCAAGGTGCACTCTGATGTGGGCATGGCCTGGAAAAGCTTTAAGAAGTTCTTCACTGGCGATTACATTGTCGACAGCGACGCTGACACGCACAAGACACAGATGACGGGTTTAGTCAGGGATTTAAACAGTGCTCTTAAGGCCAATGATCTGCTGCTAAGTCTCACCGTGCTACCCAATGTCAATTCCAGCTGTAAGTTGGTCTCTTTTCTAGTTTTTACACATACCTTCTCTAATGTCTAATCCGCAGGGTACTTTGACGTCCCAGCCATTGCTGGAGCAGTGGACTTTGTCAATCTGGGCACCTTTGATTTTGTCACGCCCACTCGCAATCCCGAAGAGGCAGACTACTCAGCTCCACTATATGAGGCAGTCGATCAGGTTCGTCTGCCACACTACAATGTCAACTTCCAAATGGAACACTGGCTGCTACAGCGTGTTCCGGCTCACAAGCTCAACATCGGCATTTCCACTTACGGACGTGCGTGGAAACTCACCCCAGATTCGGGCACCACTGGACTGCCCGTAGTGGCTGCGACCAATGGCCCAGCTGTGGCCGGCCGACAAACCAAGACGGAGGGTCTTCTGAACTGGGCCGAGATCTGTCAACTGCTACCCAATCCTAGCAACGTGAATGGCAATGGTGGCGCTGGTCCCTTGCGTCGTGTGTCCGACTCGTCCAAGCGCTTTGGCAGCTATGCTTATCGCGCGGCCGATGAGAACGGCGCTAATGGCGTGTGGGTTAGCTATGATGATCCGGATACGGCTGGCAGCAAGGCACAATATGCGCGTGTTAAGAATCTGGGCGGTATCGCCTTGTTCGATTTAACACAGGATGACTTCCGTGGTCAGTGCACCGGTGATCGCTTCCCCATGCTACGAGCCATCAAGTATCGACTACTCTGATGGCATATATACATATATGTACATATATATCAAGGGCTCCTGCTCCAAATGTCACTTGTTAACTGGCTGCTGGCGCTGCCCTCTGTCTGTCCTCTTGCTAATTAATTACAAAGTTGTAAACTAAAATGCGCCGCAAATTAATTCATTGGCCTGGGCACAACAACTCTGCAACTCGTATGGTATAGTATTGGACTCGCTTTTGGCCGTGGAACTGGCTTAAATTGTCTTTGCATTGCATTTGTTGGCACCCAGGGGTGAGCCGCTCGCTTAATCTTTATCGCCTTGCTACCATCTTGCTAAAATGTCATTTGGCTTCCTTTTTTTTGTTTTTTTGTTTGGTCGTTCCTTGCTTTTGGCTCTGCTTGATTTGCCTTGGAGATTTACAGATTTCAGCACATGCGGTTGCTCCGCTTGCGTCGGCGCGTCTTACCATTTTTAGTATATACCCTGTACCTATGAGAAATGCCTGTGAAGGTTGGATTCTAGGTGTGCAAGTGTACAAATTTAAAAAATTGTACTTACAATTTCAAAACAAAATAGTAGAAATTCTATTCCGGACTCGTTTTTCTCAGAGTGCAGTGCCTACCTCGGCACAGGGTATCTTCTAGTGAGGTGCTCTCAACTATATGACGCTTGCTTGTTTTTGTGTAATTGGCGCTACGTTCGATAGTCGATAGTTCGATCGAGCCCTATATGCGTAGTTGTTTGTCTGGCCGGCGAGACCAACCAGATCCCCTCTCTCTCTCTCTACACTGAGCTACCACCGAGCATGTGCTGCCTGTTTAGAGAAACGCTGACATACCACCCGTGCCAAGAGTGGGACCCCAACTGAAACTGTTAGCAAGGCATTGTTGGCTGCCGACAGCGACACGATTTAAAACAACTAAATTAAGTTATTGTTTCTGCGAAATTTAACAGTGACTAACTGACTTTTACATACGCTTTACAGTTCAAAGAAATATATTGATCTCTTTCATATTATACTTGACAAAAGAAAAAACTAATCATGGTGTGTACAAAGTTGTTGGTTATCCTTTAAATGGAAAATTTATCAAATACCTTCACATTTACCCTTGACTGTACCACACTAACATAGAATTTAGTCTGGACTGTCTGCGTACCTTTGACACTTATCAAAATTCAGTAGGAATATCGTTGTTAGCTCTACAACCGTTCTAGTCTTTATCTACACAGCTCATCTGTAAATCGTGATCTTATTAAGCAGAGTACACTCTAAAATTATTTGCAATTGGCGCAATGCCCTTTTGGAATGCAAAATATGCCATTAGTAGCAATTGACCGTGGCGGCTTCTTCCCATACCTTGATGTCGCTCACACACAAATGCAAGCTTTGGTCCTTAGTGAAAAGGGCAGAAAATTGTCTACAGTAAATACACAAAAAAAAAAAAAAATCACAAAAAAAACCTGGCATAGCCTATAAGTTGTAAACATGGTATTGTTTAGCTGTAGCCGTCGCCAGCTTCCAGTCTCAGGTCCCAGCTGTGTGTGCTATATTACATTGAAAGAGAGATCGTGTCTGTTTCTCATAGCTCGACTCCGACTCCCGACTGCCGACTCCCGACTGCCGACTCCCGACTAAAGTCCCTAGCAGCTTGTCGCCTCATCTAATTAAGGCGCACTGGCGGTGGTGGCGCAACAAGACCCGTGCATGATATTTGCTTTGCGATTATTGCCAGCCTGCGCCCCATGCGAATGACAAATATGTTGCTTATGCCACTCCATGCTGGCTGCTTCTACAAGCTGCTGCCTTCTGTGGAAGGCTCACAGTCGCCAGCTTGGGGCTACCTCTTTAAATAAAGATATTTTCGACCTCATTACGCTTTGTGTCCTTTTGTTTTCTGATTTTTTTTGTTTTTGTTGCTTTTGCGGTGGCCGATGAAGTGTCGCTGATTGCGCGTTGCATTGTTTTGGTTAGTCGAAGATGTCCACGATGGCGATAAGAAATGCATGGAGTAGATTGCTTCAAGCCAGCATTTGGTCAATTTGCGAGCATTCGGCTACCACTGATATTGTATGCTGCTTTTGGTGAGCTAATATATAATACTAAGGATTGGTCGATTATCCTTAATATTATTCAATAAAATCTTGATGTCTGTATTGTGCACACTTGCAGTTTGAATACGAAACGGAGATAAAGTCCTTAACTCAGTTGCCACTATCGGCAATTTAAAATACATTTTCAAACTGAGATTGGTTTATTTTGTGTATTATGCTATTCGTTAGTTATAACTATTAAAATTTTAGTTTGAATATGTAGTATAACCTTTACAACCGTTAACTCGGACATTGCTCTAATGCGAACAACTATTTACTTCCTATTGAAGACTCTGTAAATCGGACACACCGATTCTTTAAGAACTTCCACTTTAAATGCAGGGAACGAACATCTGAGCAGTTTTAACAAGGCTATGGGAGTTTTTAATGTTTGAAATGCATTTCTAGGGACTCGGCTTGGTTTCCGTCTTAATTATTTCATTGTTACCGTTTGCTTGCCTTGCGTCTGTTCTTTTATTGCTTTGTTAAATTTAAATATGCCACGCAAATTTTATGATATTCGCCCTGCTCACGATATATGCTTGCAGCATCGTTAGTCGACTTAGTCTTTTGGAAACCTGGATTTGACCTGTCAATACCCGTTTTCGTTCAATTGTCAGCGGGTTGTCACACAACATGATTTAAGCCTAGTATCCCGATGACGATCCCACTGCGCCAAGTGGCGCCAAACACAAAATCTTGCAAGCCTTCCATCGTTCCAATCGCTTGTAGATTTTTAACGCCCAGATCGTGGTTGACTGGTCATATTTTATTTTTAAAAGCCTTTCTTATTGCTGCTGCTTGTTAGTTTCAGACCTTATACCCATTCAATATGAGCACAAAGGGTATAATAAATAGTATATAAATAATGAAGAAAACAGTTGTAACCACATATACATAAGTATAAGTATAGTGGGGCCAGAGTATCTACCAGTTGAGAACTCCCCAAATAACCATTCTAACTTATTATTGTTGTTCTTGTAATTTTATTCATAAACAATTGGCCGTAAAAATGTGCCATAAAGGTTTGACTGGTACAAGTTAAAGTTATTGTTGCTAAATGAAATAAACAACTCATAAAATTATGCTGCACCAAAAAAAATAAGAAGAAGAGTGTTAAAAACTAAAAGTTTTGTTTATTTTTGTACAGATTTTTCGCGCCAATTAAATTAAATTAGCTGTCGGCAGCGAAGCGATGCTCTATGATGTGGATAGCAAACTGTGTAATACACAGCCCCAGAGCCGCCCCCCTTTCGAGTCCGACACATGTTTATATCTATACCGCCATATGTGTATGTAATGTCCGTAGCGCCACTGCGTCATAAAAGGTTAGTTTAAATAAATAAACACGTGGAATTAATGAAGAAACGTGTGTGGCAGGTAATAGCTTACGTATAAACAACAACAACAACAACAACAAACCGCAATTGTCGTGGTGCCGAAGATTATATACCCTTGTGGAAAATGAACTCATTTACGCCTATGACATTTGCAATAAGGTAATTTAAATACTCTCAATCAAAATTGATTAAACAAAAAAAATATATATATATATATTTTGAAATGTATGTCTATGATATAGTCACGGCAATGATCAGAAATATATCAACCAACGGAAAGCTGTAAGAGTATTTTAACTTCGATAACGCGATGAAACTTTTTGCTCTTATTTGATTATTGAAGAACTGAAGTAGTAATTTGGCACTCAACAATGTCGTATTTGTATCATTTCAGATTTAAGCACGCATACTTTTGACACGCTGATCGATTCTAATATATCTAATAATTAAAAGTGAAAATGTTGATTATTTGAAATCCTGTGTGTTTAAAAGAATATTATGTGAGCTATTGTGCTATTGAATAGCCCCCTGATTCATTAATTACCTTATTAGATCAGCAAGTGTATGCACAATTTGTATTACTAGATAAAAGCAAATAAAGCATTTGCCCTAGTCTTGTGGTCACCAAAGAATGAACATAAACATTTTCAACTTTTAATTGCTGCACTAAAAATGAAACAAAACAAGATACATCAAGCAGGCAAATGTGTGAAACTGTTTGAGATTAAGAGCGACTATCCGGCTGCAACTGAAAGACTGGACGCTAGGCTGGCTGGCTGGCTGGCTGGCTGGGCTGGCAAGGGGCTGCTGATTTGGAGGCAGACTGATACTGATGACGACGCGCCTAAAACAAACAAATAAACGCCAAGTAAATGGCCAACAGCGACGCTGGCGGCACGCTTTGCTCTGGCTTAATTAAATCGAGGGAAAAACAATAAAACTACACACTACATGCATGGATCAGTATCGGGTCCGGGTGAGATTTTATTACGCACTGTGTGCTATGCAATAACTCAAAAAATACTTGCCAGTATATCATTAAAATCAAAAACGTTCCACAACGACGACTGCCACCCAGCGTGTGAGACGTTTGCTTTCGGCCATCCGGGCACATTACCGGGACTTATGATTTCCCATTAAAATTGTTTAGATGCACAAATAAACACTCGTAAAAGCCCCCTGGTATCAGCCGGTTGTATTTCCATTTCGACTGTAAACATTTGTAAATCAGACGAGGTTGTGCCAATATTTCACATTCAAGAGGTATTAAGATCCGTCCTTCCGCAGCCCAAATGCAATCAACTAAATAGCCTCCATTATGTGCTTTGAGAATTTTTAAACATTTACTTAAGATTCTGGCAATTAAATTTTAATTAAAGCCTAAGCGTAACATAATATATAAAACTAACAAAAATTTAATTAAAACAAGTGGGGAAGGATTATCTTCGGAGTGCCGAAGATTTTATACTCTTTTCGAACCTATAGGCAATTTTCACTCTGCCAACTGCACCACTGAAATTTCATAAGCTGTACAAAATCGTTTTGTCGCGTAACATTTTTTTTTTGTTCTAAGTATATTTAATTCATTGCCAGTTGTATAGCAGCTATAAGATATAGTGCTCCGATCCGGCCGGCTCCAACCAATGTGATGTCTCTTTGAATAATAAGTATCGGTGCAAAGTTTCATCGCGATAGATTAAAAAACATGGGATATATGGCCAAAACCGACTTCGAGTTGTATGGCAGCTATAAGATATAGTGATCCGATCCAGCCGGCTCCAACCAATGTGATGTCTCTTTGAATATTAAGTATCGGTGCAAAGTTTCATCGCGATAGATTCAAAAACATGGGATATATGGCCAAAACCGACTTCGAGTTGTATGGCAGCTATAAGATATAGTATTCCGATCCGGCCAGCTCCGACCAATGTGCTGTCCCCTGGAATAATAAGTGTCTATGCAAAGTTTTATCGCGATAGCTCAAAAACTGAGGGACTAGTTTGCATACATACAGACAGACAGACAGACAGACAGACAGACAGACAGACAGACAGACGGACATGGCTAGATCAATTTGTATTGTCATTCTAAGCATACTGGCAGTAACTTTTGGGGGTCTCCGACGCTTCCTTCTATGCGTTACAAACTTCAGGACAAACTTAATATACTATTTTCTTCGAAAAGAGTATAACTAGTGGGGAAGGATTATCTGCGGTGTACCAAAGATTTTCTACTATTTTCAAATCTTTGGACAGATTTCACTAGCTTATATTTTAAGCTTATACATATGATTTAAAATAGTCAATACTAGCTTAGTTTTATCATTGTTTGGTTCTATATTATATCTGCATTTAAATTTCAAGCAATTTCGAATATTCGATTTTTTATGAAACACAAGCCATAGATAGTTCTTAAATTGCCTTGAAAACACACAAAAAACTCCCATATCTTGGTCAAAACTTATCCGATTTTCGATCCAGAGGCAGCTTACAACATTGCTAGTGCTCCTTTTTGAATCTGCATTTAAATGAATCAAGCAATTTCGAATTTACGATTTAAAGCACTAGCTAATATAAGGCATAGATAGTCCTTAGAAATACCTTAAAAAACACCTAAAACTCCCATAACATTGTCAAAACTGATCCGATTTTCGTTCCCAACAACTGTGATGTCCCTTTGAATAATAAGTCTCTGTGCCAAGGCTCATCGCGATAGCTCAAAAACTGAGGGACTAGTTTCCTTACTTACAGACATAATGAAGGTAACTTTTGGGGTCTCCGACGCTACCTTCTATGCATAACAAACTTCAGCACAAAATAAATATATACTATTTTCTTCGAAATAAGTATAACCAGTTTGACCAGCTTTTAATAATTTTCTTTTTATTGAATATCGGATCCTAGTCGGCAATTAATGAGAACTCTTTCGTTACCTCTAGTTAACAAAATGCAAACAGCTAAGGTACGATTTGCTGTTAAATGCAGCAAAGAGCTGACAGCATAGATGGCAACTACTGCGTGCCAATATTTCACGATTATGTCAGTCGGTTGTGTTCGAGCCCCCGCGTGGGGTCTCCGAGGCGAGAGGGCAAGGAGTTAAGAGTAATCTGCTCAAATTGCGTGCGCACGCGTACAGCGCCAAAACGAATTAAGCCTGATGCACCCAGCACTGATAATTCAATTTTTGTTATATTCCAGGGGAGCAGACGACAGAAGACAGAGGACAGAGGACAGAAGACTGTAACTGGTGCTTTGCATTCAATTTGTACAACAGTTACACACGCACATCATATCAACAACAATTTGGCAGTTCGATTTGCGACTACATGAGAAATCTGCCCCTGACACGCAACCTAGCGATGTGAGATTGTGTTTATGTCAAAGTGTTGTAATTGCTGTTGTTGTTGTTGCTGTTGTTGCTGTTTGTGATTCTGTTTGCTGTTGCTGCCATTGTTGCTCATACATATATTCTTGCAAATCATCACTGTAATCTCAGCTACTGTTAGAAAGCAATCTATTGAATGAATGAATGAGTCGAGTTGAGTTGAGTCAAACAAAGATTGCATAAATGTAAGACAATTTATGCGAAAATCAACTCCCCTTTCTAACCCCTTTCTAGCATCCCTGTGTTATCGGCTGTCAAATTTGCCAAATCACGATGACGTATCACAAAACCGCGTTTGACATCCCAGTTTTTATCATTATAAAAGGGTTGCATATTAATTTCCTTGGGGTTACCCAAAAAACTGAAAAAAAAACGTGTTACGAGCTCTATTTGCCTGTGAACCGGGTTGCTTACTGATTTAGGAAAGTAAAAGCATTAAGTATGCGATTTTTAAATTCCCAAAATTATAATTATAACAGACATCTTAAATATCAAGCCGAAAAAGATGCGTTTGTAAGTGTTGCTTTGGCAGTAAAAAGTTTTGTTATACCGATAATAACCGACTGTCTTTCAGGTCAGCTACGTAGAAAGAGAATAAGAATATTAATAATAAAAAACATAACTCTATTTATTTATTCACGCCTTTAGCAATACAATTGCCATCTTTCACTTCGAATGCGGCAGACTTTCAATTTAAATTAAAAAGTATTGCTGAAATCCCCTCATACCACCCCAAAACACAAGCTAAGCCATCCATCATGCAATGTGTATCCTGGCAAATAGTGCCGTCATCGATCAGCTAGCATGTACAGCTGGCAACGCGCCCAATTCTATGCAACACGTTTGCACACAGCACTGACAAATTAAAATGCACAAACAAACACACAAAGTCGACCATAAAAATCCGACTCGTACGATAGAATTTCCAAAACTGATGACGAATGTTTTACGAATTAAGATGGATCACTTGGCATGACTGCCACAAAAACGATATAAAAAAAAGCAAACTGAATCAATAACAAAAAAAGGATACATAACGACAACCAAATGAACAGCGAATGAATAAGTAGAAGCCAAGTCGAGCTACGACTATTGTGCGAAGAAATCGAAGCATTAAATAAAATATAAAAAAAGCCGAAACATCTTCGGCGACTTTGCCGAATTTGATACAGTCACTGTGGCGGCATGACACGACACTTTTGCTACCTATCGGCATGGTCATGTCACTCAGTCTCAAAAGAGTTTGAATTGAAAATTCAATTGAGTTGAAGTAAATGACGTTGAGAACTAGAATCTGTATGTTTCTTTCGCTTGATGATAGATGCTGAAGAAAACTCGAATGCCTTAATGGCTCAGATCGCAGCGCTAAATAATCCAGTCATGGCGCCACAAGACGTACATGTGTATGTGTATGTGGACAGCTTCGTTTAAATCCAGGATATGAGCAGACAATCATTTATAATGTTTAAATTTTTAACAAATATTCCGAGCTAACGTGGTTGGTTGCCTAGAGAGAGAGAGTTCCTGAGAACGTCCAACACCCCCACCGCCAAGCTCCCCTTTTCGAGTTCTTCTTTAATCAGCACAGGAATCTGATACTTGTACAAAAGGCTTTTCTTTGTAAACACACTTTCGGAACTTTGCGAAGCAGCAAAAGCTACAACAACAACTATGACAAGCATACACGGAGATGCAGAGTGGGAAGGTCGTTTATTGTATGGATTTTGCGCATATTTACACATATGAAAAACATGTTAACCAGAAAATTAATTATAAAATTTTCAAAAACCTTAACAATGTCTACAATATGGCGTTTATTTTACTCAAACAAAAACTTACTTACTGCTGCACTGCTATATATGTGTATGTGTGGGTGTGTATGAATGTCGTGTGTGGTGTGAGTGGGTGTAAGGATGCATGTTTATGTGTGAGTGGCAAGGCAACTTTTATACAGGCGCATTCATTTATGCCAAACTGGAAAGTTATACCCGGCTTAACCTGGGTGTATAAGCTTTTACTTTAAATTGTATTGTGTCAATCAGTTTTCCAACGTTTAAAATATAGAAAATAATTTTAAAGACATTGGAACTAATATAAAACTTTTTAGAGTAGATTTTTCTTAGAGCACATATGCAATGAATATTAATATAGTTAGATTATACTTAGAATTACTTATACGCATTAGTAATGAGCCTTGTGAGTCAAGGAAAAACTGCCGCAAATTTAGCGTTAACCTAAGCTAATCTAGTCACATCACCCTGTATCGAGCTGCACGATATCCATTCTTATAAGACTTCGCCATGTACAACTATATAAACATATACATATACATATGAATGTATATATATACATTGTTTAAGACACAAAGCCAAGACCCATAAAGGCCACAACCATTGCAAGCAATAGCAAACGGCAGCAGGAGTAAAATCACAAGCAAAAAAAAGTAAAGAAGCGTAGTCGTAATTCATACTTCCTATAAGAAATTCAACATTTCTTTTCTTTTGCTTGGCTCCAAGGAGCCTTACCCACTACTGCATGCAGAGCGTGAGGATATGGATATTGTGATGGTGGTGGTGCTGCTGCTGCTGCTGGTGCTACTGTGAAATTAAACACGGCATCTATGTATCTAAGAAAATGGCGAGGGGGCGCACACAACGAACCAGAAACGTGCACAAGTTGCGGTTTGCTCAGCTTAAAAAAGCATTTCATCTGGAAACACACAAAAACGATGCATCAGTCTATCCAGGGGTAACTCTCGAATTCTGCGTCAATCCCACGCTTAGCAACTGTTACCAATTGCCGAAGCTGCTGCTGCTGCTGCAGCTGTTGTCACCTGTGTCCAGGCGTCATATGTAAATCACAGAATCTGCTCAATGAAAGCCAAAAAAAAAAAATTGAATTAACATAATGTGTGGTCTGGTCACATAACGGTAATAAATAAGGAACAAGAGCGTGCGGTGTGGGGCCAGTAAACTATATATTTCGGGTAAGAGCAGAGCAGCCCGCAGACACCAGAGAAGGCTGCCGAGTACAGTTCCCCGCACAAAAGATAATGCTTATGAATAACGGATCGTATTGCATTCACACAAAATGTATGATTATATTTTGTTTAAAAAATTATAATATTCAGCGGTTGCTCTATAAGAAAACCTCCAATCGCAGTTATGAAAAATTATGCAAAAAGCGAGCAAGAAATACAAGAAAACAAAAGACACGCAGAGTCCTGCAGCTTGTTGTTGGCGCATTTCTCAAAATAAAAGTATCGAATTAGCAATATAATATCAGATGTCCTGTGCAAACAGAGCGAACAAGGGGACTACTGCTGGCAGTTCCACTTCCACTTGAATTGCCAGCCGGCATGCTGCTGGTGCTGCTCAAACTCAGTCTCAGTCTCAGTCTCAGTCTCAGTCTGCAACTCAGTCTCGGTCTCCATCTGCGAATTGGTTCTTTGAGTAGATTGTCGTCGTTACCTCAGGGTATGTCGGCTGAAAGAACTTTTGATAAAGGCTAGCAGCGCACCAGTTGCACAACGGAATCAAACCGCAATTTCCGCGCCCTCGACATATGTAAGCCTAATTCCAAACATAGTTGCATGTTGTTGCTACATTTATAAGTACTTATGTATGTAGTTCCTTTCAGCAGCAGGAGCAACCGCAATACACAACTTGTTCGCCTGAGTGCATTAGAATCGTTTTCATATAGAGTCGGGGCACCAAATCACCAGGGTACTCCAGGATTTACAAGCAAAATGGTCGCAAAATATGTTTTTTATAATTCTTTTGGTTTTTTGTTCTTTTGCAGATATGCCGGCAAAGGGAGAAATATGAACAAAAGGTGACGTTGCACATTGTGCGCGATTTTACTTTTGTTGTGCTGAGCGGATTTCGTTGCGACTACGGGCTATTTCATCAAATCGGTTGGCAACTGAGTACTTGGGCAGCCAAATAGCCGCACCTGTCCGACAGTTAATCTTCTACAATTCACATACTTATATGGGAATAAATATGTTCACCGAATTAGCACAGTGTTTTTTATTCCACATGAAAATGTCAGCCCAAAATAGTTCATCTTCAGAGTAAAAGTGCATCACTGCTCGTCTGCCCGTTAATCAATACTAATAGGTATTTCAGCTATTGAATATGCAGTAGACTAGACATATTACAGCGTTTTGCTTATCAACACGAACTGTTCAGCAAACCTTTAAAATCCCTTTAAAAACAATATGTGAATTTAAGTGCAATCTATACAATTTACATTTAAAATCAAAATCCTTCTGGAAAAGAATTGCTCTAATGCAATAGCTTAAAAGTTACTTTACACATAACTCACTAAAATGATCACTTAAAAATGTATATATCATACTTAGTATTTATGTTGGCAAACTTGCTGACAAGCAACTGTCACCACCACCTCCTTTTAGAGCTTATTTTTCGTTTACCTGTGATTTGCACACAAATAAGCCGCCCCCAACCAACCTGACAACCTGAAAAACAACCGGCCAAACAACCAAACAACCAAAACGTCAGCGGCCAGACACGAAAACATTGGCCAGGAAAGGGTCTGTTCTCGGGACTTTGCTTATAAATCAGTTGCGCGTCTTTTAATAAATTGTAATTGAGTCGCGCTACGGCCATGTACAGCTCATAGATATATTTGTATCTGGCGGGTTTTTTAGTTTTTTGTTTTGTTTTTTTTTTTGTTTTTTGCTTAGCCGCTGCTGCGCCGCGATAGGCAACACTGCGAATGCGATTGCGATTGCGATCGCGTGTGGGAATGCAGACAAGGTGATGTCGATCCTTATGGCTTAGCGGCGACCCTAAACAATCCTTTTGTTGTTGCTGTTGCTGTTGTTGTTGTTGCAGTTGCAGTTGCTGCTGTTGTTGTTGTTGCTGTTTCGGTGCATGGTGCTGTGCCGGCTGTCGCCACTTATGGCGCTCTGAGCATCTATCCTCCTCTTACAACTCTCGTTCATGGCATGCTTGAAAATCACGTAATGAAAAATGTTTTCGAGTGCAATTTTTCTTTTCATTTGTTTCGTGCTACTTCTCCTCTTCCTGCTGCCGCTGCTGCTGCTGCTGCTGCTGCTGCTGCTGCAGTTGTTGTTTGTGTGTTGAGCAGCAATAAAACTCATTGAACATGAGTTGCTTTTGAGCAACATGAACAATTAATGCAACATATGTTTGCCTCAGACTTCACCGAACCTCACCATAGAGAAGTAAACACAGATCTTTTGCGATCCTTCTTGGTAGTCAATGCTCAAAAGAAATCGAATTAGTTGGCAACGCGACGCAGAACTCTTTGGCAAATGATGCAGAACACGCGAACTGAATGCATTCAGCATTCGAATGAATGTTGAAGAGTGCAATTGAATGAAGCCCATATGCACTTGCCAATTAATTTTATTATCAACTATAGTTGAAATAATACCATTTAGCATTTTGTTTCTTTACTAAAAATAAATATTTATAATTGGGCACATAGCCTTTATCTTTTAAGCAAAATTATAACTATTCGGAAGAGTTAAAGCAATAAACAGTTAGCAAATTTTCGGTATCGGAAATACCCTTTATTAGCTACTACTATAATTGTACGATATGTTCTGTTTATTTGTTTGATAAATTTCATGAAAAGTCGTTCAGCCCTTTCTGCTAGGTATACGAAATTTATTTCACAACGACACGCCTCTCGTCCAAGCAGAAAGTTCTTGGACAGTTGTTCGGCTAGATGCACCTAGGCAGCAGATCGATTACACTGATACGAATTAACCCAATAGCAACTGGATGCTGTGCAAGGCACAGATACAGAATGCAACCGCAGATTCTTGTAAAAAATTGCACTTTTAATTGTCTCTAGGCGATGCCTAACCGCATTCGGATTGCTTTTTTAATTGCATTGAGCTTTGGCGTATTTGTTTTGGCTTTCGGGACTTCGGTGCCGGTGTCTTTTACCAATTGCCTGAATCTTATTTGCCTTTAAGTGTGTGTGGGTGCGATAAAAGGTGAAACTGGTTTTGAGCAGGTGAATCTTTGACTGTGGCTCAGTAGATACGTATTCAATAATTTTAAGCGGTTGTCCTTTTATAAGCTGTATCAATAAAATAGTAGCGCGTGACCGAAATAACACATCTCATCATAGTGATGGTGAAGAATCTTAGCAAAGCATTTATTGTCAACCAGTTTTAACTGAATTGACTCTGAAATACCAACACAACAGCATCACAAAAACAAAGCCTGAATATGAAATACATCGGATATAAAATATATGATTGCCAAATGTTTTTGGGGGACTGGCAATCAAGAACAGAAACCAGCTATCAGCTAAACGTTTCACGTTTTCTTAAAGAAATTAAGGCGAATTAGGCGATCTGCCCACCTAATACCAGTGTCGACGATGACGAAGAAGACAAAACGGCAAACGGCGACATATGCCCCATAAGTATCACACTGTTGCCTCAATAGGCTGACCGCGAGCCCGGTAATCAAAAGCATTCCATTTAATTTGAACTTTTTGCATGGAGATCGACACGATACGTTGTCCCGGCCCGTCCCATCCCGTCCCGGCCCGCTCCGTCCCGGCCATCCCAGGACCGTGGCCAAATCAAAGAGTCCAAATCTAAACCAATAATAAAGTTAAATCGATAATTGAGGTCAAGCGAAAGGTATTTTGGGGGCCGATAATATTTTAAATCATCGAGCCTTTGGCTAACATACGTGATCGTTTAACTGTAAATTAAATATAATTTACCAATAATCATAATTACAATACGTAGTTCTGTTTTGTTATTTTGTTTTTTTTTTGTCTGTGCAAATCTCGCATTCAGCTGATCCCTTAAGCCGCACCAGACGCATAAATCATCAAGCAAAAACATCTTTGGATCCATAACTGTTCAAGTCTGAGCGTTAGCCGTGAGATAGCCGATTTGTCCGTCCGTCCGTCCGTCCGTCAGTCTGTTAGTCTGTTGGTTTATCTTTGAGTTGTTTTTATTGCCTTGGTTCATCAATCACGCTCTTTTTATACCCTGAACCCATTAAAAATGGGTAAAAAGGGTATTATGGGTTTGTGCAAATGTATGTAACAGGCATAAGGAAGCATCTCCGACCATATAAAGTATATATATTATTGATCAGTATCAATAGCCGAGTCGATCTGGCCATGTCCGTCTGTCTGTCCGTCTGTCCGTCTGTCCGTCTGTCCGTCTGTCTGTCTGTATGAACACACAGATATCAGAGACTACAAGAGCTAGAGACTTCATATTTGGAACATAAGTTCTCCTAATCCCGGGACAGATCAAGTTTATTAAAATTTATCGATAGCTCGTCCCGTTCAAAAGTTATCGATAAATTTCGATTTTAGACCAGCGTTTTTTGGATATAACTTACAAGTTATAAGAGCTAGAGGCCCCTAATTTGACATGTATAATCTCGAATAGCATACACATGAACAAATTTTTCACTTTTTGGATACCACCCCCCAAACCCCCCAAAAGTTAAAAAAACGCATTTTTGAAGGTACGACCTTGCAATTTGGTTTGGTCACACATATTATTGACAATTGTTTGCCCCAAAAATTTCAATAAGATCAGACGATAAACACAGAAGTTATTTAAGATTTAACTTTCCATTATGTGGGGCTCAGCGAAAAGCAAGCTAACTGCTTAGACCGCTTGCACTGCTTGTACTGCTTGTACTGCAGCATGTGTGTGTTTAGATTAATATGAATGATTGTAAGGACTGGGTTCAGGGTATCTCGTAGTCGGGCACTCCCGACTAGAGCACTCTTACTTGTTATATGATGTGGTTAGTGACTCTAGGACTATTTCATACTCTGTGCTCAAAGAGAAAGAGTCTATTGGTTTTCTGCCCGTGAACTTAAGCCACATTGGAAAAAAATTATCCAAAACCACATGCCCACTTGGCCTTGTAAACTCTTTACCGCATTTCTCTTATATTTCTAAAAGCTGAAAAATCCCAATTAAATTGCAAATAATGTGCTAAACCATTTCAGCTGCGATAATAAATCACATGTTTACCAGTAAAAAGGCATTCAAATAAATTAGTTACTTTAAATACCAGATAGCCACAAAATTAAAACAAATTTGGTGCATTAATACTTTTTCAATAATAATTTATTATATATTGTTTTTAAACTGTTCACTTTTTGTTATGGTTGCTGTTCTCTAGTTGCTGATTTTCCGTCTGTTTTCTGTATTATTTTAATGCTATTTATTGTAATAATATGTATGTTTTTGCAGCGACCCACAAATGTTGCACAATAAGTTAACACTTTTGATTCAATGTACACTATAATCCGCTTAGCTCAGCGAAAAAGCGAAAATTATTTTGTTAGCATTTCTCTTCAGTAATTGCATTTTAATAAATCTAGTAAATCAGTCTGCCGATATAAGTGATATACCAGAGAATAACATAGAAAGTCCAAAAACAAATTAACTAAACTAATTTAATGGAAGATAATTTACCTATGAAAGTTTTTATTATTATTGCAAATTTTTCAAAATATTGTACATGTTAAAAAAAGAGGCACAAACTGAAATGAAATTTTTTATTTATCTGTATTTTTTGGGATAGCTAAGCGAAAATGTTAGACAGTTTATATCCGACAGCTAAGCGAATTACACTGCACTTCGTTTTCAAGACAATGTTCAGTGACTATTATGACTAAAGTTAATGTAATGTTAATATTTAAGGTATATATATTATAGCATATGAAGCGTTTAAATAGATATTTAATGTCGACTTTATAACACATTTTTTAATGAAGGGCGTATTATTTCTAATTATCTTTTTTTTATTTATTTCCATCTCTTGCATTATACTACTATATATATTATTTGTTTATTATATATATATGTATATATATATTGTGTATGGTTTAATGTCTAAGCATGTGAAATACTTTAAGTGTTTTTACTTTATAAAATACTATGATTAGTTTTGCTTACTGCGCTTCTAAGCTAATAAATAAATTAAAACCTTGGCTTATAATAACATTAACTCTCAGCTTACTCACGCCAATCACTTAATTTCCATTTAAAACACTAAAAAGCAGTTTATAAAATGATTAATTGAATATCGAATACATACATACAGACACACATGTGCACATGTACTATATGCCACATATGTAATTCCATTGTATGAATTAAATACTAAGCAATCGTAGTTAGAAGCAATGATAAAATGTGTCGCTTGATGTTAAATGCTAAGTATGCCAACTAGTTTAGTAGCCATTAAAGGCAGCCAGCACTACTTTAAAAAGTCTTTGTATGCCTATGTACAAAATGCTGGTAGCTATCTATAAATCTTAAGCGTACAACTGGGTTTTATATATGCGCTTTATGTATTGGTATCGGAAGTGTTTAATTTTTGCTATGTAAAAATATGTACACAACAGCCGTTCCAACATTTGCATTGCTCTTTGCCTCCTGCTCATTCTCATTCTCATTCACATTCATCAACTTCGTTTTTAATTATTAATACGTATATACATAAGTTTGCTCTAATAATGTTGGAGTGCTGCTTTTTGGTCTGGCCGCGCTCACACGACGTCCACTTCTCAACGCTGCCGACACCTGGATTGCACTTTGAGATCAAATATCCTTGTCGCCTTTGGCAAGAGCTTACCGCTTATGAGCTTAGTTAGCACTTCCGAACAGTACCGAGTTTTTGTAATATGCCGTTGGCCTCTCCGATAACGGACTCTTCACATCGCGCTCAGCATTCGCAGCACGGGTCTTGCGCTCCATTTCCAGCTCCTGTGCAAGGGTTTCTTTAAAATGCAAAAAAGAACAAGCAAAACATACAAATTTAAACAACATTTAATGATCCTCTTGCGTACTTTAGCAATATTTAAATATAAACGTATATTATATTATTCAAATTTGCGACGCAGACAAAACAAGAGATATATATATCCTGGTCTAAAGTAATCTTCTATGCAGCCAAAAGTAAATTAACTTGCACCAAGCTGGGCAAAAGTACTTAACTGTGTCATTAAATATTTAAAATATTAAGTTTTCTTGTTGTAGAGCAGGAAAGACTAGTGATATCGATCTGTTAGGCATTATTACTAGCAAAATAAAACAGTTGGTCTGGAAACCAACTCACCAGCAGACAAAAATGTGTTGGAATGTTCGTTTATTACCCCATCGGTTTTAAAGCCAAAACTTGCTTTACGTTTTTTAATAAATAAACCTGAGGGTACGCTCAATTTTTACCCGATAGACCTCAAACTAGATTTTACAGATTTTTCATACACTGGCTGAATAAAGAATTTGTACAACTGATAGCTGATAACATGATCCACTATTTTTATATCGAATTCAAAAAAATAAATAAAATCAGGAATCACTGATCGAAATTTTCTTTTTCTTGACACTAAACAAAAACATTTGCCCAGCCAAAGTCGTAATTCCGTCTAGTTGTTTGTATACTAAACTTAAACTTACTTGTCGACTCACCCGAATAGTTCTGCCAGAAAGCTCCCGTGGCCATCAAATCGATGCCCGGATAGCTCCACGGAGCCTTTCCATTGCCGGCAGCAGCTGCGGCTGCAGCGGCCGCGGCAGCTGCTAAGCTACCTTCGGCAGCGGCAGCGGCAGCAGCAGCAACAGAAGCAGCACTGGGCGGTTGGTCGTCGCGATCCCGACTGGAGCAGCGTGGCTCATTGTCGCGCGGTGCACTGCTGCACTGCTGGCGCTCAATGGAGCCCTCGTGATCGGAATGCGGCTCGCGCTTGAAGTGGGTGGGGGAATCCGAGCGGGTGGCGGATGTCGCCTGGACCGTTTGACTGGTCACATCACATGAGGAGCTAAGGGACTTCTCAGACTTATCACTGCCGCCGCGACTGCCGCAGTCGATATCTATGGGATCAAATGTAAAACAGAGGGCGCTGTGTTGGTTATCAAGCGTTAGGCGCAGGGAGGATCGAGAGTGTCGTAGGCGAAAGCGAAAAGCGGTGGGGGGAAGGTGGAATATCTTGTGTTAGCCATGCGTTATGGTCGCCTCTGCTTTGTGCCTTTGGCACTTACCTTTCAGCGCCTCGGCGCCTTCGCTGCTCCCATTGCTGCATTTGCCGTCAGCAGGACCGCCAGGACACAGCTCTGCAGCGCTGCAGGTGACGTTGTTGCCATTCGAGCTCGTGTTGATTTTGCTGCCATCACCGCCCAGCTGCTGCTGATAACGTATGCGAATCTTACGCTCGCGTCTAAACCGTTTTTGGTAGAGCACTGCAAAATATACATTTAAGAAAAGTCGCAAATGAATTATAAATATTCCGACTTGTGTTTGCTAAAATATAGTATTATTGTCTGCCAGAAGCTTTCTATGGGATTACTTTATTACTGTTATTATGTTACGTTATTATGTTCTGTTATTATGTTATGTTATTATGTTATGTTATTATGTTATGTTTTTATGTTATGTTTTTATGTTATGTTTTTATGTTATGTTATTATGTTAGGGTATTCTGTTATGCTATAGTGTACTAAATTAAATTGCAATATTTATCTAGAGGCAAAAGGCTTTTGAGTTTCTTTTGAGTGTTGACAAAAGACAATTGCATACTTGATTTAGCATAGGGTAGAGAGAGAGAGAGGAGAGAGAGAGAGAGAGAGAGAGAGAGTGACAGGATAGGGCAGAGTACAGAGACCTAAGAATGGCCCAGATATAAATCTGTTAACTCAATCGAATGATCGTTGGCTGTGGCAGCTCAACTGAGCATCCGCCCGTGTATGTGGGCGCAATTTGGCATTCAGATCACGACTGAAAGGCAGTGGAGTCATAGAAACCGAAATATAATCGAACGTTGATCAAGTCAGTCGAGCGTGGTGACAGCCGTTTTGAGGGTGTAGCAAATTCATCAAAACGATGCATATGGCTTTGGGCTAGGGATATTGAATTTCACTCATTGGTCATTGGAAACGGGCATACCTTGAGGACTGACTGAGCAATGTTCTTGGCTGTTTGGCTGCTTGGTTTGCTTGGTTGCTTGGTTGCTCTGCCGCACTCACGCTCCCGTTGCAATGGCCAATTTGTAGCATGTTCTACAACTTCTCGATGTTTATCGCTCGCTTTATTATTAGCTGCAATTAGATGTCTGTGTGGCTTTTGCATAGTTGCATGCAATTTGAGCAACAAAAAAAAACACACAGCCGCAAATAAAATGGCAATGTGGGCAGGGCCACCAAAGCATTCCGCGTGGCTTCAACATTCATAAATGCAGTTCAGTTATACTGATTTATGTGCCAGTCCGAATGTGAATACTACGACTTTGTAGTCAGCTAGGAGCAGGCGTAGAAAGCCAAAAACCAAAAACCTAAAGAGAGAGGCTAGCCCCAATTACAACGCCGAGTTTACAATGTTGGGATCGAAATTGGCGCTCCTTTTGAGGGTGCTTGGCTGAAATTTGTAGGCGGTGAAAGAAGTGGACCACATGGAAAGTGAAAATTCCAGTACTTAAAGTACTGATAAAGGTACGTTAGATCAATTGCTAGAAAATTGTTCGTTAAGTAGAAGTACAATAGGTATTAATATTACATATTCATTTTGATGTTATTTGATCCATTTCAAATGCAAGCCTGACTAGTTTCAGTAAACGAATCTTATTTATTAAAGTCTCACCCACAGTTTTAATGGCCGCCATAGTAATTGGCTGAATGGTTTCTTATTTCAGTTATATGTATGTATAACAATAAATGTAATGCACAAAATATTTCTGTCCACACTGACACATTACGAACTCACCCTTAGCTCTGGGCTCACACCAAAAGTTTGACAACCCTTTTAGTCTTTCGGAGTCATCATAAACATAATAACAACCAATTAAAAGATCTTTGTGTGTGCGTCAAATAAAACTTTTTGTCTGTAACCAAAAGCAACTCAAATTCCACACCCGAATCCCCAAGAAGCCCCCAACTCCTCCAGACATCTTCTTCTAATGGTCTGGTGGCGTCGTCGTAACGTCGCAGTTGCTACTTTTTGCCAATCGTTCGAGTGTAACTAAATAATGAAATGATATTAAATTCATTTGAATTGTGATTTCTGTTGAAAAGGTTCCCGGCACAGAACGGCAGCCTCGGACTTAAAAACCCCTTTTGAGCCTGTCGACAACCAGAACGACCGACCGACCACCAGAGCGCCACCAGAGAGAGCGAGAGAGAGAGGGTGAGAGGGTGAGAGGGAGGAGAGAGACGAGGAGTGCTCTGTCGACATATCAGGTGTCATTGTCATTTGAGTCAGTTTGCATTAAGCGCACACGATTGGAGTTGGCATAACCACTCTTGAAGCACTCTGGACGCTGTCAACCTTCTTGGTTGTGAAAAGGGATTGGTACTAAGTCACAAATCACACAGAATCAATATGAATTTATAAATAGGCATACAGCCGTCGTATAAATGTAAATTGACAAATGTATTGGACAATAATAATTAAGTTTCAATGAAAAAACAATAGGAACATAATAACAATGTATACTCGCACCACTAGGAATATAAGTCCTCAAACAAAAGAATACGAAATTAATCCAACAAAATCAATAAATCAATCAAATCTTATTTTACTGATTAAGAAATAAATCTCTTTACGAAAAATATTAAAATTTGTATTCACTTAAATTATAATTTGTGGAATTGGATACACAAATTCATCTGTGCATTGGATTAAGGAATGTAGTATGTATTCAGCTCAACGATTCGGATAATGCGCATTACATATCCATTATTATCTTAGTTAAATATGCTTGACTGTCATCAAATTTAAATTTTAAGACTTACCACGTAGTTTGCGCTCATCGACAAGCTGCCGTTCCAGCGTATCCTTAACCTCGCGTTCGCGCAACACATCCATCTTGAGCTCAGCTGCAAAAGGATATGAAGCAGAAAAGAAAAAGAAGAACAAATAACAGAAGATATGTGAGTTACGGTCAACTTTAGTTTATAGTTTAAAGCTTAAAATTCAAATATTTTCAATAATAACAAACTTGTACTTATGACAAAATATTAAGGAATAACAAAGAACATTTTTGGCTTTCTGTGCGCTCACCTTTCTCATAGCTAATCTGACGCTCCTGCTGCCTGGCATTGTCGGCGGCCACTTTGAGAAGACTTTGGATGTTCCGCAGCAGCGTTTCCGTCGAGCTGGCTGGCACAACGGCATGCGGATCAATGCCGAGCGGACCCAGCGCCAATCCGCCAGCGAGAGCCGCTGCCGCAGTGCCATCATTGGCTGCCAACAGCGCCTCGTTGGGCGTCAATGCGCCACCGCCGGCCGATGGCGGTCCATTGACGGCAGCGGCTCCAGCGGCGACACCAACGACGGCTCCATTGGCCACAGCCGCGACGGCCGCCAGCTGCGAGTAGTTGAGGGCGCGCTGATGCTGCAGTGCAGCGGCAGCGGCCACCTCGGCCGTCGGAGAGCCGTGCTGGCCGACCACGCCCAGATGATGCGCCTGCCCCTGATGCTGTTGGTGCGAGGCGGCGGCTGCATGTTGATGCAAATGTGCAGCGGCGGCGGCGGCGGCAGCAGCGGCGGCAGCGGCCGCTGAACCCGTGGACAGATTATCACGCTCCGTGTCACTCAGATCTGTTGAAGGAAGGCATACAAAGGCAGTCAGAGTCAGTCAGCCAGTCAGAGTTTGTAATCGTTATATTCTCTTATCGCTAAATGCAAAGTTTACTCACCCTCATCTTCTTTGGCCAGGCAGCGTTCATCGACTTCGGATTGGTTCTCATCGCTCAGATTCTCTTCCTCCTCGTCGTCCTCGACGCCAATTATGGGCCCGCCGCCAACGCTGCGACTGCCCTCGTCCAGACTGCGCGATCCACGCGGCGATGCCGCCGCTGAGAGGCAATCGCTGCGCTCGCTGCCAGCGTCACAATTGCTGCCACCATGGTCCGTGTTGCCGCCGGACTTGCTCAAGTTGAGAACGGGACTCTGGCGCGTGGGGGAGCCTGCAAAGCGCAAAAGCAACTAATCAGCACTTGCCACTAACCACAACACTGTGTCTGTGACCGTGTCGTCTCGTCTTACAATTGCGTGAGCTTAGATCCCTGGGCTTCGATTCCCGTTCGCTGATAATGCTGCCGCATCTGTCGATGCCGCCGACGCACATGGCTTGCTGCCGCTCATCGGTGCGCTCCTCGCGCAAGCGCTCCAAGTGCTTCACAATGTCCTCGTAGGCGGCACGGCAGTTCTCCCAGATGCCGGAGCGAGCCAGTGCATCCATATTGGCCGCCGACATGCCAGCATTCTGGGCCGCCGCCTTCAGCATTTGACTCTCGGGACGCGCGTGGAGGCCATGTGGGGGCATGCCCGGGGACATGAGTGCAGCCGCACCAGGATGATGGGCATTAATTTGCATAAATGCCATGTGGTTAATGGGCGGTGGATTGTAGCCGTTGGCCAATAGCGGTGACTTTTCCATGCGATTCATATCTGCAACAGAATAAATATGACAACCAACACGTCAATACGAATACCCGATTCTTTGGAATTTTGCACTGCGCTCTGATATCAGTATTTATCGACTTATCGATAATCGGTAATAAATATAATTCGCATATAAACAATTATACTATTTATACTGCATACCAACGCAGATCTACGAGTTCATACCAAAGAACAAATCAACTGAAACATGACATAATTTAAATTAGTAACCGAGTATGTCTGTATGTAACATATGAATGTTATGTTCAAGCCAATATGGATCTAGTCTTTGACTAAACTTGATGTCAAGTTATCTGCAACAAACTTTAAACATGATGCTTTATAATAAAGAATCTCGATTCTTCCGCCAATACAACCTCAGTCCACATTTAACTAAGAATATCTATATTATATTGATCTGGAAAATTCTTCTTCAATACATTGAACATTGATCAAATAATAACACCGTCGGCACGAGTATAATGTTTAATGTTTTGAGCGTTTGCTGTTAAAGGTTCACAAATTCATATCAAACAATTAAATCGTCTGCAAAGCAATTAATAAATGTTTATATTTCAATGTGTAAAAGGGATTTAAGTAGCAGATTTGAAAAAACACACATGTATAAAATGTAATTAGTAAACTTTTTGCGACCTTCAATTTAGGTCATAAGCAATTTTTATTATGTAGATATAACAAGAATATTAAATGTTGCAATAAATACAGCAAAAACCGGTTTTTACACTACTAAATATAATAAAATACGTAAATGAGAATGAATGTAGTGATGTCTGTATGTGTATTTTTGATAGATTTAAGTTATTTTAATTTATTATAAATATTTAAAGATATTTTATTTACTAAATATGTATTTCCATTTAGAATATTGCATATGATTTCAATTTGAGACCACGAATTGCAAGCAAAACTTTAACAACACTTTCAATTTTTATGCCATTAAACGCTTTGTACAATATGTGCCAGACCCATCAGCTTGCAATTTAATGAAATGCCCTGATGCCACCTGTTCATATAGATACATATGTGCGTATTTTATAAATATATACTTATCTGAAGCTTGTATAATGTCTGCACGCCCAGACTAAACACAACAACTATAATAACAACATGATACATTGTATGTTAGTGCAGCTATATTTAAAGCAGCCTTTTGTTTACATAGCCACACACACTCACGCATGCATACATATACATATATGTACGTATCTATGTGCAGAATTCATAAATTGCATAAAATAGTCGAATTTGTGGTAGCTTGAAATGTGAAATGCAATTAACTAACAGTTTCGAGTTTTAACACTTTAAGTGCTTAAATGCAATCGCAATCAACTAGCGATTGCAGTTGCATTTGTGTCCTTCGCATCTGTCAACCGGAATAGTGCAGTATCATTCAAAAATCAACGCCCTATAATTCAGAGAGTAACTTCTCAGCTGGGCCTAGCTCTGGGATTGAATGACTTGGCGCAAACATGGGCAATCCAGTTCCCACTGGAGAGGCGCCGTCGGCGCATAGTTCTAAAGAAAGAGCATGAGATGTTTTTGATATACGTATCTGATATTGTGCGTTGGCTCGGACACATTAATAGAAATGGGCGTGGCCGTGCTTGTCAGAGGCTTCAGGAAATCATAGAGGCTCAATATGTAAAAATCAATAATCAATAATTCGTTGGCCGTTTGCTTTTGTGGGTAAGTACTTATAATAATTACAATGCCAGATACAGACAAGAAATCCGAAAAAGCACAATTCAAAAAGAGCCAACACCAGTCATAAGTCCGCAGTCGGTTTGTAACTCTTAAATGCGATTTCCTGTACAAATCACATGTTGGCGAGTCGAAACGTTTTCGATTTGATTGCTCGCCTTGGACAAATGGCCATTTATCTGAACTTCGAGCTGGGAACTCGTAACTGGGAACTGCCAACTGGGAACTGGGAACTGCGAACAACTGTGAGTTTCGGAACGTGCGCGCCAAGTTGTAGGTAAAGCCGAAACAATTGTGCATTGTGTATCTGTATCCGTTCGCCCAGGTTATAATCAAGGCAACCACAAATCACACAAATTTCTTCTTAGCGACTTTCAATTGGCTGCACGAGCAGTTCACCGGTACAGGGAACGCTCTGTGCAACAGATCCCCAGAGCAAACTTTGTAGCGATCTCAAATGATTTCATTACCATTTTGAAGTGCGTTTGGCAATGGCAATTGCCAATCGAGTTATGCGGATCGTGGTTATGGCGGCGCTGACGGCCATAACAGTACATTAAAAGACAAGTAAATGCCAATGCCCTGAAATTGCCTGAGAATCAACATGGACACAAGAACAAGAACAACAAAATCAGGAACAAATAGAAACATACGGACTTTCTCCGCTACAACATATTCTTCCATCATCATCCTTCACTTGCAAAGGATGAATAGAAAGTAATTAGCTGATCGTAATTATTTTGAATTTACTATGCTGATAATGATGACATAGCAAACCATTAAACATGCATTTTGCTCATTAAAACAACAATTTCATAATTATAAAAAAATGTATATTAATCTGCGCTCAGCTTCTAAAGTAAATGCTCTACTTAGACATTTGGTATGTTCTGCACGCAAAAGAAGACATCATTATTTATATATTTTTTCAAATAAATCTTCTTAAAAGTAAAATATATACCTCCTTTCGCCCTAAGGAAAAAATACCGAATTGATTGGTCAGATAGGGAATTTAGTCTTCTCATCAATGTCCATTCTGCTAGGGGGAAGTAAAAAGAAGACGACTTGTTTTACTTACCACTAATATGGCCATTCTCATAGGCATAGTCGCCGTTGTCCAGACGATGCTTCTTCAGCTGTGGATGCTGTGTGAGATGCGTGGGCGGCAACGAAAGGCCAACTGGGCCACGTTTGGGCGGTCTACCCGGTCTGGAACTGCGGAATTGCAGAGAGTTACTGTTGGGTTGAAAGCAATGACAATTGGCTTGGTATCAGTATAAAGCAGCTGTAGCACAACGGACACACACGATGTGAGGCATTTGGTATTAGGCAGTAGAGGCATGGGGTATAATAACATTGGGAATCACTGGGATAATATCTATGGTTGGCTTTATTGTGCTGCATTACAGTGGTAGTATATTCAAATAAAAGCTTGAGAGTTTTTAAGAGCACTCTTTTATTATTATTATTTTTTTTATGTGTATATGCATTTATGTGGGTTCCATTTCCCAGTTAACCAATTATACAAATACATACTAATTTGATTTGGAGTGCATTTGCTGTAACGTTCATTTATTTCAACTTGAACCTGCTCAAAAGAGATATGTGCAATATATATATGCACATATATATTTATATGTATTTCCTCATTAAGCTCTGCAGCGCCCTGCTGATTTGGCCATTAAAATTGTACCATTTTAATTATCTGCTATAAAAAATGTACAACGAAAACAATAAAAAAAAGTATGCTCCAGAAGGAAAAACTATTTTCGAGTCATTTCAACCAGCGAATGCCATTATTTGTTTTTCAAATATTTAAATAAGCCCAAAGCAAATACTTGACGCATGTATGTGCTTGTTGTAGTAACCAAGAGGCATAAACAAGTTTGCACAGCGGGCAGTTATGACAAACAAACAAACAACTGATGCAGATAAAGATACAAATAAAAAAAGCTGCGTCTGCCGCAAATACTCAGAAACTAAATGCAAATAGCTACTAAACGTAGAGTCAACTATCAGATACACAAATTAAAAAAAAAAACAAAAACGAAAACGAAAGAGAGAAGATACAAATGTGTGCCAACCTGATGTTTAGCTGTGGCAAACAGTCGAGCAAATAAACACAGGTAGCAATGTGGGCACAGATTGAACAGAATTTATAATTGTGCGTGGGCCCAGCCAGATGTGCCCAGTTGGAGTTGGAGCAATCGGAAAGCAATTGCAAATATTTACAGTTGTTTCAACAATAAATATCAATATTTGCATGTAAGATCCCTGACTCCAGATTTAATTGTGCAGCAATATAATGACAACATACACACACACACACACACACACACACACACACACATACCGCTTGTAGACTTGGCCCCCGCAGGTCATGTAAAGAGAGCAGCCAGCAACAACAACTCAAGGCACCACAATGAGTCTGGGGCTAAAGCAAAAACAAAAAATCAAAAGCTTAAACATTATCAAGCGAAAGTGTTTTTTTGGCCTAATCGGATGCCGTACTTTATAGTCTATGACGTGCAAAACATGCTCGCCTGCTGCTTGTGTCAGTCAGTCATGAAGTTAATGAATTTATGAATCACTGAGAGAAAGGGAAGACTTGAGTCAACACAGTTAGCATCCACATCCACATTCACATCCACATCATCTACATACAACACTCTACTTGTTGTTCTGTTTTGAAGAGGGCCACCCGATAAGCAGGCGCCTCTCATGCTAACTTTCATTGGAACAATTCATGTCGGCCAACTGTCGCGGATGATTGAAAAGTGCATACATTCTATGAGTTTTTTTTTTGCCAGAAATTGGCTTTCCTTGGAATATGCCATTTGTATACATTTCGGATAAGATTGTGGACGGAAAAACCAATTACCAAGTATTTTACGTGGTTCGCTTGGTTGCGGATAGTCAAGAATACAATTCGTCTTTACTAATCAGCTGAAAAAAACAGGATTGGTGTTAGCCGGACTCAATCAATGTTATAGTCATTTTGGAATACGTTGTACACTGATCTGCATATTTATTTTGACAAGCGGTAAACTTCTGCCATTTGTATACCAATCATACACTAATTTCTATTTGTTGAAAATTAAAAATAGAAATTGAAGTTTAAAGCAACTCATTTCCTACTCACTATTCTTTTCGAAGCACAATTGAATATTGAATTGAAGAATAGTACAACTAATTACAAGCTAATAATGTACTATGTAGATAGAACATTTCTTTTTGATCATGCGGTTAAATGCGACCCAATTCAACAGCGGCGACTGACTCCGAGTCTGCGTATGTATGTGTGTAGAATTGTTAAGACAATCGTTTAGTCGGTTATACACAGAAGAAAACCATGCTAAGCATGAGGCAAACCGGTTCGAAGTAGCTACTTACAACTTGCAGTGCAATTTGGCCAGAGGGCGTACTACCAGAGCAGAGCTACCCGAGCGAACCAGTTTGCAGCTGTGTGTTGTTCACTTTAGACACATATAAATTCAATAATCAAGGGCTAGCTGAGCTGAATTCAGTGGAACATCGTTGCGAGTCCTGGCCAGTCGAAACAAACAGCCGACACAAAAAACGGCGCTAAATGTCCCAATCAATTGGCGAGTTATGCAATTGCAATTGCATCATTTTGCTGGGGCGTCGCCAACATTTGTCAGAGCTTCTGCAGTCCTCACAGATCTCACACTCCTTGAGTTTTTAACCCAGTGCCAGAGGCAAACTGCTGCTGTGTGTGTGTGTGTGTGTGTGTGTGCATTTGTCGCTTTCAAATTGGCAAATCAATTAAATTTATAGCCGCGTTGCCACCTTAGACTCGAGCTTTTTGATTGCACTCAATGAAATCAATGCAATGCAACGCGACCGGCAATTAAATGCCAAGCGAGAAATTTCCATATTTCAATTATGCAATGCAAGCAAACTCGAGGTTTTAATTGAATCTACGAATGAAATTGATTTTTACAACTCGTTCGCATGCCACTTGTCTATTTGCGCCAATGCATTTTGTTTGCCTTTGATCCCAGACTCGCTGCATTTCTCAGAAGAAGCCGGCGCTTCAAGTCGGAGTCAGTCGGAGTCGGAGTCGGAGTCGGAGTGCTTGAAGTCGACTCGAATTTCTCCGTCAGCATTAGAATTTCCATACGCAGCAATCGAGCTCAGTTCCAACTTGGAATTCATTGTAAATTGACATGCAAATGCACAAATGACATGGCAAATAACATATGTTCATGCATATCTAAGGGAAAATGGCAAATGGGGCCAGATAAACAATGGTAATTGTGGGCTTGCATTGCTCGTATTGCAAATAGACTGGATAGAAATCCAGTTAAGCGCAAGTCCACATTTACAGATACAAAAATAACAGAGCACGGCTTCCGGAACGTAAACATTATTTTTTTTCTCTTTTGCTCAATCATTTATCAAATCAAACTAATCCACCTCCCACAAAGCTGGTATTGCTGCATCAAAAAAAAAAACACACAGGCAGTCAGCTGTAATTAAAGATTTCGTCTGGCCATTGGTAGTAGGCTCAGCTGCAATTTGATTTTTTATATGCACATAGGTCTCTGGCAGTTGCCGCAGTAGTTGCTCTTCTTGTTTCTGTGTGATGTTTTGTGTTGACTTCAATTTTCAATTGGCGTGCTAATACCTCATTTAGTTCTCGTAATAAATTACTAGCATGCTACGTCGCGTCGTGTGTTTTTTTCGTATTTTTTTGTTTCTTCTTACAAACTTGTACTCAGACACACATACCCTATAAACAGGCCCCCCCTCCCGGTAGTCAGTTAGTCAAGTCGACTCGCTTGCATTTGCTCGTGATGCTGAGAGAATACTAGCCGTATTTTCATTTAATTTTTTTTTTTTTGGTGGCTGTGTAATTATTTATTATAAAAATAAATTGATCTATTGTTGCTTCATTTATATTAACAACAATGTTGCTTTTGTTTTTTGGTTACACTCAATTAAGTCGCATTTGCAAAATGCAAATCGCCAACAATAACAACAGCAGACACTGAAACTCACATCTCGCAGACAGCGAACCGCTACAAATTCATATTTTCGAAATTTAATTGAAACAAGAAAAAAGAAACATGCATCCTCGGCTTGTCGAAGACCTAATACTCTTATACATAGTATAAATATGATATCCTTGCCTCTTGTATACTATATCTCTAAGATATAGTAGACCTAAGCTGAAAATGTTTTGCTAATATGTAGACGCATAAGTTATTTGGAAAATTATAAGCATTAAAATGATTTACGTTTTACAATACACTCAAGATTGTAAGTTTGCAATATATGCGAATTTCTATCAGGCATTCATTTGTTTCGAAAAAATAACAGATAAGAAATACAAATCTTTTATTTGTATAAGTAGTTTCATCAATAAAAGGCTTTAAATGATTATAAATTGAAAACGTCTTGAATATTGAAATAATATGACCTTTTTAAATATTATTATATTACTTATTTTTTTTATTTAAAATTAAAAAAATTGCTGGCAACTATCCTTAGTAGTGAATTAATTACATTTAGATTTGCTCGAAAACAGGTATTTTCGATTCCTGATTTTTGTTAGTAGCCAAAAAGAAAAATATAAAAAAAATTTTAATTGAAGTTTTAGTTTAGCATCGAAAAAGAATATACAAAAATATTCGACAATTGAATTCATCGAGAAGCGATCAAAATGCAAAGAAAAAGCTCTAATATGTACATAGACATGTCGAATCATTTAAAACTACTATTCCGATTTAGTCAAAAATACCCAAAAATTGTTCACATAATTATGTGTCTGCTTGAATGAAGTCAAATGAATTTTGTTTTGCCTGGACCTTCAATTTACATAGTTGTGGCAAGAGCTCAACTAATTTAGTCTAAAGGTGTGCCCGTCAGATCGGGTACAACAACACGTTGCATTAATCGCCCAGCTAATGCCGCTCCGCCTCCATAAGTCACTTTGTGGATGCCGCACAATGTTAAACGGCGTTTTAGTCAATGTGGCAGGCAGGCAGACAGCCAACTGTCATATGAGATCAGATTCAATTTTCCGGAGCAGCACCTAATGCGCTGCCCGCCGAGCAATCGATTGAAGCAACTGACAAACTAACTGATGGACTCATCAACTGACAGACCGACAGACAGACAGACAGACAGATAAATGAGTTACCGCACGCTAAATGTGTTGGTGTCAATTGTCTTCGGATAACAATCGCGAAGTATTTCAAAGAGCGTTGCGAACAAAATGAAAGCACAAAAATATTTAGGGTGTCAACTCTAAAAAAATGCTAAAAAAAAAAAAAAATGCTCGCCAAAAGGAAGGCAAACAAATATAATAAAAAATATTGCAAAATAACAAAAATGAATGAGCTCAAGAGTATTTTAGAGTGAAAAATAAAGAGATATTCGAAAAGTTTGTCGTTCATAAGTTTTTGTTTTGTGGTACATCCCCGATCATATTGTGTATACATATGTATTGATTGATTTATTGATTAAGACTGGCAAACTATTTTTTTTTTTTTTCTTTGTCGTTTTGACCCACTTCTTTTCGCATAATTGGGCAAACACGGTATATCCTTATAATACAACAAAATAGGCACATTAACACGCTCTAGTTGCTCAAGTTTATGGTCCTAAAACTTCCGCCTGTCGGACGCTCGGGCTCGGCCCATTTCCGCATTAAGTAATTAATTTAATATAACAAATTTATTTTCGCTCTAAAAACTCTCAAGTGCACACACAGAACGTACGATCTACATACGATCGATCTCGATCTCGATTTCGATTTCGATTTCAACAGATTGCCATAGTTTTTTATTATACTTGTGTGTTTACCTCTCTGGTGGCTTGATCGATAGGCATCTGCAATTAAAAAGAGAAGAACAAGAGACGAGTGAAGTATACAAAAAAACATATGTAAAAACGTTCGACACAAAAAACAACAACAACAACAACAAAACGAGTGAGAGAGAGAAAAAAAACGCAATTTAAAAAATTTCAGAATTATGTTTCATTTATGGACATGTGGCGGGAAAGCGGGTGTGAAAATGCACACGCCTTTACCCTTGGCAGGCAGCAACAACAACTACACTTTATAATTACCCCGGGTCCCAGACCATAAACGCAATGGGGTGCAACTCTGGCCCCGTCCTTGTTCCCGTTACTGGGCCCCAGAACCAGACTCAGACTCAGACTCAGGCAAACAGGCACACTGGCACTCTGGGCCCTATAAAACTGACAACTGCCTTTAGCGGTTTTTAAACTCGCATTTTCGCTTTACCCTTTTTCGGACAGTTAGCTGGACTCGTTTTGTTGTTCGTTGTGTGTGCGAGTGTGTGCGAGTGTGTGTTTGTGTTTTAAATTTTTTGGCCTCTCTGTCAGCGCCCAATTCTCTACTTGTTTCAATTTAACGCAAGTATTTCAGGCTAATAATAGGTTTAACCGCATTTTTAACTGTTCTTCAATTGGTTGAACGCACTCTGGCCACAGCCCCTGCTACTTGCTACTTGCTACTTGCTACATGCTACTTGCCTCTTGCTACTTGCAACTTGGTACAGCGCATGTGCACTTTTTGGAGCACTGTTGCCATAATTAACTATATGGGCTTTCATTGCATTTCTGTGACTAGGGGTTCGTTCGGTTGTAGTCCCCGTGGCTCTGCGCAACCAAATTATGGGTGAGTCCAGAAAACTGTCCAAATAAATATGTTTATTTTAGCCCATTTTTTGCCGATGGGTGTGCATAACATATATGATAATCGCTGACCATTCTTTGTATTTTCTTTTAGGGCTATTTATTTTGCATATTTAAAGTTTATTATTATGGGCACTTTTATATTTTTGTAAAATAATCTAATTGAATAGACTTATATACAGTGAAAAAAACAAGTCAAGTCTAATATACTTGTAGCTAGAAGAATTCACGACATTTAAATGGACAGTTTTCTAAAATATAAGCTGATCTTATCTCAGAGAAGTTGGGGAACAGTGTTAAAAAAAATGCAATGCTAATTTATGCGGTAATCCTAAATGTTAGCAGGTGCGTTTCAATTTCTAGCAGAACTGTATATAAAATATAAGAATGAACGTTGAATACTATTTGCGATATACATTGATTAAAAGCTTACAAGTTCTTATATTTTATTTAAATTTACGAAATAGAGCAATAAGTTATGAATACGTAAAAAAAATGCACTAAATATGTACGATATTCGCATATAATTCGATTTATGTACATTTTATAGAAACAAAATTGAAAATGATCGTTATTTTGTTTTACAATCTTCGAATTAGTAGAGTAACAAGTAAGGAATTCAACGAAAAGCTGACTTTTGTATTTAATTTAAGAGTTAATTCTATATATTTGGAATTACAATTTAATAAAACTAATATCAGCAGTTTATTTCTTGATAATGTTGATAGTGCTGCAAAAGTTTAGACCCCGGATCGAGATACTGTTTACTAGACTTGCACATGCATATGCATATATGTATGTATGTATGTATGTATGTGTGTGTATGTAGCTAGTGCATTTGTTGTTGCTGTTATTTTAAATCGAACGGAAATGCTTTGACAGGGCACCGCACGCGTCCAATGTTTTGTGTTTTTGTACAACAACAATAGCAACAACAACTGAAAAACTGTTGGCCAACTATTGTTAGAATCGTTCACAAATTTACGCAATTGTGATGGGCGCTGTTAGTGAACAATTGACTGCAAAAAGTGCAGCGACTGCTGTCAGTTTGGGCCCCCAGAGTTAAGAGTTTGTGCGGCATGGTGATGGTGAGTGGGGGCGAGTGGGGGTTGGCGGTTGGGGGTTGGGGGGTGTACAGTTGAGCTGGCTGCCGAGTTACGTTTGCATTGCGTATTTCCGCCAAATGTCAACAGAGCGCAAAGTTGTTTTGATTAGTTGCGCAAGACGGCCCCCTAAATCAATCGATAGACTGAAAAACTACTTATTTGCATTGTGCGTTTTTGAGGCCTAAGGCTAAAAAAGCCTAAGGCTAGAGTCTCACGCAACGACCTCCCGCATAGCACAGCCCCCGACCCGGACCCGGACCCGGCCCAGAACGTAAACAGGAAATGGGGCAAATGAGTTATTGCTATTGCAATTGGTATTCACAATTCGTACCTGGCCGTGGTGCAGTCTCTGTAGAGCACATCGAAGTCCTTGCAGCTGAGCAGCTTGCAGCGATTGACGCCCGGCTGAATGGCGCCCAAGCCGCGCAATATGCGCACCTGCTCCACATTGCACACCAGCGGCACAATGTCCAGGCGCTTCAGTTTCGTGTACACCGTATGCAAGCCGCCAACCAAATGCTTGAGGAAGAGCTCGAATGCCTGCGGCAGGCACAGCATTGTCTCATTGCTAATGATGAAGGCGGCCACCTTCTGGCCGCGATACTCCACCAGCTTGCACTCGTTGGCGCTGGGATCCGACGTCGAGATGGGCGGCGGCGAGTTGTACGAACGTGGCGGCACATGATGATGCGCCGCCGCCATCAGCTCCAGCGGCGATGCATGATGCATCATCTGCAGCGAGTTGAGCAGTCCCAGCGAGTGCGGCGGCAAGCCATGCGGCATCCTCGGCGCTAATCCTGTCGCCAAAGCGCCAGTCACATGCGGCGGCGGACTCAGCTGATGATGTTGCTGCTGCTGCTGCTGTTGCTGCTGCTGCTGCTGCTGCTGGTGCTGTTGTTGCTGCTGTGCCATTTGCGCCATCATCGAGTGATTCAGCGAGCTGACCGGACTGACGGCGCTACCGTGACGCGTGGGACTGCTGGCCGGTGAGCAGCTGGAGCCGCGTCCGTTTCCCGTATGTGAGCTGCGTCCATTTGGCCGCTCATCGGCCGCTCCACGGGAGCTGTTGCTGCCGTCGCGTCCACCATTCTGTTGCTGATGTTGTTGTTGCTGTTGCTGTTGTTGCTGCTGCTGCTGCTGTTGCTGCTGCTGCTGCTGTTGTTGCTGCTGTTGTGCGGCTGCTGCTGCTGCTGCGGCAGCTGCGGCCGCTTGCTGCTGCTGCTGGTGATGCATAAGCATAGCTGTCGTATTCATATTGTTGCTGGCGAGTAGCTTATGGGCACTATAGCTGTGACTGTGATTGTTATTAATGGCCAATATATTGTTGTTGTTGTTATGGTTGTTGTGGTTGTTGTTGTTCATTAACCGTCCATCGGCTTGATGTTGTTGTTCACTGTATTCACTTGTCACGGATTGGCTATTGACATTGACAGAATCCATGCTTCGTCATTGGCTTAAATATACTATATACTTTGTTTGATTTTCTCTCTTTGAATATTTTGGTTTTTGTTTAATAGTGTGTTAACTTGTGTTTTGCGTTGCTCACTAAAAAAAGAATAAGCGCGTGTTGTATTATTATTAATGAACTCTTAATTCATTTTTAATTATTTATTCGCTTTTGGAGTGTTCTCTGATGATTGGCCAAAAAGGCATTGGAATATTGGTAGTGCTTTTAGCCTTATAGCTTTTTGTTCATATTACTTCCTGCTATGCGTGTCAATAAATCTGTCATTCTATTTCTGCTAAAACTAAAAATTTAGTATTACTTAATAATGAAAGAAATCTCAATCAATATAATTGAGTAAAATTATTTGGAAAATCACAGGAAACGGCAAATTTATTTAGCAGTTGTTTGAAAAACGTTGAAGAAAATCAAAGACTCGGAATATGAACTGAATGACATTTATTATTTAATTATTTCGATTAATTTTCACTGCGAATCTCACACAAATCTAACTTTCTAATTCACTGAATGAACATTCCACTAAATATGCTATTTATTAAATGCCGATTTTTTATCATACAATTTTTGGCTTTAATTGAATCTGTTCGTTTGTCATTATTGTTTGTTAACTTTAAACTCAAATACAAATTTCTTCCTGTTCTCTACCGAAATTTACCTTCTTTATTTTGATTTGATTTCAAATTATTTCATATAATATTCGTATACGCGCACTTTTATATTTGTACAATATTTTTTGTGATAGTTTAATAGATGAACTTTATCCAATTGCATTCGCAACCCATCTGAATTCTCGATGCGTTTTCAAATTTCATTTTTCAATCAAATGCGAGCATCATCATCTTAACACAAATCGGAATGCGAACACCGACACCGTCTCAGCAAAACGCCAATTGGCTGAGTGAGAGGACGTAACCGTTACTCGTTACCGTACCGACGGCGTGTCATTGAGCTTTTGGCTGTCCGTCTGCTGCGCTGAGGCCCACGAAAAGCGCACGAGAGGACGACGGCGACAACTGAAACTGCAAGAAATCAACGAAACGAATTGCATTCGAAAGGGAATCGTCACTCACTCGCACACCCTCCCACACACAAAGACACATTAATTGGTAATGCTGTTGTTACGCGACCACCGACACAGAGCGAGTAAGCGCCCGAGAGCGAGCGAGAGAGCGAGAGAGAGAGAGAGCGCGCAAGCACTCACACACACACACACACACACAGGCACGCACACTCACAAATCGAATGTTATTTTCTTTTTTCTTAATACACCCACACCATGAGACGCTGACGCTGACGCTCCGCTTTATATACCGAGGTACATTTTCGTCAACGATGTCGCGAGAGTCGAAAATGGAAATGCGCGCGCAAAAATTTTATTGCATTACCTTCGCTTACGAATGACAAATTCGTAATGAAAGGCGAGCCAAATGTGTTTCGTTTCGTTGCCAGTTTCCAGTATTCGAGCCGAGCCTCGGCGTCCGCAACGCCAGCAGTAGTAGCTGCAGCCCCATCTACATTACACACACAAGCATACATTGATATGTATGCGTGCGTGTGTGTATGTGTTTGTGTGTGTGTCGCTCTCTCTCTCTGTGTATGTGTATCTGCGATTGTGCAAAACCCGAAACTATATGTATACGATTGTGTTGCCGTTTGAATTGTACACCAATACAATCATAAAGTGGGAGTGGTATACAATACTCACCTCTGTCTGTGTGTGTATGTTTGTGTGTGTGTGTGTGTGTGTGTGCGCGCGCTAGCATCCCCGAAAACACAATGACAAACGTAATAAAATACAAACAAAAACAAACACAAATGAAATGAAATGAAACACAGAAGCAGAAAAGACAGAACGAGAACGAGATGCCTGAGACGGAAGAAAATTAGCAGCAGCACTCACACATATGTATGTATATATATGTATGTACACTGTACACTGACAGCGCTCTCTCACTCATACTTTCGTGGCCATACAAGAACGCTGACGTTGACGCTGCTGTCGCCGCCCTACACAATACAGTAACATTCGTTTTATTTATTTTTTCATTTCGTTTGTTGGCTTGGCGTTTTTTGATTGCGACGATTTCATTTCATTTGCGTTTCAATTTCATTTCGTTTCAGGCGATGGGGCGCACTCTTCGCTCTCACTGCTGCTTATGGCGCAGCAAGCAACGCTCTCGCTTACACATCGAGCACATACAATCGTGCACACAGACAGAGCAGGTGGCTTGCAACCAATAAACATGAGTGAGCGTGAGCAGCTCATTTACATATTTGCATTGTGTATGCATGTGTGTGTGTGTGTGTGTTTGAGAGTGAGCGCTGCCCAGTAGCGCGCACTCACTCACACCAATGGCCGACGTCGCTTATATAAACAAATGACAATTGTTTTGCATTACTGTTCGTTGGCTGCTGGTTTCGTTTATTTTTCTTTTTGTTGTTTTGCTGCTTCCCTTTATGTCAAAGTAAATTAAAATAAATGCACTGCATTTGCAAAAAACTTCGTGTACGTCCCGACGCTAAACTTCGAGCCTCGGACTCCGACTTGGCGGCAGCGTTTGCGCAGCTGCTTAGCGAGCATCTCTTTTGCTTTATTTTCGTTAGCTGCACACAGCGCAAATTTTTTATTGGAAAAGCATTTTAATTTCAATTAAAAAAGTAAATGACAAAGTTTTTTCGTCTCCCCCTTCCCCAGCCCTCTCCGCACTGCATACTCTCTGCCAACCTACGCCTCAATCGCCTTCACCCGATCCTTATTAAACTGAACTTTCGGGCGTGCAAGCGAGACGGCTGCTGCTGCCCGGCCGATGGCCATCTCACATCTTCAGTGCTTTTTTTATGCTATTTGTGGGTTTGTCAACCGTTTTTCCGTTTTCGTTTCTCATTCGTTTCACTTTTTCCATTTCGTCTTCGTCGTCACATTTATATTTCTTGCAATTTTTTGCTTTGATTCTGAGCAGTGCGGCAACAGCGCGCATCCCTCTCACTCGCACTCGCTCGAGTTTTAAAATTGAAGCGTGTGTGTGTGTGTGTGTGTTTGTGTGTGTGCGAGTGTGTGTAGTTCAGCAGGAGGGAGCAGGAGCGGGGCTAGAAGTACGAATGTCAGACTTTGGGGCTGGCCTAGGGCGTTTATACTTATAATAAAATACCAAATACTTCTCGTTGTCGCACCTTTTGGCATCTTTTTATATATGTACATACACACACACACACATATTCTTATGTATGTACGAATGGCTCGTGTATATATGCTCTATGTGTATGTTGGGCGTCAATGCGATGGGGTCTCTTCTCTTTTTGCTCTACTATTTGTTCTCAGTGGCTGCCGATGGCGATTCTTTCTGTTCTGTGTTTGTGTATCTTATTAAATTTCAGTTGGCACAACCAATCGGATATCGTGCTCTTCTCATTGCACAGTGTGTTTGTGAAATTTTTTTCTTTCATTTTGAGGTTTATTTACATGTACATACAAACATCCATATACATGAACATATGTATTGGGACATATGCACTTGATTTAATGTACATATGTAGAAAGATGCGTTCATATAGTATATTTTACATACATAAATATGTACATATGTCTGCTTATGGCTTATGGACATGTTTACTTTAGACATATTTATGCAGATATATACATATTTATATATTTATTTATATTTCTTACTATCTGCTATCAACCGATTTCGTTCGAGTCAAGGACTTTCTTCTATAATTCTAGAAGTCAGATTTCTAAGAAAATAATATATTAAGTTTGTGCTGAAGTTTGTAACACATAGAAGGAAGCGTCGGAGACCCCCAAAAGTTACTGTCAGTATGCTTAGAATGACAAAACAAATTGATCTAGCCATCTCCGTCTGTCTGTCTGTCTGTCTGTCTGTCTGTCTGTCTGTCTGTATGTATGCAAACTAGTCCCTCAGTTTTTGAGCTATCGTGATCAAACTTTGCACAGAGACTTATTATTTAACGGCACAGCACATTGGTCGGAACCGGTCGGATCGGACCACTATATCTTATAGCTGTAGTACAACTCGAAGTCGGTTTTGGCCATATATCCCATGTTTTTAAATCTTTCGCGATGAAACTTTGCACATATACTTACTATTCAAAATGACAGCACATTCATTGGAGCTGGCCGGATCGGACCACTATATCCTTCAAAAGAAAAATTTAAATGCCATACGAAAAACCGAATTTTTACAGCATATGAAAGTGCTGCAGTTGGCAGAGTGAAAATCGACTAAAGCTAAAGAGTATGAAATCTTCGGCACGCCTAAGATAATCCTTTCCCACTTGTTTTTATAGGATTCAAACATTTGTGAAAAGTTTTCCCCAATTTGTACTTATATATATATTTTTTAACACTAAAACAAGTAAGCAGGTATCAACAGACCTTACTGGAAGCTCCAGCCGTTGGAGAAAATTTGGGAAGAAGCTAAATTAATAATAAAAATATTCTAATTGATAAAATTAGCATTTCCGCTTTTAGTTTTGCTCTTCAAATTCTTAAATTCAATATTAAAATTGGGACTTACAAGGCAGTATTCCACTTAATTGGTTCACTAATAAAATATTTAAAAGAAATTTTTATTAATAAACACGAATTAAAATAATTTATAAGTCTTCTCTTTCATTTAACTTAGTCTTATTACGATTTATAAAACAAAAACATATTTTGGTTAAGTGATGTTCACGTAACTTTTATGAATAAATACATTTTTAAATCAAAATTCAAATTAAATAATTACTATAGCTTAATTTAATATGACTCATATAATAAACTAGCCGATTGTTCCTAAGGGAACTTAATGATATTATTATAATTCCGATGTAAGAGTATAAAAAGGCATTGATTGAAATTGTGATGTTCACGTAACTTTTATGAATAAATACATTTTTAAATCAAAATTCAAATTAAATAATTACTATAGCTTAATTTAATATGACTCATATAATAAACTAGCCGATTGTTCCTAAGGGAACTTAATGATATTATTATAATTCCGAAGTAAGAGTATAAAAAGGGATTGATTGAAATTGTACGATAGAATTCACAAATTAATTTTAACGAAGATTGATTTTTTCAAATAAAACTTATTGTTGAACTTCAAGACTATGAAATATAAACAACAGGTAAGATTGATCTAGTCGAGAGTGTCCCACTAGATACCCTGTATGTATTAAATGAAATAAACTTAATATGACGGGATATGCGAAATCTATATTCCAAATATAAGGTTTCAGTTTCTTATAATATTTGGGACCCATACATACAGACAGATGGGCAGACATACGAAAATGGATAAATCGACTCGGCTGTTGATGCTGACCAAGAATACATACTCTATATGGTGTTGGATATGCATTATTATAGTATTTATAATATGCTTTTTATGCATTTATAATGGCTAAGCCCTTAGGATAGCATTTTATATGTATATGAAGTTTGAAATTTAAATGTGGTATTCATCTAGTGGCGTAATCATAAAAACAAAGGCTTTGCTGTAGTTGTTTTTCACATGTCTCAAAAGGCGATTTCTTATGGTTGATTGTATTTCTTTATTTATATTGTTAAATAGTTTACAAGTTAAAGGTTAAATTTAAAAATAAAATTGTTTTAAAAGTGCGCCAAGAACGCATAACGCAAAGCTAGTTGCTACGCAAGCTTAGTTGCTTCGCAAGGCTCTTTGCTACGCAGCAAGCTACTCTTTCGCATATACATAATATGGTAACCTCAAAGGCCGGTATACGATACTACCAGCTCTAAGAAAATATCGCAATCATCGATATAATATCGTTGTAAGCAATTATTCTTTCGTTCATTTCATAAGCACGCTGGCGCTGTCTGCCGGATCAAAATTTTAGGATTAATTGAATAAATTGCTAATATGATACAATAATAATATTTTATTGGCTCGTGCAATAACCAACTGACTGCATCAATATTAAATATTGCATTACTGTGACTTAAAACACCGAATAGGCTGCCAACACAGACGACTACCGAAGCCCAGCAATTTTTTCTCATCGTGCGCAAAGCGAAACGGTAACAAAACTACCTACGAAATTGTTGCTGACGCAAAACAAAGAAGAAAAACAGAAGACACAGGTCATTTCGTTGCACCGTTGTTGTTGTTGCGCATGGAAGACGTCATTGAAATTAGCGATAGTGAACGCGAGGAAAACTCATCACCCTCCGACATGGAAGTGGAGTTGCCCGATGTGCCCGATGTGGAGCAGATTGTGCCCAAAGACGCGCTAACGTAAGTGTCCTAATAAATATATATGTAATTATTATACATACATATATATATATTTGATAACAACTTAATTTGCACACGTTCTTGTGGCTTAGAATGTTTTTATCGCATTTGTCAGTGCTGCGTACTGTACTTGAAAATAATTAATTGACATGGACACTCTTTACTAATTTTACTTTAGATGCAAGCGTATGCAGTCTTCGCATTGACGTAAAAAACTACATCCATAGTAGTTGTTTCGACCTGCGATAGCCGTGAATATAGAAAGACGCCAACGCAGACGCCCAATGTCATTGTAAGACGTTCTCCCTTCGTCTCCCTCTCGGTCTTCGTTTGCCGATCATTTATCTACATAGTTGCTAGCTGCCCAATTCAATTGGTTCTCTGTCTAGAAACAAGTTTTGGCTTGCACTCAAGTGTTTGCGTGCTTGTACAGCTTCACTTATTTGCAAAACACAAAAGTTTTTTATGCGGGTATATGTTTCAAGTAGATATTCCAAGTTCAAGGTTTCCCTAACTCTTTGCTGACTCGAAAGCAATGTCTTTACCGCTCATTTTGAACTGCCTTGACTAGCTCTGAAATTTTGGCAGATATAGATTACTTCAGCTAAGACACTTTTAAATGATTGATAGCTTTAAATATCGATCAATTCATTAAGGACAAACTAATCTTAATTTCTGGCCTAGATTCGCAATATTTCATTTATTGCGTGTTTTTACAATAACGGAGTTTCTACCGTTAGTCATGCAATCATCAAAGTTTTCTATTGATTATTATGACGCTCATCAGAGCCCCGAACTATTGATTGACGTCTTCGCGACATTATTGGTGGTCAGCCAGTCTGGAGGGAACCCGTTTTATTGTGAAAATCTTTTGTCTGTTGTGAATCATCTTTTAGCTGGTAGCTTAACCAGTTGCTAAACGACAAGCCAAATAGGGATGCCACACACGCTGTATAAGTATTATTAGCTGGTTTTCAGCACTATGCCAAAAGCCTTGTTCGCCTTTGTTTGGTTAAAATTACAGTTTTCAAAACAAACAAACTAATCTAGGATGCATTTGCGAGCTGTACATATTTAGTTATCACACCGCTGATCCTAGTTTTGTGGCCAGCACTGTATTTTTGCATGGCATTACATACCATATGGTATGAGAGCCTCTAGCTCTCTCGCATGATAATGTGTAAACATTTTGTACACTCTTGCTGAGGGTATTTTAACAATTAAACACATTTACATTTTGTAAGCAGCATTAATTGCCGAACTCATTTTGTCTGTTTCTATGCCAACTTGTACTTTCATATATATATATATATATATACATCGTTGTCGTCCGGTTTGAACTACTATATCATAATATAGCAACTAAAGTTCCAAACAGTCGAAAAATTCTTGTATTTATAACTTTGTTATCAACTTTGCTTATCAAATTAATGCCTTACATTTCTGAAAAGTTTGTTTTTAAAACCCTATGCCGCTGGTTTGCATTAAACTTAAAAAAAAAAAGCTTAAGACAGGCAAAGCACATATAAACTTTCTTTTTTTATAGTTCTATTTGCAATTAAACTCCTCTCACAAACAAAAAAACACTAAAGGGAAAGGTGCAAAGTCTTTTTGGCTAATGATCGCTTGCGTTTGATAGTGTTCCCAAATGCAATTCGGTTGAAATTTGGTGCTCGCTGCTGCGCTTGCCAGATGCTTTTAGCTTTCAGCTATTTGCATATGCTGCTCACTCGCTTTTCGCTTTTTTCATTAGCTATTCGATGCATACTTTTGTCTGCACTCGCAGTGCGTTTCTGACATCGATGCCGTTGTCGTCGTCGTTTTATAGCTCGGATCGTTCAGTTGTGTGTTGGCTGTAGTATATATTAAAAATGTTTGGGTTAATGTAACTGCATTTTTTTTTATAAAGCCCACTCGCATATACAAGTATATACTAAACTCTTGTTGAACAAACAGTTCTCAAATGTGCTTTTGACTTTCATGTCTAATACTAAAAACAAAATTTAAGTTTTAATTACTTCCACATAACCAATAATTTCTTACGAGAAACTGTGTCAAACTGCTGTATAAAAGCAACGTGCACAGGGCAAACAAAAAAAAAAAGAATATAAAATAAAGAAAAAACGAATCGGTAACCGAGACCATAGCAACCGTCAATCACCAGTTTAAATCTGAAAAAAATCGGACGCCATTAATAAAAAAAATTTAGCACAAGATCGAAGAAAGTCAAAAGAACAACAACAAAAATGTTATAGTAAGTTACCTGATATATTTGTGCTACATGTATGTATGCACACATGTAAATAGAAATCGCCTAAGGGAATATTGCAAAAAGTTATCGCTACCGATGGAATATATATAGATTTATATATATATTTGCATGTGTGTGTGTCTCGACCACGTGGGTAATGCAATTTTGCACATTGCTCTGTAATTTATGTTTAGTGTTGTGTTATATAAAACTAAATAGTCATTCTTAGAGGTGGACAGAGTAAAAGACAAGTTTCGAATTATAGTACATTAAAGATATGCATATAAGTTAGGATTTCTTTATGAAGATTTGCGCATTATCTTACCTGACTTACAACAATATATAGATGCATATATTTATATATATATGCACTTTCGTATGGGTATTGTCTGTTAACGACACAGCTGCAGTATTAGATATCATTTTCGTTGTTTATTTTTCGGTTGTTGCACTAAAGTATTTTTGGGTGTGTCTTTTATTATAACCCAGAATAAAAGTTCGCTAGCTGTTGTGGTTTTTGGTTTGCTGTCTGCTTTCAAACAACATTGCTGATTTAAATCTATAAAAAGGCAAAATGTGAATATTTGCAAATGATGAAACGACTTATATTATTATTTCGCCTATAATTATATTCCAAATTTAATTGATTCGCTTGCAGCATTGCTGAAGAGAAAAAGAAACTGGGCAACGACCAATACAAGGCACAAAACTATCAGAATGCACTCAAGCTGTACTCGGACGCTATCTCGCTGTGTCCGGACTCGGCAGCCTACTACGGCAATCGTGCCGCCTGCTACATGATGCTGCTCAACTATAATAGCGCCCTCACCGATGCCCGCAACGCCGTTCGTCTGGATCCCAACTTTGAGAAGGCTTACGTGCGTGTGGCCAAATGCTGTCTGGCGCTGGGTGATATCATCGGCACCGAGCAGGCGGTCAAAACCGTTGCCGAGCTGGATCCGCAGAGCACGGCTCTGAGCACCGAGCAGCATGGGGCACAGAAGTTGCGTCAGCTGGAATCGACCATTCAAAGCAATTACGGCACACAGGCATATCGGAATGTGGTCTTCTATTTGGACAGTGCACTTAAGCTAGCGCCCGCTTGCCTGCGGTAAGTTCTGCATGTGCAAAGCAATCATCTGAAATGGCAATTAACTTCCGGTTATCTTCAACACACAGATATCGCCTGCTTAAGGCCGAGTGTTTGGCCTATTTGGGACGCTGCGATGAGTCGTTGGATATCGCCGTTGGCGTCATGAAACTGGACAGCACCTCGGCTGATGCGATTTACGTACGCGGTCTTTGCCTGTACTATACGGACAATCTGGAGAAGGGCATTCTGCACTTTGAGCGCGCCCTGCAGCTGGATCCCGATCATCAGAAGTCGAAGGCGATGCGCAGCAAGTGCAAGCAGTTGAAGGAGATGAAGGAGAATGGCAATATGCTGTTCAAGTCGGGACGTTATCGCGAGGCGCACGTCATCTACACGGATGCCCTCAAAATAGACGAGCACAACAAGGACATTAACTCAAAACTACTGTACAATCGGGCGCTGGTCAATACACGCATCGGTGCATTGCGCGACGCTGTCGGCGATTGCAATCGCGTTCTCGAGCTGAATTCGCAGTATCTGAAGGCGCTGTTGTTGCGCGGCCGCTGCCACAATGATCTGGAGAAGTTCGAGGAGGCGGTGGCCGACTATGAGACGGCTCTCAATTTGGAAAAGACGCCGGAGGTTAAGCGACTGCTGCGCGATGCTAAGTTTGCTCTGAAAAAGTCGAAGCGTAAGGACTACTACAAGATACTCGGCATTGCGCGCAATGCCAACGAGGATGAGATTAAGAAGGCATACCGCAAGAAGGCATTGGTCCATCATCCAGATAGGCATGCTGGCAGCAGTGCCGAAGTGCGTAAGGACGAGGAGCTTAAGTTCAAGGAGGTCGGCGAAGCCTATGCCATTCTGTCGGATGCGCGCAAGAAGGCGCGATACGATAGCGGACAGGACATTGAGGAGCAAGAGCAAGGTTAGTGCTGCTCAGCATCCTCAACGTTGCGCTGTTGTTTCTGACTTATTTCTTACTCTTCCAATTCACAGCCGACTTCGATCCGAATCAAATGTTCCGTTCGTTCTTCCAATTCAGCGGCGGTCGCAACTCATCCTTCAACTTTGAGTACTAAGCCAACACACATGAGGACAAGATGAGGACACATACTGTTCAGTTACATCGCCACATATTTGCGGCCGCTCACGCACAAATCAAAGTCTTTGCATTTTACACACTTACTTTGTTTTGTCTTAACACAAAACACTTAAAGCCCGACAACAGACAGTGAACATAATTCTGGGGTACTTTTCGTTAGGCAGGTTAGCTCCCTCTTTTTGGCATAAATAATTGAAAGATCAATAAATTGTAAAATACTTAAATTCATAGTAATGATTCTGAGTCTAGGCAATTTGTGTGGGCGGGTTTTTACCAATAACTCGATTGATAATTACCTAAGCCGTAGCCTTTTGTGTAACCATTTAAACTTGTTTTAAGCAGAAACATAAGTTATATTTTTAAGTTGAAAACAATGTTTAACGCAGCTTATCTATTCAAATGGAGAAGTTGTAATTGTGTTCTTATAGTAAAATATACAGCACAGACAAAAACAAACAAACAAAAATAGTTAAACAAAATTTTCAAATGTTCTTTTCTTCCAAGGGGTTACAACATGTAAATGTATACCGATTTATATCAAATTTATATCAGATGGTCGCCTCCAGAACTTAAGCAACGGTGGATTCTAATCACAAAGTCAAGTATTTTAATATAGGCATAAGTTCATTGATCACTGTGACAGCTCCATTGTGATTAAATCTACAAAAATACATTACCTTAAGTTTTTAATTTTGGCGCTGTTTTCTCATTACTAATCTACTAATTTCCGAATGTTTTAAATTTCATGTTTTTACACAGCTTAGAACCGAAGGGGTTATACTTTCCAAGCGTCCGTTGTATAATTTCTCTACCGTTAAGCTTGCCAAACTTATTTGAATCGGAATCAAGTACCACATCTAAATTGAGTTATAAATTAAAAAACAGCTGACTCCGATATATATACCTGCAGAAAGAAAGGGATTTAAGGAAGACTTTCTCAAGATAGCTCTAAAATTTATGTTGATGCAGTACAGTAGAATCTGAATATTTCTGATACCAAAGTTCCGACATTGCTACGTGTAATGTAGAAAATCCGAAAATTGCATCAGATTTAAATGCAAAATTATTATAGATGCAAAATAATAATCAAAACTGCTCCAGGAACGAAAATCGCATCAGTTTTGACAAAGTTATAAGAGTTTTACGTGCTTGAAAGGCATTTCTATGGACTATCTATACCATATATTGGCTTGTGTTTCGAATCAGAGAATCGAAAATGATACTGTATTTGTATGTATATGTACTTTAGAAGGAGTAAAATATGTCTTATATACTTATACCTTCCCAACCCGGGCTTAATCAATGAAAAACATTTGTTAATTTCTGAATTCGTCTATATTTGCACAAATTATAACAAACAATTTTTTTAAACAAGTTTCCGACAGTTTTGGATGTGCAAGGCCGTAGACAAGTTTATGCGAAAGGGGGCGTGTTCGGAAATGTTTGAACACACCCGGACTTACTACAATGTGTACAATGTCAACCGAAAAATTAGCAATGCAATTTTCAGTTTTTTTTTCTTGGTTTTTTTGTTATTATATTTACCATCTTTTTCTCTCATTTACATGACTAATTTGCCAATTTTTCTGTTTGTGTTCATAAATTAATTAAATGTTTTTCATTTCAGTTTGTTGTTGTTTTGCTTTGCATATTTTAAAACTACTTAAACATTATGCAAACATCATTACGACCTAAAAAACATGCACGCAAAAAATGTACAATAATATTACAATATTTTTTTATTTTTATTTATAATAGTGTATTTTGTGTTTTTGTTGGTTTGGTTTTTTTGTTGTTTGTTGTTGTTGTTTTTTAACGAACTAGTGACGACGTCATGCATAGCTTTAGTTATACATATTTATGCATTCATATTCACACACACACTTTTTTGTTTTTACATTTCTTGTATTGGTTGGTATCAGTTGCTGTATTGATTGGTGTTTTGGTAAGTTAACGACCAGACTTAAATCACTACAAAAACATGTTTGTTTCAAAATAAGGTACAATGATATATAGCTATAGCTTTACACATAAAAACGAGTAAGTGTGCTCTAGTCGAAAAGTGTCCAACTAGCAGGTATCCTGTATCCAGCTCCGAATTGCGCTACTTATCTATATAAACATATAATAGTAAAAAAAAGAAGAACACACTGTTAGCTGCTTTTTACCTAAGCCCCAGACTATGGAAAAACAATTTCCTAAATAATTTCGGTGTTTATTGTCCGAACAATAAAATATCGTTTAGGGCATACAAAATGACAAGTATATGCCAAAAATTAAGTCTATACCTTTTACAAATACTTTACAATATGGGAAGTTTGTCAAAATTTACCAAAAAAACGAATGTACAATTTGTATATATGCTTTATTTGTAAATTATGAATCTCTAGCTCTCAATATTTGACAATGCAATCGAAAATTGGATCGTGAACACAGACGGCCAGACGGACATATTATATATATATTACCCTTACTTACGATACCCTTTTGTAAAAATTTTCAATGGATACAGGATATGAGAAAAAAAACATATAGTTGTCTACATTTAGGTGTTTTGTATATACAAAATTGCGATGGTTAGCAATGGAACCCGTGTTCGCGGCGCTAAAAAACATATGAGCTTTTGAATTGATCAAATTGGGTGGTTTGTCTTTTCAATTTTTGACGCTTAACGTGGGCTTGAATAAAAACGGTTTGTTGCTCTTCGCACTTTAGTATGATCGGTAAGAAAAACTCCCCGTAGATATGGCCGGATCGTTGTTAGTGGGAACCCTAAAGCCCAACATGGCAAATGCTTTTCATTGCTTCCCTGCAAGAGTCGCTCTTCTATGATATTGTAGGTGGTATATGTATATATAACACATACATTTTTTATTGTATTTTTATAGGTAATACTGAGATTCTGTCAGTTTGTTGTGGTGCTATTTATTTTTTTTTTGCTTTTTCTTGCGCACTCGATAAATATGTTGTAAGTGGATGAAAACAGTTTCAACGTGAACGGTTGATTTCCATTTCCGTATTTATCATGTGTCTTTACACCTGACATCCTTTGTAGCTTTCCTTCATTCTAAGTAACGCTGCCCCTCCATGTGCTTTGTACAAGACGAGTCCCTTGGGCCCCTTGGTCAACTAAAAGTAAATTGTACTGTTTGTTTAGTTTAGTTTAGTGTTTGTTGTTTGTTGTTTTATCTCTTGGCTATTGAAAATTCGGTGCGTCTATTTGCCATGTTGCAAGCCAAGTCGAATCACGGTGCCATGCCACTTGCCGTCTCTGCCGCAATATCCCTGCCCATACCTAAACCCACACCGACTACACTAGTCCACTTCTTTAGACGCCACTGTCACTTGGGCTGAATGCAGGCCGTTCGCTCCAGCTCGTTGAACTGGCCAAAATAGAGCACCTCGCTGATCAGCTTCTCGGCAATGATGCGCTGCGTGCGATCCATTGTCCGCAGCTTCATCGACACATTCGAGCCAACGAAATCGCAATCGTCCCGACTCAGACTCTCCGCATAGAGAGCAGCCGCTGCCGCCGCCGCCGAGCTGTTGTCCTGGGCGGAAACGCTGCTCTTGATGTGGCCGGGACTCGCCGCTGACTCGGTGGCCTCATCATTGTCCACATCGCCATCCGCATCGGACATGCTCTCCCTGGAGCTGCGCAGCAGCGAACTCATCAGCATGTGACCGGCGGCACTTGATGCCGCTGTTAGCTTGCGCATATTTAGTGGCATGGAGGCGGCTGCTGCGGCGGCGGCGGCAAGTTTGGCACTCCGTGGCGGCAACACAAACGAGCCAAAGTTCGCCTGCGCCTTGGCCTGGGCAACGCGCAGATCCTGCGCCATCTCCAGATGCAGGCGACTCTCCTCGCCGGCGCTGCTGTAGGAACGATGTGAGTCCGGCGGCGGTGGCGGCGCTGCGGACACGGACGGCGCTTGAAAGTAGTCGACGAGCTCCTGCTTAATGTCCAGCTCATCGGAGGCATGATGACCATGCGCATGGTGCGCATGATGGCCCTGATGATGCAGCTGCTCGTGGGCATGACGCGGCGTTGCCGCACGTGCCGACACCGGACTCGATTGCAGCAGATGATTCTTGTGCGCCTCGTGCATGTTGGTGTTGGTATTGGTATTGGTATTGGGTATGGGACTGGAGCCCGCCTCGCTGAGAGCAACTGCAACGGCAGCGGGATCGTGGCCAGCATCCATGCCATCGTGTGTGCTACTAATGCGGCCATCTATGCTGCTGCTGCCTCCGGCATTGTTAGAGGAGTGTGGCGAGCGACGCTCCACTTTGGCCGCCAGCTGGCCGAGCGCCGCTGCTGTTGCCTCGTCCCTGATGTTGTTCTCCTCGTTGTCCGACGTGTCGATAGTCTTGTGCGGACTGGGCTGGAAGTCGCTGCTGCTGCTGCCACCGCCGCCGCCGCCGATGCAGGTGTACGGTGTGCCACCGACACCGCCATAGGACATGGGCAGGGACACGCGCAACTGCTGCGGATTGGGTACAACACCAGCAACTACACCAGCTCCAGCTCCGGCAGCGTTGCCTATTGGCGGCGGCGGCGGCGAGTATTGACCCGCTGTGTTCCAGCTGTCCAGCGTTTGACTATTCGCTATCAGCATGGGTATATTGAGGCCCATCTGTCAAAAAGAAACAGAAAGTTGATCAACTTAATTAATTGGCACACATCAAAATGCAACTGTCCAAAGTTTCGCGTCGGCCCCAAAAAAATAAAACACCCGACTCAGCATTATGAGACAATAACATTATTGCTAATAAGACTCTCGCTTTCTGTAGTAAGAGATTAATTGTGAAGGTGAGACCATGATAAAGCGTGTATGGAAAATTGGTAAAAATTGTATGATCATGTTGACAATTCTTTATTAGCAGCAACAGTAGCAACAAACGATAAACGTTTAGAATAAATCAGCAATTCATTTGCAAGAAAACACTGTTAATTTCACCTTGTTGCCCGGAGTGGAATTGAACTCACGTCCTTTAATTTTTGAAACCGGACCTATTCGATCTATTGTACATCCTTCTGAGCTGATTTTATGTTTGTACATAGTTCAATTGTTAAATACAATGTATATAAATGTAGCCAGTCACAACTTTCGATATAATTAAAAACTTGTTTTGTCTAGTCCGTATTTACAGTTATAAACCAAATTAACAAAATAAAGTTATATCAGTATTGAAGTTATCATTAGTTGAAGAAATTTTTCCATTGCTTACCAACCTCCTAAATAAGAAATAAAATATTAAGCTTCGAGGTATCACGAATCAACAATCAGTCAGTCAGGACAATCTGTTATGCAGATATGTATGTATATATGTATGTAGCTAAGCCAGCTAACTTAAAACAATTAAAAGAAATATTTGGCTGCTGCGCATCCAGCTTAAATGATAATAGAAACAAGCCGACGACTCAAATAACAGACTTAGCTCAACGAAGGCTTTAACTAATGCACACACATTCATTGTCAGTGAAATGGAGTAATAAATAACCGTAAAATGTAAAAAATCAGATGCGCAAAATTATACTCGAGTATATTCCGTACACTTATTGCTGCTGCTCCTCCGGCAGTTATGTTATTGCGATGCGCAGGAATGTCGTTTGTGCTGTCGTACTGCATGCTGCAGATACATATTATTAACTTATTTTAATAATTATGTACATATGTACATAGAAATGTTAACACTTTTGTTTGTGACTTATTTAAAGACGCGACAACGACGACAACGCAACTCGCATTGTCAAAAAATTCTAGCGGCGTAGTAAGCTTCGAGCAGGCAGCAGAGTCAAAATGACACACATAGAGAGAGAGAGAGAGAGAACGGAAAAGAGAGTGAGGCGTTTCAAAACACGAAGAGTGATGCAATTTGTTATTGCTTTTGCGTGCGAGAGCGAAAGCGAGAGAGAGACTGAGAGCGTGCCAGCGAGCGGCACTTAACGGTTCAAAGATTGTATTTTTAGTTATACTCTGTTTCGAAAGAGGCATATAGCATATTACCCTAACGCAATGCGTAATTAATTTTTTAATTAAGTATATCGAAATTCCATATAGATATGTATAAATATACGATAAATGTATCGATATTGTCTAGTACAGTTTTTGTTCAAATGTGCAAATTCGACTTAAAAATTTTCGAATTAAAATTGCTGATAATAATCAGATAATTCTCTATTTCACTTGCTAATACAGCGAGCAGAGTATTACGCCTTCATTAATGTCCGATTGCAATGTTCTTACTTGTTGTTCTTTATGTAGTCGTGAAAATAACAACAACGGGAAATCTGAAAAGCTATCCCAGCAGCGATTCATTAATATTAACAACCTACCCCACGTTGATGGTGGGGCATACGACAATATGCTAATGTGGCGATCATCGGCGATCATTCTCTATCTCTCTCGCGCTTTCGCTCTCGCTCACTCTCACACATTTTGTTTTTGTATTTGTCCATCTCTATTCTGGCTGGCGCCTAGAACTTTCTACAATACACAAAAACAACAGTCGAGCGCTATTTGTTGTTGCTGTTGTGTTTCTTCTTTTTTTTTGCTTTGCTTTGCTTTGTTATTTTTATTGCTGCAGCTGTTTTTGTTGTTGTTTACGTATTTATGTAAGTATGTAAGCATGGGTGTGTGTGCGTGTGTGTGTGTGTGCGTGTCTGACTTGTTTGCGTGCCGCAACAGACGGAGCCGCAGCCCAAACAAAAATTAACTCTCTCACTCTATATTTTGATGAACATACACATATGCGCACACATATATGCACACTTACTGTGTGTATGGTGTACGTGCATGTGTGTGGTGTACGTGTGTACGTGTGCAACTGAAAAATGTAAACAAACTGATTATCATCCAATCCAATGAATAAATAACACACACTATACAACAACGACGATACAAACCACGTCGACTATTCCTTTTAGCACTCCATGCAGACCGCTTCCACCTACCTATCCACCTAACTCCCCCTCTCTCTCCTCTCACCAACTCTCTCTATCAGCAACGACTGTCGCTGCTCACAAAAATGTTTATGAAGTACGCCACGATGTTTTTGTATAGCACACACACGCACACAACTACACACGCACACAACTGATACACTAACATTAATGAAACTCCATAAAACCGCAGCGACTACGCGACGTCGCTTTTGCAGTTTGCCGTCACGTCGCGTAAATGTGAATGAGCATCGCCTGCTCCTCACTTTGCGTGTGTGTGTGTGTGTGTGTGTGGTCATGCATTCCGCCCCGCCGCCCCGCAGATCTGATAGGCGGAGGGGGCGAAGTTGTAAAATGAAGAGCGAAGCAAGTTGACAATGACAGAGTTGCCATATTGCAGAAATCTACAGAAGTTTGCAAATTGCGAAACTTTTTAGGTTCTCTTGCACCTCATTTCAATTAGCTGCACAAATATACATAAATAGCTGAACTCCATTAATGTCGGACTCAAAAACAGCGTTCTTTGGTCTTCGGACCTATCCTTGAGTATATCAAATTATTATTATTATTATAAGGTGTACGACATTATTATATTTAAATAACACTAGATTTAGTTGGTCGAATATGACTGCCCCCACTTAGACAAAAGCTGGCAGCTATTTTTAAAATATTTCTATATTATTTACAAAGGAAAATGTATGGCCTTTTGTCCGACACCGAAATCTACAATATACTATATGAGCTAAATAGCTTACATTAGCTGTATACAAAGATGTGAGTTCAAATCCATCCGCGTTTGTAAGTAAAATTCTATTATTTCTTTATAGCTTAAATTGAAGTGCTGATATTTAAACTTAAACTTGAACATAAAAGAAAAACTTAATCCTAAAAAATGCAATGAGATTCAACAAATTTAAACCTTCCTAACTTGTTCGAAACTAATCTCTTTACGTTACTCTACGCAACGCTGCTATTGTTCAAAAGCCATGTATGTATGTCTGTATGTATGTTTGTATGTATAGATTTTCCGTTGCGTCCTTCAGCCATTTAGAAAGACACCCAACAAATAGCTGCACCTTCGCACTCACACTGATATAACCCAAATTCTTGCAAAACTTTCACAACAACAAACCCCCATTGCTTCTCAAAACTATATGCCCATTACGAATGGTAACAACTGGTATAATAGACATGTCTAAATAGATGTATGTAATAAGTCCATATAAATATCCACAGTTGATGTAACGACATATGTACCTTTGAATCTGGCAGTCGAAATATTAGTTTTACATCTAATTTGTATCCTTTATCCTTTAACCTACATATATACATGTGCGTACAATATTACACATTTGACTCAACGAACATCCGATTGCTGGATATCTGCTAGTCGAGCTCGCTATCGCTCTCTCTCTCTCTCTCTGTGTGTCACTCTTGTGCTTCCCCCATGTGCACCTTTACACCCCCAACCCACGCTGTGGATTTCCAGCCAAGCTGGCAACACTGCGCTGCGCGTACAGCTAAACAACTTTGCAATGAATGAGTAAACAAAAACAAACGCTGGCGTCGCAGTCGCAGTCGCAGTCGGCGTCGATGTTGACGTCGACGTCGCTGCTGCTGCTGCTGTCGGTTGCATTTGCTTGCTGCTACTTTGTCTATGGCTGCATATTTGCCTTGCACTTTTCCGACCCGCCTCGCCGCAGGGGACTCGAAAAGCAGGCATTTTGTAAAAAGCGCATGCGAGAGAAGACAACAACAACAATAACATGTAACAACAAATTATAGACAGAGCAACAACAGTTGCGACTGCTCCAGCTACAAGGACAATGGGAAACAGGCGTGCATTTTATAAACACAAACAGTGAGGAGGGTGACTGAGTAAGGTTTTGGGTGGGGGATATCAAAATGCAGTCAACGCGTGTGGCGGGCAACGCTAGCGCCAGCAACATCAACAAGGTAAACATGTTGTTGTTGTTTGGTTTCTTGGAGAAAATGCCGCAAGAAAACAGTTGTAAAATATGAGCAAAAACAAGTACATATGTACATACATATGTATGTATGTATGTATGTATGTGTGTGTGTGTGTGCATGTATAAAGATTGGGGTGGAGAAGGTCGGCATTTGGTGGGCGTCAACGCTGCTGTTGCATGTGGCACACGCAAATAATAATAACAGCAAAAACAAAAGACACCGCAACCAGGAGAAACAGTAATATAAGTGCAAGCAAGCAAGGTGTGAAAAATGTGTGTGCAAAGGGAGCGCATCTAAAGAAGAATGGCATTTTGCGTTATGTTCTGGCAATATAATGAAATTTACCTTGCAACAACAATAATAAGAGTAAATACAGAGATGCCACGCCCGCACCAAAAACAAGGGCGTGGGAGGGGAGGGGGCGGGCGCCCTCTTTTGTATTAACCACCAAAATTGCATTAATTTTCTAGAAATAACAGCAAAAGCAAATGAAAACAGCAGTAACTATAACAATACGGCTGCTTGGCATTTTGTTTTGATAACTCTGGCAAACAACAACAGCAGCAGCAGCAGCGGCAACAACAACAACAACAATAATAACAATAACAACAATAACAACAGCAGCAACAGTAGCACAGAACGGGAGAAAAACACAGGCCCAAGTAAAAACAAGTGTGCTCTACACGACTAGAGACTAGTAGAGATACCCTGTACGCTGTAACTTTTTACAATTTGTTGAGATTATAAGCACATTTTAATTATGCTAAAATTAAATTTAAAAATAGATTAACAGCTGCAAGACATGACTATCAGATTTTTCTTGACATCAACTTGACTACCCAATTGGCTTCTTCATGGCGCCAAGTACAAATACAAAAATTTATTTATATGAAAAAAAATGGGGCAGTAGCTCCATGTGGTTTTAGGTAAGGGTAAAGGTAGTGTATATATAAATGTAAAGGTATAAAGGTATTCAACTGTTAGTAGAGCCAGCTTTACAAACCTGCAAGACATATATAAATTTATCCACAAACAAATAAAATAATACTTTCTACATTTTTCCACAGTTGCACAACATTGTACACTTTTACAGCGACTACAGGGTATAACAAAAGCCCACAAGGAAAGCGAACAGCAAACGAATTACAATCACAACACACACATACACATACATACATACATACATAGATGTGTACGAATGCGCATGCAAACATATATACAAGCTGTGTATAAGGGGGGTGCGAGAGAGAGAGAGGCCACTAGGCAACCACAAAACAAAACATTACAACAACAGTGGCAACAGGAACAGCAACAGCAGCAGCAACAACAACAACGCTGGCAAGTGCTGCGCGCATTTCGCCGTGCAAAACAAACATTTCATCACAGACAAAAACAGAGCATGTGAGCGACAACGGCGACGAAATGTCAGCAGCTTTGCCACTACCCCGCCCACCCTCTCCCGCACACAAACAACGAAAGCTTGCTTGCCTGTCGCGACTAAGCAAATACATACAAAACAGCACTAGCACACACACACACAGAGTACCTACATATTTAAAGACATATGTATGTATGCACAGATTCTCGCGTAACTGAGGGCAATACCTCACGCACACAACGCAAAGTTCCTTAGAAAAATTTATGCGTAAAATTTTAATTCTGTTTTGATCGTCAATAACAAAACACACATGCACACGAGCGCACAGCAAACGAATCACACACACACACACACACACACCGACAGAAAAGAGGCAAATGTGCCGTGTTTTCTCTGTCGCTCTCTCTCTCTCTCTCTCTTGCTGGGCAGCGGCAGCAAAAACAGCAAGTCACTTGCGCACATGGCGTTCCGTTTTGGCTCTCAGTTGGCGTATTCAGCTTAAAACACAGTTAACTTTGCGCTTTTGATTCAAATTAACACCACAAAGTCAACGGGAGCGAATGTTTGTGTTTGCATGACTGATGCAAATTATCAATATCAATACTTTTAGTAGTCAATATTATCGATATAAAATATTTAAAAATGGGGGTTTTAACAATGTCAACAATTTTCAAAATAACTATAACTATTATCTTCACAATCTGAACTTAATAAAGTAAGGGGAATAATTATAATATGTAGAAAACAAAAATCGGCATGTAGCAAATACAAACGAAAGCTAACGGAAAAATCTATTTTTTTACAAATGTTTTGATTGTTTGTTTCAAAACTAAAAAAATAACTACTAAAACTATTTCAAAGTTTCAACAATGTGCTTCAAGAAGACCCATTATTTAATCGGCTTGTTTGAATAAGATGAAAACTTGTGTAAAAGGTATAAATATGCAAAACGAACGAGTTATGAGCTACCCCATATAAATTAATAAACTGCACTTATGCATACAAGAGAGTATCTCATTATTTGCTGCCATGAATATAAGACAAAAAACAAAAAAACAAAAGGAAGGAAATGTGTATGATCCCAGCCCCATGGTCAGCAAGGGGTTAAAGGGCTGTTTGGCTAGTCAACGGTCGGCGACGCTTTCTGTTGTTTGTTTTGTCACTCACTTTGGCTTTGTGTCGTCTGTTGTTGGTACGAAATGCTTACGCATTGGGTTATTTTCTGCCCCGCTTACTCACCGCTCCAAAATATTTTAGCTCTTTGGTTTTGATGCGTCTGTGGTGATGGTGCTGCGATGCGGGCGTTGCTGCTCCAATTGTTGTCGTTGTTGTTGTTGTTGTTGCACCACCAATGGGCCCAGTGGCGCCGCCGTTAGCTGCTGCCGCTGCCGCCGCCGCCGCCAAAGTGCTGCTCTCGTAGGCAGCAGCAGCGACGGCCGCAGCGGCCAATCCATTAAGTCCATTGTGCGCATTGCTGCTGGCTGATGTGTGTGAGGTGGCGACTCCGGCACCGACTGCGGCGCTGCCGGGCAGGCCGCTGAGGCTACCGCCGCCGGCTTCCATGAAGTCGAAGCGCTTAAAGGCATACCACTTGGACGGATTCGGCTGGATGCCCTGGTAGATTTTCACAAACATCTTGTGCTTCTCGCGCCGATATTGCGTCAGCAGGACGTTCATTTTGCGCTCCACCTCCGCCTTGCTGCAGCCAAAGCGATCCGCGATCTCCGACCACGCCCGAAAGCGGCACAGCTTGTCCTTGTACTTGGGATCGGCACGATTCCACAGCTCGGTGTGGCAGCGATACTGTTCGATGAGCTCCAGTGCATCGTCGTTGGTCCATTCCATGATTTTAGTTGAACTATCGCCACCGTCACTGCTACTACCACCGCCCGAACCGACGACGGCGACGCTGCCAATCCCCGATTGGCCTGCAAAGCTGTGCGGCAGTGGTATGATGTGCTGCTGGCTATCCGGCTGTGGATGATGAGAATATTGCGAGCTCTGGACGGTTGCAGCTGCAGCGGCTACAAAGCTCTCTGGATTGAAGTTCATTTGCTGTTTCACTCTCTATTACTCTCTCTCTCTCTCTCTTTCTTCCTCTTGCTCACTCGGTGGGTTCTGTAGCGCTGAGCTTTTGTTGGCAATCACTTGCTTTTAAGTTTCTCTCTTTTCTTGACCTTTGCTCTCTTTGCAGTCGTATCAACATGTTATCATCCTGACTGTCGTCGATCCTTTACTCACTTCCCGTCATCTCGACACTGTAATCGAGCGAAACGAAGTCGAATTTAGTAATTAGCTTGCGAATAAGTACATATCGGCATATATACATATGTATATTCAATCTCAATCTCACACACACACATTTACAAGAAAACAAAAATACGATTTTCAAAATATTTCCAAGAGGTGCTAAGTGCTTTATTAGAAGCTTTCATTTCACAGCGAACCCGACCGAAAATAGGTCTCATCTCTCTGCAGTGTAAGTCGGTAGCACTTTCAAACTTTGTTTGATTTGGTACTATATCATTGACAAGCCGCGAATTTGGCCGAAAGTCGTGAATACTGAGCAAGCCATTGACGGAGATTAGCAGTGGAAAAATGTTTAATATCACTAATGACATCTAAAAATATTATCATATCTAAAAATAGCGGGCATAGCATAATAATATCACACATACATACATATAAAAAAACACGTGAGTGCCATAAACTTTATCTGAGATTTGTTCGACCTTAAGTCAGATAAGCAGAATGTGATTTAAGTTAATTTTAGCATCATTACAAACATATAAACTCTACTCTAGAGTTAAGTACTGTTAGCGTTTGGGTAATAAGTAAAAAAGTATACAAAATCATTTCGTGATCTACAAACAAAAGCTTTTTTAAGATCCTGTAATTTGTCATTTGTACATAAATTTATGATTAACATAAGACTTAAAACTGCTTGCATTGGTTTTTCCACAAGCAAACACTAAGTAAATACACACAGTCTATACAGACATGAATGTTTCTATAATGTATAGCTCAGTAGCACTACCGGTGCAAATAATAAATGCGAAATATGTTTATACATATGTATGTATGTGAGTGGTCTAATCGGGAAAAAATTGCGCCGTTTTTCTTTGGCATGAATTAACACTAGTCGACTAGTACGACTAATCGAATATCAAAATAAACAGGCGCTAAGAAATTCTCTGCTGTGAAAACGCGTGTGCAAATGTCACAACAACAACATCGATAACAGTCTACTTGCTCGCTCACAATAGACGGAAGCTCTTTCACTCACACACACACACACACACACACATGCGCAGGGACACGTGCGTTTTCATTCGCACACACTGCGCAACTGTCTAAATACGCATGCGGCATCTCGTTTTGACATCAATCTTTGTCGCTCGATTTGCTTCCTGGTAAGTAAGTGTTGTTCGCTGGCTGTCGTTATATGTACATACTATGTATATTTTAACTTTTGCACAATTTTTTTCATTTAATAAATGTTCTAGTTGTATATTATTGCCTTTGTTTAGACATTTTAATGCACTACGTTAAAATGCTGCTGCGCAAACAGCTGGATGAATCATAACGTAAACGACCACACAAATACAAATACACAAAAGATGGCTAGGTGCATATCCCGTTTTTTGTTCGCTTTCTTTTGAGTTAGCTGTTTTTTAAAACATACATATATTCTTTCTTTTAGTTTGTTTCTTCATTTCCATTTTCATTTTAGTTGATGTTTTATTGTTGTGTTCTTTTTTCGCTGCGACACATTTTTGTTGCTATTTTTAGAACTTCAGTTTTAATGCCATTACTTTTTGGCTTTAACGCACTATTCTTGTTTTGGTTAGTTTGTGCAACAGTTTTCGTTTGAATTCATGAATGTAGTTAGGGAAATTGATTTGGTTTTGAAGTTTTGTGTGGCCTTGAACATGTATTATAAAGTAGCACAGTTTTGAGGGATTCACTTGTTTTTTTTCGGGGGTTTTTTTCGTATAACATTTGTATTGTATTGTATAGCATTGGGATTTCCACGAATTTATTTGCATGTAAAATCTAGTTGCTTTGCTAATTACAAAACAAAACTGGTTGATTTAAATAATTGGTTTAATTAACAGATATTAAAAATTAATTTAGCACTTTGTCATTCCTTCATTTTTGTGGTTTATATTACTTTATTTGCATGTAACTATGCAAATGTATTTGTTCTTCCATTAACACGTCTATAATAGTTCACTTTATTTACATATTACTATATTTTGCATTTTCTCATTACATTTAGGTAAAGTATATATTTAATAATTGAAACTTTCCGTTAATTGTAAAATAATCATACTTTAAAAAGTTCAGACATTTTGCATTGTTGTTATTGTAATCGAGGTATTCATTGACTTAATTCAATATATTCAAAACCACAACGTAAAATAATTAAGTACATGTTTGACAATTTGCATACAAATTCACAAAAACACACATTTATTTTATCCGCCTTCCACTTCTGTCATTTTCGAAAATAAAAACAACACTCATAGAAGCAAAATAAATAAAACAACGCAAAAAGTAAACAACATACAAATGGGATCAAAAACTTAAAAATACATTTCAAGGCGCGTAAAAAACAAATTGACAACAACAACAACAACAACAACGACGACGAGAAGAACAACACAAACACGCACACAATTCCGAGATAGGCAAGTAAATGAAATAATATTAAATAATTTTATAACATATTTAAATGGTGCTGGTGCGTACATTTCATTTAACACAGTTTACATTCACTATTTGTTGTATTTTGGCAATTCAGTTTCGAAAACTGTAACAAAGCCGTTTCTCCTTGTACATATTTGTTTTTCCGTTATTTGTTCAGCAAACACACAATAACAACAGTGGGCAGTGAGGGCTGCTGCTGTTTATCGCATCTCGCGCCTCCCTCGCACTTTTGGTTGGCAGAAGCAACGCGATGTTACCGTTACCGTTGACGTTTACGTTACCGCTACTTTCTTCTGCGCGCCCAAAAATCGCACTCTTTGGGATACAACCGTTCGCGAACAGCGACTGCCGACGTCTGAATCTGAACTGTGCGTCGCTTTTTCCCGACAAACACGGACAAACTTATCGAAATCGATTTGTAACGAACCTACAACTGCGACAGAGACAGAGACTGCGACGCGTCGCTGGCCGGGCTGCGTATTGAAATGAAATTTCTCGGCGGACGTTTGAATGAAACGAGCGCAGCGCATGTATGTGTGTATGCATGTGTACTCACACATATGCACAGAGAACAGACAGCGCTATCACTGCGCTGTTGACGTCTGCAGCGACAGAGCAGCCACGTTCGGTAAACAGTTGTTTCGTGGAAAAACAAGCCGAACATCATAATGAAGTTGCTGTTGTGAAATTGTACGGTGCTTTGTCATGCTTAAAAAACAACAGCAACAACAGCGGACGATCTGAGTACGCGCCAAAACACAAAAACGAGGGCTGCTCCATGTGCTTATGGAAATAGGTGACTAATCTGCACAAATGTGTACATAAATACACGTTTATATTCAAATGTTTCATTTGCATTTGCAATATATTTTGCACTATAAAAAGTATTGTGACTGACACTATATTTATGTTTCTGAAAAGAATACTGTTTGTATGCCACCTTGGGCAAGTTTCAAAGCACACTTGACAGCCCTCGCACGAACTCACTCTACTTGGCACCAACACATGCGCAGCGAGTCAAACAAACAAATAGAATGCGAAGCAGAAATGGCAAAAAATTAAACAAACAAGTAGACAGGAGCGGTTCAGGTTTGGCGTCCACTCGATGGGGCAGCGGGTGGCGGTTGTCGCGAGGTCGAGTTGAACGAACGAGGCCAGAAGAATAACGCTACAAAAAAATAAAAATAAAACAAAAGGTGCGCGCCAATATCGCAAAAATGTTCTACTACTACGTCGTAGTAAAATTTCGAAAGGTTAATAGAATTTCGCCTCAATCTGCCATTGCTTAGTTATTTGTTTTTGTTTAGTTGTGTTTGCTCGTTAGCTGAGGCGATAGGAAAAGAGGAGACGGGGAACGTTTGATGTGTGCGTGCGTGTGCATGTGTGTGTGTGTGTGTGTGTGTGTGTGTGTGTGGCTGGCTGTGCCAGGCAGGTGCTGCGCTATGCTTGCTATCGCCCATTCAGCAGCTTTCTCACTCACCGCAACGCGCTGCTTGTTTGTTTGTTTTTCGTGCCGTGTTTTATTGTTGGTGGAATTGTTGTTGTTGCTGTTGCTTGGTGCGTAGTTTTTACGTTCGTCATCGTTGGTTTGGTATTTCCGTCTTCTGCTAAAGCTGACGCTGGCGCTGACGCTGACTTTGGCTGCGCTCGTACGTATGTATGTATGTGTGAAGATGTATGTATGTTTGTGCTTACGTAAATGTGTGCATAAATATACATACATACGTACATAGTTATATGCACATGAAAACACGTACATACATACATATGCGTGTACATGTGTCGATCAGTATACATACAATGAAATTTTTTCGAAAAATTTTAAACAATTCTTTAGTTATTTTGAAATATTTTTTAATAGTTAAAACATTAAAAATTTGTACATTTCACATATTTTGTTATCACTAATACATATGAACATATTTGTTGCAAGCTTTAGCACTTTTGCATTGCGTCTGTACGAAATAAGCTGTCAGCTACTGTATGTAAATATATGCCTACATACAAACATACTTATGTATGTATGTATGTACATGCATACGCTTGCTCGCCTTGAGTGTCTCGCTCATAGTATTTTGCAGTTGTCGTTGTTCTACAAACAAAATGCATTTGTTTATATGTACATATGTACAGTGTACATACGTTAATAATTTAAATTGTTATTGCTTGCGTTTCTGTCTCAGCAGCAGCAGCAACAGTTTTGTTGTTGCTGTCGCCAGTGCTGCTCACAGTCGCCACTGCTGCCAAACTGCATTGCGTGGGAGTCGGCTTGTTGTTCTTGTTTCTTCTTGCCGATTCTCTCGTGCGCAAGCTCTCACGTGCAGCCAGCCAAGCGACCGACCGAGCGACCGACCGAGCGACCGACCGACCGACGGACCGAACGACAGAACATCAGTTCTCGCTCTGTCTCGCTTTGTGCTTGCTTCTATTCGAATTTCGCTATTATGCATAACTTAGGCACAATGGCCAAAATTTATATATATTTTTTGAAATCTTGAAATCTTGAGAGATTTTGGCTTCGGTTTAGTTAAAAATAAGAAACTGACAAATGTTTTTTTTTTGTTTAAAGTATAGCAGTTTTGAAAAAATATGCAGTAATATTCTAGAGGCTAAGTCCTGATCAATGAGGCTTTGAGGAATAGTAAGAGAGAGCTAGAGATAGAAAAAGAGCGAAAGAGAAAGAGTTAATTGCCTTATACTAAATTTAACAAGTGGGGAAGGTTTATCTTTGGCGTGCCGAAGATTTTATACTCTTTTCGAACCTATAGGCAATTTTCACTCTGCCAACTGCACCACTGAAATGTACAAAATCGTTTTGTCGCGTAACATTTTTTATACTCTGATACCGAAGGTACTCATAGTATATTGGTTTTGTCGAATGTCCGTCAGGCCGTCCGTCTGTCCGTCTGTCCGTCTGTCCGTCTGTCCGTCTGTCCGTCTGTCTGTCTGGATGAACGCGCGTATTTCCGAAACGATATTAGATAGACTCTTGAAATCTTTGCGTTATGATTATAGCTATCTGCTTCAGATCAAGTTTATTCCAAATTTATGCCACGCCCACTGGGAGGCTGGCAAATCGATAACATGTTCGATACACCTCAAATCACAAATCGATTAAACGTGAATAACTCCCACAATTTTGAAGCTAGAGTAATCAAATTTGGTAGGTATATTGCTGGTGACCTCCCGAAAAAATTGGATCCTAGGTTAATCGGCCACGCCCATTATAACGCCCACCAGCCCCCCCTCCAAAATTAATTTGAAATGCTTATATCTCCCGCAGTTTTAGAGCTAAAGTCACCATATTTGGAATATATATTACTGGTGACGTCCTCTACAGATTACAGAAACAAAATTTCGACCACGCCCACTCCCGCCCCCGTAATCGCGAAAATCGATATACATGAATGCACAATTCGATAACACGTGTATATTTCCCGCAATTTTGAGTCCCAAAATTTGGAATTTAGACTAGGGCTGACCAGCCCAAAAGATTGCGTCCTGGATTTTCCGGCCACGCCCACTAGAACGCCCCCCAGCCACCCCGCCCCCACGAAACACGGAAGCCTATATCTCGCACAGTTTAAGAGCTAGGGCCACCAAAATTGGAGGATAGACTTATTGTCAGCCCCCCCAAAGATCGGCAAAAAATTTTGGGGCCCCGCCCCCCCCGCCCCCAAAAATCGCGAAAATTTATATCTTCCACAGTTTTAGAGCTAGAGTCACCAAAATTGGAGGATAGACTTATTGTCAGCCCCCCTAAAGATCGGCAAAAAATTTTGGGGCCCCGCCCCCTCCCGCCCCCAAAAATCGCGAAAATTTATATCTTCCACAGTTTCAGAGCTAGAGTCATTAAACTTGGAAGATAGAATTCTGGTCAGCCCCTCTAAATATCGGTAAAAAAAATTTGGGGCCACGCCCCCTCCCGCCCCCAAAAATCGCGAAAATGTATATCTTCCACAGTTTTAGAGCTAGAGTCAAGAAATTTGTAAAATAGACTTCTTGTCACTCCCTCTAAAGATCGGCCAAATTTTTTGGGGCCACGCCCCTTCCCGCCCCCAAAAATCGCGAAAGCTTATATCTTCCACAGTTTTAGAGCTAGAGTCACCAAAATTGGTAGATAGACTTCTGGTCACCCCCTCTTAAGATCGACCATGCCCCTCCCGTTCCCAAAAACTTGGAATGCCGATTTCGGGTCACCCAAACACCAGCAAAAATTTTCTGTTCACTTGCTTTCAGCTGTTCTTAAAATGGTATCAGAGTATTACGCAGTCGGCTCCGCCCGACTGCAACGTTCTCACTTGTTTTTTTTTGTTTTAATAATATTTAATTCATTGCCAGTTGTATAGCAGCTATAAGATATAGTGATCCGATCCGGCCGGTTCCAACCAATGTGATGTCTCTTTGAACAATAAGTATCAGTGCAAAGTTTCATCGCGATAGCTTTGAAAACATGGGATTTATGACCAAAACCGACTTCAAGTTGTATGGCAGCTATAAGATATAGTGGTCCGATCCGGCCGGCTCCGACCAATGTGCTGTCCCCTGAAATAATAAGTGTCTGTGCAAAGTTTTATCGCGATAGCTCAAAAACTGAGGGACTAGTTTGCATACATACAGACAGACAGACGGACATGGCTAGATCAATTTGTATTGTCATTCTAAGCATACTGGCAGTAACTTTTGGGGGTCTCCGACGCCTCCTTCTATGCGTTACAAACTTCAGCACAAACTTAATATACTATTTTCTTCGAAAAGAGTATAACAAAACGTATGTAGATTATGCCCACCGTGAGATTTAGCCAATGCGAAATGCTAATTAGTACAAATTCGCTTGCAAACCATTTTGCTTTTGGACTCGGCACGCTATCGAATTAGAAAATTCATTGGAGGCGTAGCGCTGCTTAAAATGTGGGTGGGTGGGTGGTCAGTGGGCTGTGAATCATGTTTGACAGGGGCGAATCTGTCGCTGCCGGTTACGACGCGCCAAACAAACACTTGTTTGCACAGGAGCGCGCAATAGTGGCGAGTGACCGACTAAGAGAGAGAGAGAGCAGAGAGCAGAGAGCGGAGAGTCAATTCCTATGTGCAAGTGTATTTGTGAGAGCATTTCGATTAGGAAGCGTCGTCGACGCTAGCAGCGACGCGAGCAGCGCAGTCGCTGCTTGTTTACTACGCCTGTGCGTGGGCGCGGAGACGAGTGCGAAGGCGTACAGAAATTAAGTCGTGCGGGTGGGGGTTGGTGGGGTGTGTCGGCAAAGAGACCTGACCCGAGCAACACAACGCAGCCAAGTCAACGACGACGCAAGCAGCGATGTTGACGACGCGTCGCGACGCGAGCGTCACTGAAGGTCATTATGCCGACGTTTGCGTCGCTGCTGCCTTTGAGCTTTTTGCGCTGCTTGTTTTTTTTTATTGTTGGACTTCGGTTGTGGAATTGAGTAAACATCAGTGGCAGCGACGCAGGCGTCGACAGCGACGACGGCAACAACAAAAACAAAGGCGCAACGCAGGCATTCCAAGTAAACAAAGTGTTTTTTTTTTTGGAACCAGCCCCTGGCCGGGGCAGAGGCGGAGGCAATGCAAGAAAGTTAAGTATTGGAATGGGGGAGGTGTGTGTGCTGGTTTGCAGGCAGAAGCAGCAACAGAAGCGGGCGACAAAAGCAAGGCAAGCAGACTGACGAAAGCAGGGCTAATGAAGATGAGCCTGATGTGTTGTTTCGTTCGTTGTTATTGTTGTTTACTTTTGGCCGCTGGTCGCTTTTGTTGCTGAGCTACAAAAAATATGCAAAAACGACAACAAGAGCAATGGAGAGAAATATGCAAGGCAGCGAATACGCAAATAGAAGCAATGAACTTAATTATTTGCTGCTGTTGTCGCAAAAGCTAAGTGAAAGGGAAGGTGAGCAAAACGAAACACAACGCATTATATATACATACATACATACATACATATGCATATTTATGTGTATGTATGTACATATGTATGTACATGCAAATGGTTATGTGCATGCGCATATAATTGCATAAAATGGATCAGACCACTGTATCTGAAGTTCGTAAGTGCTTCAGATTTAAAAGCACACTAAATATAGATTCCAAGTCCTGTTTAAAACTAGCTCGAGAACAAAAATCGTATTCATTTTGACAAAGTTATGGGAGTTTTAGGTGCTTGAAAGGCATTTCTATGGATTATCTATGCACTATTTTGGCTTGTGTTTAGAAAATGCTTAAAGATAAATGCAGAATTGTTGTAGATGCTAAACCATGCTCAAAACCGCTTAGAGAACGAAAATCGGATCAGTTTTGGCAAAGTTCTGTGATTTTCAAGTCTCCAAAGGGCATTTCTAGGATACTAAAAATTAATTTACAAGCCAAAGTTTTTGTTATTCTACTCTTTTCGAAGAAAATAGTATATTAAGTTTGTGATGAAGTTTGTAACACATAGAAGGAAGCGTCGGAGACCCACAAAAGTTACTGCCAGTATGCTTAGAATGACAAAACAAATTGATCTAGCCATGTCCGTCTGTCTGTCTGTCTGCCTGTCTGTCTGTCTGTCTGAAGATAATCCTTCCCCACTTGTTTGTATACTCTTTTCGAATAAAATAGTTATTCAGATACGAAAAACTGATCACTTTAGACAAAGTTATGGGAGTTTTTAATCTGTGAAATGCATTTCCATGGACTTGACTCGTAAATACTGCGGATTTAAATGCATTATTATTATAGATGCCAAATCATGATCAAAACTGCGTTAGGAACGAATATCTGAGAAATTTGGACAATGTTGTGGGCGTTTTTAATGTTTGGAAGACACTTCTAGTGACTTAATATCCTTCTATTATAGAAAATACCCTAGTCAATACATTAGCTCGATTTATCTTGGCAATCGGCACATTTTGATATTTCAGACATTGAAGACTATACTGTAATATGTATAAGATTGGTAAAGGTAAACCCTATGGGGTTTACGACATCGAATTGCAAATAATAGTAGAGATGTAACTACTGTAATATTTATGGGTCTCTTGTTAAAAAAACCTGCCGTAGTGTTTTTTGTTTTTCCTAGAAAAAAGCAGAGCACAAATCGAAAGCAAACTGAAAGCGGAAGTAAACAACAATATTTGGTTTGCTTGCTTTTTTGTATACCCTCGCCGGGCCTTGCAGAGGGTATTTCCATTTTGTCACCTTGTGTTGTCTGTCTGTCTGTCTTTCTAACCTTGTGCCTGCCTGTATGCAACACTTTTAACATTCGTATTTGAACTTGGGCAACATCAATTCGTTGAGGCAACTGTACTACTACTTACATTTGTATGTACTTATGTATGTTTGTATGTACATATGTATATAGTGCAACGTGCAACGTAATTATGATAAAATGTATTTCGAGGGCTGGATTGCCCTTCTTTGTTTTGCATTGTACATTTAGCTAGAACAAGTCGCATTTTTTATTCTTTTTACTGTTTATTTATTTCAGCTGCTGTCTATGTTGACATTGTTTTGACGAAAATACGCTTGTCGCATTTATTTACTAGCCAATTTGTTGTTTTTATTTATTTCGTTATCGTTGTTGTTGCTGTTGTTGTTGCTGTTGTTATTGGGCAACAACGAACATGACAAGAACTCCTCTTGCAATTTCACATACGTTTGGCTTCACTCTGTCGTTCTCCGGATTTTTTGTGTGCATTCAGCGAAAATGTGAAAACGGGAAAGTTGTTGATATTCTTCCATTACCGCTGTAATTTGGCCAAAGTACAGCTGTTAACAATTACAATGACATATAAACACTTCAAAGCAAGCCAGCAAGAAAAATGCCAACTATGCAGCTATGCTAAAAATTAATTAATTAAGCATTTTTTTGTACCGTTTACCGTAACCGAATAACACGTGAACTTTGAGTGGGTGGCTGGCTAGCTGATTTTGGTTTTTAACCTTAGTCGTCGTCGTCTTTTATATAATACTCTTGCACCAGTTGCAAGCCCAGGGTTGTTTCGATGGGGCAGCCTTGAATTACCATCGCGACTGCTGATGGATATACTATATTGTTGGAAATTGGCGCATTTCACTTGAGCAACTGCGATCAGCATTTCAAATAACTAACATTTGTGGGCTATTAATTATTGTTATAAAGTTAAGCTATAGATAAAGTTCATGGCATAGTTCTTGGTAGCTGTCAAGCAAATCAGTTTGTCAAGTTTGTATTTTTATTTGGAATTTTTATAATTTTAAGTTTCTAGTCAAATATATGCTTAGGAAAGTTTTGTTGAAATTTTCATGACATTCAATTTAAATTCATTTATTTAAAGGTCTATTTGATAATTCTTTTGAATTTCGATTGGCTTTTAGTCTTTTTTTAAAGCTCAGCAGTAATTGGCAATCGATAATCGATAACAAATTCACTGCCGGCAACTGGTTGGAATACTGAAACACATATAAAGTTCAATTCCGTAAAATTCAAAGCCCATACTAAACTTGTTCATATAAAATCTCAGGTTTTGAGTCTTTGCTCTGGCAATGAATTATAATGAAAATCATGTCATTGCAGGTGGCTTCCGTCTACTTAACATAAAAATCGCTACGGGCTTAAAGAAGTGGTAAACGGGTGGCTAAAACATAATGCTAACAAAATATATGTATATATTTCTGTTCGGTTACCAACAAAAGAAAAGTAAAATGGGAGTGCTTTCATAAGAATAACCTGCGAGTCTCTAGCCACGAAACCCATCCTCGGTCAGTGTGGCTAAGGAGCAATGGGTGGGGCAAAAGGGGCATAGGATAGGCACGGAGCAAGGCCAAAAGCAACAATAGGAATAATATAGACGCTGTTGCTCCGAATGAAATACAATAAAATTTTAAAACAAACAAATGCAAACACAAACACGCAGACACACAGACACAGACAGAGAGGTAGAGGAGCAAGCACAAAATAAGGAGGATTCTGAATGCGACTAATGAGCACTGAAACAAGCAACAGCAACAACAATAACAGTGGAGCAGCATAGCAGAGCTTTCGAAATAAACAAATAGAACTAAAAACCCGAACCAACGTTAGCCAGCTTCGACACACCGAAGACAACATACTCTTGCCGAACAAAGTGCTCACCTTTTAATATGCATTTATTTATGAATTTCAAATTGTCTCTAGTAGTTTCTAGAAACTTGGCTTGCTTTTGAAAGAAATCCAAAATTTGTATGTGCTTCAGATTTAAATGGATCGGAATCAAAAATCGGATGAGTTTTGACAAACTTATGAGATGTTGGAAAAACCTTTTTAGGATCTTGGAACCTTCTCATGGCTTGTTTTTGATAGAAACTGAAACTTAAAATTTTCCAAGTATTTAAGATCTAGTGTAGAGGTCAAACTATGATAAATGCTGACTCGGGAACGAAAGTCTGTTAAGTTTTCACAAAGTTATGGGCATCTTAAATGTTGGTAAGGCATTTGGAAATGTCTCCATCAACACATTACATATTTCGTTTAAAACTAATAAGATCCTCGGCAAAGGGTAGCGGAAACGGCAACAAGGACGGCTGTGTTGTTGTAAAATGCTTATTTACGCATACAGTTGCATTGTGAGCGAACGAGAAAGACAACAACCGTGAGCGGGAGAGGGTGAGATCGGGCCTCACTTTGTTTGTAGAGCGCACAGAGCAGAGGCAACACACACACACACACACACACACACATAAGCTTGCAAATAAATGTCTATATGTATGTATGTATTTGTGTGTTTGGCCCGTAACTCAAACTAAAACGGTAACAACCCCTCCCTCCACCCCTTACGCTATTTTACCGCCCATTACTGGGTGCATTTTCTATTTCGTTTTGTCGTTGCCCCAAAAGTTTGCTGAGAACATTGGCAAATGTTTGTTTTAGCTAACGGTATGTGTGTGTATGCTTCGTTTTGCCTTCATCATCATTATGCTCATCATGATTAGCATTGCATTGCCTTGTTTTGTACAATTTCATTTGCTTTGTTGTTTGTATGGGTGGGTGTCTTGCTTTGGCTTCTTCTGCTTCTGATTCTGCTTCTTCTATTCTCTCATGCCCACACTGCCCTTTTCACTCTGCTATTGTTTTTGTTGCTCCTTGTTTGCCATCGTCGTCGTCGTTGCTGTTGTTGTTGTTGTAGTTGTTGTTGTCGTTGACGTCTCCCTGCTACTTCTGCGTAGTTTTGTTTATTTTATTTGTTTTTCTTTGTTTTATTTTTGTTTATTTTTGTTTGATTTACGTTTGGCCGTACCGTTGCCAGTTACCCCCCACACCCACACCCACTCCCACACACACACACACACACCCACACTCTGTGTTTTGTTTTACTTGTTATGCTGCTTCCTCTTGCTTTTCTTGGTTTGCCTGTGCTCCCTAGTGGTAGGGCGTCTGGGGGGTTTGCTTTAGTTTGCTGCTGCTGCTGCTGCATACGGCATCTCGCTCCATGCTTCCTTTTTCACTTCGTTTCGTATTATTTTGCTTCATTTTCTCTCTCTCTGCGTGTGTGTGTTTGTGTGTGTATAGGTACTGTGTATTGACTTAAAGTTTGTTTTACTTCTTTGTCTTTAGGTTCGCGCTGTTGTTTTTTGCTTATTGTCCGAGCAGAAATGCCTGGAAACATTTTCTCTGCTTGTCGCTGGGTGGGTTGCTTATGTTTCTGAGCTCAGTTGCAACTTAATGAGAACGGCTATAGTCAGTTGAGGTTTGTAATACAAACTTTGTATATTCACAAAAGTACAAATGAATACAAATATATATTATATACACTGAAAAAAGTATAAATCTGATTGAAAGATACATCAAAAGATCATCAAAAGAAATATATTATTGAATAAGCTAAAAGACTTTTTGAGTCATTCCCCAAACATTGTATTACTTGTAAAAATTTAAACAATTTTTTAGAATTTTCAAATACTTTTTTTTCTATGATACAAACAACTTGATTTTGCTCAGTGTAGCATAACTTATTTTGAAAAACAACACACAGAAGGAAAATAAATTTAATTGAAATGTTTCGCTTTTAGCTTCAACTAGGCTTTGATTGCTTTGTCTGTGTAATATTTTCCAAAATCGACATATTCTTTAATTGTAAATTAAAACATTTGATTTAATATGTCTCTTTTCGAAAATAACACACAAAAGTAACAAAATTATTCGCATACAATAACTGGTTTCAGCAAATTATGGCAAATCTTGGAAAATCCAAGGAATGGTCGCGTTCCTTGATCTGCCGGCCCAAGGATAATCTGACAACCGAGGCCGGCTTAAAGGCGCAGCGGCATGCAATGGTGTCAACCATTGAGCGTGACGTGAGTTTGTCACACTTACAATTATGGCCTGTTGGATTTATAGTTCTTAATAGTGTTTTCCCAACTCGATGTCGATGCTCCTTGGCTGGGAGTACGCGAGGATTTGGTTGCGCGACCGCGATGAATTTCAGAAGAAACGCGACCTTACTAAGGCAAAGTTTATCAAGAACGACTTTGAGTGGTGGCTAAAGCTGCGCAAAACTAACAAGTGCTTCTGTTCCATCTGAAAGTTGGCCACCATTTTGTTGAAAGTTGCTGCATTTTGCATGGAAATACAATTACATACATACATATTTTGCGCTGAGCCAAAAGCTCTTTTTTGCTTATAACGGTATTAGCCAAGACACGAACCGCGGCATCGCAAGCTTTTCCCATACATATTTTGCACGCTGACTTGGCTAACAAGTTAATCATTGTTAACAGCGACCGTTGATTGATGCGCAGTTTCGTGTAACCGACAAATATAGAGAAAAACTGCAAGAAACTATAGACGACACATTGAAAGTGGCTCTATATTTGTTATGCATTCGTCAGTGTACAATTTCAAGTGATCGAGCGTTTGTCCGTCCAGTAAAATTGCAAAACAGCTGTTGAGCTTCGACGGGCGCAAGTAAGCAGAAAAAAGCTTTTGCCGCCTGCCTTCACACAGGTTGTAGTCAAAAACGCTCTTACTCTCTCCCACTTGCATGAGGCGTTGCCACCCACATATGCAAAGAATTTGCATGAAACTTGTCTCTCTCGCGCTGCTGTTGCTGCTGCTGTTGCTGTTGCTGCTACTGCTATTGCTATTGCTGCTCCCACGCGGTATTTCAACATTGCGGGTTTCGCTTCGTGTGCTCGTGTCGGTCGGCTCTTGGCTCGTTTGCCGTTTGCCGTTTGGCGTGCTTTGGCTCGTTTGCAGTTTTCCATGGTGGGCCCAGCGTCAATCAAAATCAAACGTTTGCCGCGTTTAGATCGTCGTCGTGTGTTTGAATTTTTTCCGTTTCACTTTGTTATATTGCGCTGCTGCCTCCCCAAATGCCAACAAGTTAAACACACTCAACTCAGCAACTGAAATTGCAAACTTGTTACGCATTACCAAAACAAAAACAACAATAATAAGCAACACAACACCACAACAACAGCAGCAGCACCGAGCAAAAAACAATAACAAATTGTTGCTGCTGTTTTCTTTGCCTTGCCTGATTTGTTTTCTTCGTGGCTCGCGTTCGCGTTCGTGTCGTATGTGTTTTGTATTTGTCCTTGTGTGCATATGAACATATGTATGTATGTGTATGTGTGAGTGTGTTTTGTGCAAAATAACAAAAACATTTTCCACTCTGCCTGCTGCAGCAGCTGGTAAGTCAAAGGCAATTTTTGAACAATTTGCCAAACTTAATGTTTTTTTTTATGATTATTGAATAGCTTTCATGTTTAGCTGTGACTCTGTTGCGTTTTATTGTAATTTTTATGCTTGGAATGTGAATAAATGGCAACAATATGTTTACTTTGCACATGCATGCATACATACACACACACACACGCACGCATATTAGAGCTTGCGAGTGTGCCTGCTTGTGTGTGTGAAGTGGGCATAGCAAAGCGACAAAATGTACCAACAAAGGCTGGCTGGCTGGCTAGCTAGCTGGCTGGCTGGCTTACAGGTGCATGCACAGCAGAGCAACGCAACCAGTTGACATACAGGAACAACAACACTGCACGCATACATGTGTATGCACATAAACCCGGCGTCTCTGCGCTGCGGCTGCATGGTCAGGGCTTCGCAGCGCGCAGAGCAGTAACGGTTACTTACTCACCATGCGCAAAAGCAAAACTGAAGCCTGCTTTTCATTTTGTTTTTGGGTTGAGTTGAGTGTCTTTTTTAGCGACGGCGACGCCAACGTCGACAGTGACGTCGACGTAAATTGCGCTGCTGTTGCACGTCGACGTTTTCATGTCTTTTGGCATTTGCACACACGAATGTATGTACATATGTATGTGTATGTATGTTAAAATATGCATATGCAGTTATTATTGTATTTGTGCACACATAGATACATACATAAAAAGTGCGTTTGTTCATCTTTTGTTTTTATTGCAGTTTAATGTTTTTTGGCGTTGTTGTAAATCAGAGACTGGACTAACTGGTGGTTAAATGAATCCATGCAAATTTCACGGCACCTTGCACTTTGCAGCGTTTTCGCTTAGCATATGCTTCCTACACATATCCTTGCCTCTATACGCACAGTGGGCTTTGCTCAACCAATGAAAGTTGCACTTAAACTAACAGTGTTTTTGTGCAAAAGTATGCTAATTGTGTACTTTAAATACTTTGTATCTATTACAAAGAGGCAAATATAACATGGGGAAAGAGACAACTTAGACTTTATAAAGATCGCGCGATTTTTAAAGACTGTTATAATGTGTGTTTGTTCGTTTGATAACTTTATTCGATAAGAACTTCGAAACATTTAGATTTCAGTCGAACATTTTTGTTGAGCAAAGGCCACGAGAACTTATGTACATATATTTATGATCTTGTAGACAAAGATCATAATTTGCCTTGTCCACCTAAAATGGAAAAATCTTTTCTAGAAACATATGCCGGATGTTTGTCTAAATGTCCGGCCAATAAACACGGAACGTATTGAAGAATCCATTTTGCGATCGTGCGAAATTTGTATAATTCCATTTTACTGTCAATTTGTATTAGATACAGGGTATAACTATGCGCATACAATTTATAAAAATACTGAAGAACATTTTAAATGCTTGAAACAGTGACAAAATTATTATTCCTTTATTTCTTCATGCGACAAACAAAGCATTTTTTCTTACAAGTATCAGGACCTCAAATTGTCTTTGTCGGCACAAAAAGTAGCATACATTAATTTAAAGTGTGCACACAAAGACGCAAAAAGAAATGCATTCGCCTCAACACCTACATACTTACATACAGCATACATACATATGTATGTATGTTTGTATATACATAGAGAAATATATATGCCAGTATGCCGAACACAGGACGAGAAAATAATCTCACTTTTCGCGTAATGTTTAAAGGAGAGCGGCCCACGCGCCAAAGGCGAAACCACCACGGCCCACGCCATCGAGAGCGCTCGCGCCCTTATAAGCAGCAATATTGGCCCCTACAAACATTTGTTGCACTCTCGCTTCCACAATTTCAACACGCGCTCGCTACTCACCACTACTCAGCATTCATTCACCACGTTTCGGGCTCACGCATGTTTGTGCTCTCTCTTTCTAACCCGATGCCGCGCTGTTTGCTGTTTGCTTTGACTGTGTTTACATTGCATTGCCGTGCGTTGCTCTCGTGTCGCTGTCGACGTCATCGCAAGCAAGAGACGATGTCTAAGCGGACAATGGACAGTGGACAGTGGGACGAAGGGACAAAAGGGACAACAAATGGACGAGTAACGGTCGTGGGCGGCTGGCTGCTCCAACCATATGGTCAATGCTTACTGCAAATTAAAACTTGGCAGCGGCGACGCTTCATTTGGCTTTCAAATTGAAAAGGAAGCGACGCGTCGATGTCAGTCGCGTCTATCGGTCCTTCGGTCCTTGTGCGCTCATAATATCTTCAGGACACCGAGTTGGCTCCGCTAATTGAGACATTTGTCAACTGGCACAAATGAGTGGCAATTTTTCAATGCGTATGGCAGCATTTGCTCGCTGCTTGTGCTTTTCACAAGGTATCATAATTTTTCCATCGTATTTGAGACAATTTTTGAGTGTGAAATGAGCACACAGATGGAGAATAGAATATTTTAAGTGTTGGTTACATTATTTTCAGCGAAGTAATACTTTGCTAAAGTATGCGATATGTGCTCGATTCGTGTAGGAAAAATCTTATTTTTAGTATGTACGGACTAAAATATATTATATAACTCAGTTTTGTTCTTGAAAATGTACTTGGATCAATTATTTCGTGCTGGCTTTAAGAATATTTGAATTAAATAATATTTTTTTTTGAATTCCTACAAAGTTCACAAAAAGATGCAAATATTTAGCTGTGTGCAATCAAATTTTTAAATTCTTTTATTTACGAACACAAAAAGCAAACGGATAATTTTCAATGCCTTAAGCAGGTTTGGTAAGTTAAGTTTACCAACTGTGCAGTCAAAATTAGTGTTAGCTATTTAATTGGTAGTTGCGAACGCTTCGGCTTACGTAGCATCGAGGCGTCCATCTTTAGGCTCTTCGGCTGCGATGGCTTCAATGTGGTGGTCGACTCATGATCCGGCAACGATAGACACAGCTTCTGCAGCTGGACTTTTTTCAACGGATTCAGCTGCTGCTGCTGCTGCTGCTTGGTGGCCTTCTTGTCGATCTTTGGCTTGCAGTTCGGCTTTTCATCATTTCTGCGAGCGGGTTGGCCCACTGAATTCATTTCCTCCATGAGCGTGTCAAAGTTTATCGGCGCCAAGAAGTATCTGCCTGTTAAATAAACTAATTACAAATTAAATCTAGCTGTTGGCATTATTTATAGTTTACCATTTAGTTTTTGCAGATATCCCAAACGATTGCCCATGTCAAGGGTCTGCTTGACGGGCTTCATCAGTTCGTCCTGCTCGAGATCTGTATTCTTGGCAATGGTCACCACAATTTCGCGAAGTGTTGCTGGAGTCTTGATCAACTGCAGGGTGTGCATAATGATGGCTCCATTAAAGTTCGGCATTTTGGGACCTTCTTTCACGTAGTCCTTTACTATTGTGGATTATAAATATTCCGAGTGCTCCAATAACGAATGAAAATTAATAACACTTTTTTTACTCATATAGATTGTAAATATTTAACGAAAAGCCTGCTTCGATTCAGCTAGTTTCGAAATGAATTTGATGCATGCGTGCTTGGGTAATCGAAAGTGTTTCCATCTCGGATATTTACAAATTGTTTAGAACTTTCGAAAGTCTTGGAAATTGGTTGAAGTCGATTGATTGACTGGAGGCAAATCAAAGTTTTTCTCGTTTAAGTTTCGATTCCCCATTATCCTGGCAAGTTATTTTTTGATTCAATATTATTGAAGATGAAAAGCTGTAGTCAACCGCGAGCTTATATCTATTTCATAAATCCATGACAACAACAACGATTAGAAGTTCATAGTGATTTGAACTGTGTGTCACTTTGCCATTTGATATTTACAAATTTGCTGCTGCTGCTGCTAATCAGCAGTGTACAGCTAAAAATAGAATGCCAAGGGCGCCGAGAATCCCCGAACTGCTTGACAACTTTACTGAAACATATGGCAAATTGGATGTTTAATTAAACCGCCAACGCAAAAAGTTCTAACGCAAATAAACACGTGTTATCTGTAATTTGTAGGCAGAAAATGATGAAATATTCAAAGAGCGCATCAACTTCTAATTGAGCAAACTGACTGACAGACAGACAGACAGAGATTCAGCTGCTGCTGTTGAAAAGTGCAATCATGGCATTTGACAGCGTTTAGCGTTTAGCGTTTATCCTGCCATATGGGTAGACAAAAGTGCTCAACTCTAACCAAATAAAAATGCCATGTGGGCGACGCTTTTAAGTATGCTCCAGTTTTGTCATAAGCTCAAACGAAGCTTGCAGCTGTTCTGTGGGGTCATGTTAGTGGGTTCTGTAATACGTTTCATTGCCGTTTTAGATATGTGATTGAAGGAGCCTAAAACAAGTCATTTAATGTAAAACAAGCAAGTGTATCTCTTTGAAACTTATTAAAATTATTATATACTTGTGAGCAGAACCTATAAAATTTATATAAATAGTATATTTGTCTGTTAAATTATGAGAACATATGAAAAAACATTATTATACTCTTTTCGAAAAAAATTATATATTCAGTTTGTGCTGAAGTTTGTAACACATAGAAGGAAGCGTCGAAGACCCCAAAAGTTACTGCCAGTATGCTTAGAATGACAAAACATATTGATCTAGCCATGTCTGTCGGTCTGTCTGTATGTATGCTAACTAGTCCCTCAGCTTTTGAGCTATAGCGATGCAACTTTGCACAGCCACTTATTATTAAAAGGGACAGCACATTGGTCGGAACCAGCCGGATCGGACCACTATATCTTATATCTGCCATGCAACACTAAGTCGGTTTTGGCCATATATCCCATGTTTTTGAATTTATCGCGATGAATCTTTGCACTGATACTTATTATTCAAAGAGACATCACATTGGTCGGAGTCGGCCTGATCGGACCACTATATCTTATAGCTGCCATACAATTGGAAGTCGGTTTCGGTCATATATTCGATCTTTTCAAAGATATCGCCTTAATCACTATCACTTGTACGCTTGAACATCCTAATAACTCATTAATTTTTAAAATTTAACATCGATTTCGGGGGTGAAGTTCGTAGAGTAAAAATTGCCTAGAGGTTCGAAAAGAGTATAAAATCTTTTCTTATTTTAATCCTTCCGCACTTGTTTTCAGTTGTTTTCCACTTCAAAGTGAGCTGACAATAAATGTTAAGAATGTATTCATTGTTTTTTTATTTTAATCAACTCTCTCTCTCTCTGTCTCTCTCGATTTTCAGCATATCGCCGATATGCTAAGATTTTGTCTATGTATGCATGTAACCATAAAGTAATAAAGTTATTTATTAGTTGCTCGTCTGTGGTATGTTACAGCACTTTTAAGTTAGCTACAGGGTATCACCCAAACGGGCATTCTCAATTACACTGATTTGTTTGACTATCTGCCGACGCTTGCGTCATTTCAATCGAAAGCTAGCACAAATAATTAAGACAATAGAAGTGCAGAGTATTGTGTGGGTGGAAACTTGTACGCACTTGCGTCCTAATTTATTACACTGTTTCCATTCGAGTCTGCATCTCAGTTCCCATTCTACATTTGCATTAACTTGCACAGCTCGTATTCGCTCGAGTCCTTAAGTCCTTAAGCGCCTTTCGGCACCCTGTCGGTTCCTGTACGACATAAGTTAGACAAAAGAAACTAGGCTAAGCGGCGATGCCATGAACAAGTTGTTGCTATCTGTTGAGTTGGCTAATGGTATATCTTAGATTCCTGAAAACAATATTCTTAAATTGAAAGTAGGGTATAATATTAAAGAAGCAATCTGTTGACGGTATATATATATACATATATATATATAAAGGCAAATATTAAAAAAGACTCGATCTATAGGACATAAGCGCTGAAAGACTCAAAGATTAAAGCCTATAACAAACTATATATATATATATATATATATATATATATATAAACCGAAATTTAAAAAAACAAACTTCCCATTTCACAAAAGTATTGTAATTGAATCAATATGCTGTATGTTTATATAGAGTTTTTATAATTGTCCGTCTTTGTTTTCGTTGAGTTTAAAAGCTTTACTCACGAAACTAAAGCTTTGCTCCCAATGCCTTCTGCAGAATATTAATGCGTATACCTCCCGTATGACGTTATTTTCTGCCATCAGTCATTACTCAAACGTCCTGTGCTTGAGGAAACGTGACTTGGTTCGCCGTTATTTGTGGCACAATAGATAAACCAAAAGTTGGCGCATATGCGCAATAGAAAGAAACTAATACAAATATTAATCATACGCCGCCTAAGCCAAGCGTACATTAAACGGCAAGCTAAAGCCTTTAACTGCCCAAAAACCAGCACTCACCTGCAGTTAAATACTCTAAACATACGCTAGTCGAGCGTGCGCGACTAGCAGATACCCTGTACCCAACTCAAGCAAGAGTAGTAACACAAATCCATTTCAATTTAATGTTCACTCTACAATGCACACTGATATATCTATATATATATATATATATATATATATATCTGACACAAACAGCAATCCAAACGAAAACACGCAGCTCCCATATGTTTTCTCTTGCATTTTTGATTCGCTTTATAATTAAAATAAATATTTTATGACTTGTTGGGGGCAACAAAATCGACATGAAAGGGGGTAAAAAGCAATTCGTTGCCAAATTTAAAACATTTGTGAGTAATTTATAACTTTGCTCTTACTTTATTTACAGGCAACTACAACTTGCAAAGAGTAAAAGCAATTCAAATAAGAAATACACATTAATCGATGTCCAATAAGTTTGCTGTTGATTATTTCTTAATACAGCTTAAACAGAATCATGGCTGAGCAGCACAGCCAACAACAACAACAACATGACGCAACTGAAAGAACAACCACAACAACAACGAGCATTCCAATTCGCAGCACTTACCGTCATGCAGCTCATAATTAATCCCAGTGTAATTGTCAAGTAAGCGTCTGCAACACATATTTAATTACAATGGCCGCCGCCACAGTAAGTTCACACTTGAAGGCGCCGTCGTCCAATGAGACACAGTTGGATTTGGTGTGCGACGAATGTGTTTATTATGACGGTTGTGAAATGCCGACAACAACAAGAGCCACAGAAACGACAAGCGATGTTATTAACACCACATTTATTGACAACAGCACGCAAACTGAAGACGAAATGGACGAAGAGGAGGACGAAGAGGAAGCGGAGGAGGTGGAGGCGGAGGCGGATGAGGTAGAGGTAGAGGAACTGGAACAGGAACAGGAACAACGAAAGGAAAGTACAAAGCCTGCACACGCTCTACTAGAGCAAATCATCGAAGAGGAACAGCAGGACATAGAGGCAACCACAAATGGCAGCAATGATTACGATGATGTTGATGCTCATGTTGATGTTGAGGCAGCAGCTCAATCAGAAGCTGCCACAGAGCCGCAATCCATAGGCCCGACACAACAGCAGCAAAACAACAGTCCGTTTGCCAACGATGATGACTCCGATGTAGCCAGACTGACCAGCCTGGCGCTTGAGATGGGCTATGCCCGGATTATTGACTATGACAACTTGCGCATCATCGAGCATGTTATCGAAAGCGATGATGACGAGGAGGAGCAACAAAAAACCAGGGAGGCAACAGCCACACAGGCCGAATTGCAGCAGGCCTGCCAGGATTTGGTGGCTTTCATTGATGAAAGCTATCAGCGAATCGATAAGGCCGGTGTCAACAATGAGACGAACGAGACGGACAGCAACAACAATAATCGCAACAACATGCCGCAGCGGCTCGACGAGAAATCTTCAGCACATAAGAAGCCAGAGGAGACAAAACAAAGGATATGCAATACAGGAGCAGCAGCAGCAGCAGCAGCAACAACAGCAACAAAGAACAACAACAGCGCTTTGGTCAAGGCATATCAATCGAATCTAACACCGCTGGCGCCGCCCTTTCAGCCCGCCGCCTTGAAGGCCACAAGCAGCGGCAACTGCAGCATGCCACAGGCAACAGCAGCAGCAACAATTACATCAGCAGCAGCAGCTGCAGCAGCGGGAGCATCGGCGGCTGCAATCAATCGTAGTGCTTTATATGCAGCTTATGAGCAGACAACGGTTTACTATCAACAGCATGCGCTGGCCTCTTTACAACAGCAGCAGCAGCAGCAGCAGCAACAACAACGGCAACAGTTGTCTCCAAAGCAACAACAACAGCAACAACAACAACAGCAAGGTGGTGGCATACCACACATTCATTTGCAGACGACCAATGGCGCTCAGCTGCTGCCCGTGCAATTAATTACATTGACGCCAACGGCTGCAGCAGCAGCAGCGGGCTCAACAGCAGCAGCAACAACTGCTGGCGTTGCAACAGCTGCCACAGCAGCAACCTGGCCACTTGTGGAGGCACCCATCTATATGGATATCAATGGAGAGTATCGTAGCTATTGCCCAGCTCATGGACCGCCAGCAGCGGCAGCGGCAGCAGCTAATGCCAATGGGCAGGCATTGCTGTCGCATCATCATCATCAGCAACATAATCATCTGCATGCACATCATCTGCCACATCATCATCATCAGGAACAGCAGCAGCAGCAGCAGCAGCAGCAGAAGCTAGCACAGCAACAATTGACACCGTCGTTGGCCGTTGTGACAAATGTTAATGGAAATATCGGTCCAGCTGAAACAGCAGCGCCGCAATTGCTGCTGCAACTAGATGCGGCTATACAGCAGCAGCAGCAACAACAACAGCAACAGCATCTACAACAACCAGCAATCGTTGCTGCTGGCAAACGCAACAAACTTTATCGAGGTGAGTGCCCGTTTTATGACATTTGTCCTGCAATTTGTATCCTTGTTGTATCCATTTCCGTTGCTCAGCCTCAGATTGCCCCAAGGCTATTTGGCTTTGCCTCAACAATATGTTTGACTTTATAGCTCCCAACTTGGCGCTTGTCCGGCGGTCAATGCCGTATACGGCGGTTAATCAGCTGCTGTTGAAATTAATTTGTGCTGTTCTCTCTTTGACTTGAAAACATAATTGTTTTAGCTAGCCCAATATTATAATTTCATTAAATAGCAGCAGGAATGTTCTCTTACATTTAATGTTATATTAACATAATTGAATTATATTTTTTTTAGTATAAGACGCAGTATTTAAATGTTCTTAGCTGTTCTTAAGCATTCCATGTTCTTCTCTTACATTTAATGTTAAATTTGGCAATATTAACATGTTTGATTTATGTTAATTAGCATAAAGCGCAATTAATAAGCATTCCTTGACTTGTTTGCCAATCAATTGCTGAGTGAATTAGTTGTTTGGTTTACTTTGGCTATTTCTAGACAAATATTACACTTTTGTGCAAAAAGTAAAATTTAGCGCTAATTAAAAATAAACATTATCATGTTTCAAATTAAGACGTTGATTTTGGTGTTTGTTTAATTGCACATTTAAGTATTGTGCATCATAGCATTCATAGCACTTTCCATCAGCTTTCTCCTTGCTGGGGAAAACACATACGCATTGAGTATCCTCATTTCGATGCAATTTTGTGCGCCAATTTTGTGACCATATCCTGCTGTGTATGCAGATGACTCTGTGTAATCAATACTGGATATTACTGGACGCCAGACGGCGTCGCTCCTTTTTAGCTCACGCTATATGTGTGTCCCTCTCTCTCTCTCTCTCTTATTATTCGTTATGGTTCTGTCGCTATCTCTCTCTGCTTTTTCGCATGTTTTTTCTCATAGTAGTTCTTATAGAGACAATATTAAATGGTATGTACATTTATATATATATATATATATATATGTGTATACACAAGTTTATTTTATTTATTTTTTGGTAACAAGGCTTTATGCCAAAAAATATTTTGATATCTGTATGGTGTGCTTCTTTGCCCCAGAACATTTAATTTTCTTTCTTTTGTGCCATGTTGCCGTTGTCCATTTTCCATTTTAATGTTCCTTACCGTTCTGCAAAACGCTTTCACAAAAGGTTCTCTGAACATGCTAATTACTGGATTGCTGGATATCAATAAAATGTTTCTAGTTGATTTTGCTGATTAATCCTGAAGTCTTGTTTCAATCCTGAAACTCTAATTATTAATTGGTATATATATATATATATATATAGAATATAGCTTGTCGAAACGAAGGCGAATCGGTTTTTTGGATGCAAACAAATGGCTTGTTAATGCTTTTCTTCTTTCATGTGTCTGTGGCCTGTGCTCTGTGCTGTGTGTGTGTGTGTGTGCTGTGTGTGTGCTGTGTGTGTGTGTGTGTATGAGTTGGTAAAGTGCGTAGCATGTAGCATGTAGCATGCAGCATGTAGTATGCATCATTTGTCTGTCGGCCAGGCGCTGTCGTCCCTCAGTCAGTTGTCGCCATCGTGGTCAACGTCCACATCCACATCCATGTCCACATCCATGTCCACATCCACATCCACATCCACATTCGCGTCCAGTTTGAATTGTGCCAATCCCATTTGGTTGGCATTTTCAAATTACCATTTGCCCAGTTAAAATCGCCCCGTTGTAATAATTTTCACACTCACTGTGCGCATAGTTTCTTTTGCATGTTGCTTTTGTTTTGGATTTTTGGCTTCGTTTCAGTTTTGTAGGTTTTGGTCGTGGTTTTTTTTCTTGGTTTTTTTATTGGTCAAATATCATTTTCATTTGCTTTTATTTCATGATGTAATTTATTCTATGGTAGCGCCATTTTTTTGTTCTTGTGCCTCAGAAGCTCATGTGTTTATGGCTTGTAAGTTGTTTATTATTAATGTCTGGCATTTTGGGCGATTTGTAGTCATTGTTGCTGCTTTTTTTTTTTAGCGCTATAAAAACAGTGAGTAATTTTTTTGCGTGCAGTCTGAAAGGTAATCTTCCTTGAAAGAATTAATATTTGTATTTTTGTTTATGGAATATTCACTCATTTGTATACAGAATGCTTTGAATGCTTTTTCCAAGTATGCCAAATAGTTCATTCATTTTGCGTTGGACAGCTTCAAGTTAAATTTGTTACTGGGAGGAGGTGTTTTTTTTTTGCAGCTAAAATGTCGCCTAGACGCAAAAGTTTTTCTTTTCTGCTAGTTTGGGAGGGCTAGAACTTTGAACCAAAGTTGCAACACGATCGAGTCAACGCCTGCTTTGACACTCAATGATTACAGAGCAGGTTTCGAAGTTTGACATTAACTTGAGACTAGACTAGACCAATTTTCGGTTGAGCGATTAAATAATCTAACATACTCGTTTTAAACAAAGTGAGAACGGCAAACTTTCTTTTCCAAAAGAACTCATTTTGCTCAGAAAAATATTTTTAATATTATATGTTTATTATACTCTTTTCGAAGAAAATAAATATTCAGTTTGTGCTGAAGTTTGTAGCGCATAGAAAGAATCGTCGGAGACCCCCAAAAGTTATTGCCAGTCTGCTTAGAATGACAAAACAAATTGATCTAGCCATGTCCGTCTGTCTGTCTGTCTGTATGTATGCAAGCTAGTCCCTCAGTTGTTGAGCTATCGTGATAAAACTTTACATAGAGACTTATTATTCAACGAGACAGCACATTGGGCGGAACCGGCCGGATCGGACCACTATATCTTATAGCTGCCATACAACTCAAAGTCGGTTTTGGCCATAAATCCCATGTTTTTAAAGCTATCGCGATACAACTTTGCACAGATTCTTATTATTCAAAGAGACATCACATTGGTATGAGCTGGCCCGATCGCATCACTATATCTTATAGCTGCACTACAACTGGCCATAAATTAAATAATGCAGTTGGCAGAGTGAAAATTGCCTAAAGGTTCGAAAAGAGTATAAAATCTTCGGCACGCCGAAGATAATCCTTCCCCACATGTTTATACTCTTTTCGAAGAAAATAGTATATTAAGTTTGTCCTGAAGTTTGTAACGCATAGAAGGAAGCGTCTGAGACCCCCAAAAGTTACTGCCAATATGCTTATAAAAACAAAACAATTTGATCTAGACATGTCCGTCTGTCTGTCTGTCTGTCTGTCTGTCTGTCTGTCTGTCTGTCTGTCTGTCTGTCTGTCTGTCTGTCTGTCTGTCTGTATGTATGCAAACTAGTCCCTCAGTTTTTGAGCTATCGCGATGCAACTTTGCACAGACACTTATTATTCAAGGGGACAGCACATTGGTCGGAGCCGGCCGGATCGGACCACTATATCTTATAGCTGCCATACACCTCAAAGTCGGTTTTGGCCATAAATCCGATGTTTTCAAAGCAATTGCCTTAAATTTCCTTGTACACTTGAACATCCTTATAACTCATCAATGGGTAAAATCGCAAATCGATTGAGTCATAAACAGCGAAGATATGCGTCATTAAATATTTTGAAAAAACAGGTGCATATGAGCAAACAAAGTCAAGCGCAAGAAAGCTTTTGATAGTCTGCTCTTCAAGGTATTTTGTCATCGATCATCAAAACGGTTTGTGGCGTAAGGCGTAAAGAGCCGCGCCAACGAACGCAAGTTTCGAAAGTTCGAGCCTCGGCGGCGACTGATTGTTAATTTAATACTTTTTTCTTTTTCTTCCTTTCAAATATATAACTGTAATCAAATTAATTTGCTTCCAATGGCTTAGAACAAAAACAATGCAACGCGAAAAAACAAATGCTGACAAACGCGAGTTGCAGGTTGCAGGAAAACAAAACAAGTAAATTTGTAACAGTCGGCTCTTCAAGCAATTTTGTCAGCGATCATCAAAACGGCTTGTGGCGTAAGGGGTAGAGTTGCGAACTGGTGAGCGAGAGGTCCCGGGTTCAAGACCAGCGGCGACTGGTAATTTTTTTCATTTTTTCTTATTCTTCTTTTCAAATATATAATAGCTGTAGTCAAATTCATTTATTTTCAATTTCCTAAATTGAAAGGTATAAGAGCAACAGGCACAAAATTTGGTATGTATATTGTAGTATACATATGTAATGTAGTTTTGACTTTTTGGAAAAACTGAAACTTGTTTATTGTTCAATTCGGTAGCACTTATGAATGCTAAGGGACGCGTCCACGAGCTGCGGATAGTGAAACGTCCCTGTTTACATGAATACCTTTATATATTTTATTTTATATGTAGGGGTATATGTATGCGACATTAATATTTGCGAATTAAATAAGCAGTCACGGAAAAATAGTAAAAATTGCATTAAGGTTCGAAAAGAGTATTTAATCTTCGGCACGCCGAAGATAATCCTTCTCCACTTGTTTTTATTTTTTTCTGTCAAATCTCGTGCCAAAAATATTGGCTTGAAAATGGCTTTTTAGGCGCCTGGAAATGACATTTGAAGACTTTAAACTGACATAGCTTAGCCAAAAACTGAAGCAGTTCTCATGCTCATGGATTTTCCAGTAAACTTGCTCTACATTTATTATTATCTACCTTAGAAAATATTTCCTCTGCAGGGATTGATTCTCAGCTGGAGATTACTATTTTAAAGATTGATGATGTTATTCGAGTTAAGCAAAGTGAGTACAGGTCAAATAATGCAACCATTCATTATATATTGATCGGTTGACTAGCCTAATTGCCAAATCAGCGTTTGTTATGAACTTACTTTCCAAAATGCCCAACTCGACGTCCAGTGTATATACTTTCGATGGCAGTAAGAAACGCGTGCTTTGAACCGCCCAAGTTTGCAACTCGCAAGTCCTAAATACAGGCCCCACAAAAATCCCAACTGAAACCGAAGTTGGCTTCAAAAGCGAAAGGTGCCGCATCGCATCGCTTATGATTATAGTACAGTGTGAAAGGTTGTGGAAGATTGAGATGGCTGAAGGGAGAGTGTTTGTGTGGAGACCCAAAACAAGTTGCACGTACTTGAGAAGCAGCGTGAAAGGGAAAAGAAAAAGTCGCACTAGGAAAAACTGACTTTAAAAGACAAAAAAAAAAGCAGCAAAAACGCACCGCAAATAAATGTCACGAATAAAGTCGAAGCTGATGCAACAATTGCCGACAGGGGAAAGTGAGGCAAATAGCGATAGCCAGCGACAAAATAACATAGCGGAAAATGCGCTCAGCTTGGAGCAACGACAATAAAGAGCGGGCAAAAATTAAAGAGAAACCCAAGGCTTTTACACAATGGAAAGTCGATTGAATTACTGCCCGGCAATGACTTTAAGACTATAAGACTTGTAGTTCTGATGTGCCTTGGGCCTTGACCTTTAAAGAAGACTATAAAAGCCAGAGGGACTTCATATTTGGCATATAAGTTCTCGTAGTGTCTGATCAGACTAAGCTTATTTCATTTTATCGATAGCTCGTGCCGTTCAAAAGTTATCGATACATTTCGATTTCACAGCAGTTTTGGTTGGGCCAGGTTTAAGAGCTAGAGGAACCAATAATATAATCTCAAATAGCATACTCATGTAACAAGCATTACGCTTTTCGGATATTTAACGAAATCCAAGCGATTTTAGGTCTCCCAAATCTTTAAAAATACCTTTCAACCATCTCAAATTCCCATTACCTTGTCAAAACTTATCCGATCAGTTTGATCATGGTTTGTGCTCCTTATTCAATGTGCATTTTAATTTTTTCCGATAATTTTCCGATGAAACACAAGCCAATATAAGGCATAGATAGTCCTTACAAATGCATTTCAAACACCTAAAACTTCCACTTTTTCGAAACTGATTCAATTATCGAACTACGGGGTGGGTTTAGGGTAATACCTATTCGTGCACTCCCGACTAGAGCAGTCTTACTTGATGTTTTTTTTTAACTTACCAAGCATACAAAAATATTGTTAGGTATTCTTGCGTAGTTCGCTCGATTTTGTAGCATACCTGTCAGGGCAATATTTGACAATTCTGCTGGGTCAGCTAAAACAGTTTTAGGTCAAAATAGTAATAAGGTAATGCGACCAACTGTGAAATAAGTCATGGAAAATAATTAAAAATGGGATATTGCTAAAGACAATATAAAATATAAATACAATAAATCCGTTTTTTTTTAACGATCATCATCTATATACTTTCATGAAACAAAAAAGAAAGAAAGAAAAATCGAACGAACGGATACTGCCAAAGTTTCATCATCATATAAAGAAGAGCTTAACAATAATTTAAGTGTTTTTGGCATAAATTCGAACTGACTGAGTCTGTTCAGTGGTTTACAACCTATCACTCGACTCATGTCCTTTGCTCCGAACATAAATTCGCTACTTAACTACTTACGAACATGTTTGAAATTATATATGCAGCACTGTGCGAAGACTTATTTTGCATTAAAAACATTTGACAATATAATGCGCATATTTATAGATTATAAAATTTGCTAGCAGCTATTATGGCTGTTGTTTTTCGTTGCTTTCCGTGTGCCTGCATTTTCACTGATTTCCAGCTTTTAAAAGTTTTCTGCTGCAAAACTGGAGGGGGAGGTAAAAACTTTGAAAATTTTGCTGTGCAAAGCCTTCATGTGTATGTTTGTGTGTGTATTTTCTTTATATTTTATTAAAGTGTATATATATGAATATACAGATTTATATATGTACATATGTGAACGAAATAATGATAGATGGAAATGGCAAGGCTCAAGGCTGATACTATCAGAGGATCTATGTGATTTAGTCATTCGAGCAACACCGAAACGATGCTCTGGGTTCGAATCCCTTGTTAATTATATGTTATAATAACACACAGCTTGTCATAAGTTTGGTTAGAGGGTCTAGTTAACTCTATTTAATAACTACAATATAACTTCTACTGCGGTTATCCTCGTAGTTAGCAATTGAGCCAGGAAGTAGTTAACCTGCCCATTTTTCGATATATATTTGATTATATCATATACATTCCATACAGCAAGTGAATTTAAATGTCGGCATCACAACTAAGTAGTGTTTCTTTATGTTTAACATTGTGTTTGTCCTTTTAATTAAAGTTTCTAATTGAGACGTTTTGTTTTTAATGCAATTAAAATTATGCCTTTCTAAGAACTAAATATTATAAAGAATCCTCAAGCGTTCAGTAATTAATTGCGCAATTAACATTTTGTGTTCATACACTTGGGGAATACATTAATTTGGGTCGTCGTGTTGCTTTTCTTTTTTATTTTGTTTTTTTTTTCGACAAAAACTAATTTAAATTAATAATGTTTTCATTTCTCGGTTTCTCTCTCTTCTTTTCGTTGCAGGTAAGTCGTATGGACTTTTGTTCGAGAAATTACGCATCCAGGAATATTCTTTGCATACAAAAGTAAGTTTATCCGCTCTTTTGGCCGTGGCTGCATAGTGGAGGAATAGCTTACATGTGTGCATCATAATTATGAATGTAAAGTACTATGCGTATTTTGTATTCCTTAATGCCACAAGGGAAAGAATGTGTTATATTTTTAACAGACACACTATATGCATATACATATATGCATTAAGTTAGCTGTAAGGAAATACGTTTTTTAATATATATGCCTAGCTTAAGTTTAAGCATCCATGTGATTTTGCCATTCCAGCAACTCAGAAACGATGTTCTGAGTTCGAATCCCTTGTATGTTATAGCTCACAGCTTGTCATAAGAGGGTGTAAAACAAAACAAATCTATTAGAAATACTCAATTTAAGCCGTTGTCAATTAAATTCGAAACTGCTCAAGATGTCTTTCGTCAGTGTACATCGTAAATGCGCTAACGCAGCGTATCCCATTGTCTGTATAGCCCAACGCTCATAATCACATGCACACAAACACAAACACACGCACACACACATACACATGCCCGCTCTGAGCTTGGCCGCTAATAGAGTTCGCTCAGTCGATCGATTGAGCGCTCAGCTCTTGATGTCTTAAGACGTCGCTCTTATACGCGCTCTGGCACACTCTTATACGGCGATGATGGTTGAGTGCTGGGTAAGACGACGACTGCTTCTAACTGGCAAACTGGTGACTGTGCAGCGTTACGAGTGTGTTGAACCTGTGGCAGAGCTCTTCAGCGCTATTCCAATTGAAAACTGGAAATGGTTTAACTGGAAGCATTGGTATGCGAATCTCGGAATGCCGGGAATGGTCCATGGAAGTCTGCCAAGAGGTACAACAACAACAGCACTTACGATAATACACAAAAAAAAAAAGAAAAGAAAAACAAACAAGACAAAATAATTGAGCACTTGATCAGCAGGAGCAACAAGATTGAGAAATAATGTGCAAGAGCGTGAGAGAGACAGAGAGAGAGAGAGAGAGAGAGACAAGCAATTTTAAAATATCTTTTTGCACTCTTAAGTATGAAAATATGTATGTATGTAAATATTTGTGCTTGCATACAAGACCCTAAATAAATTAAAAACAAGATAGAAAGATGTGTTTTTCACACCGAAGATTAAATACCCTAGATCTCTCACAGCCGATTTTAATAAATATTTTAAATTCTAGAAATAATTGATTATATTTACATTGACTATCTGCTGATGACTTACATGCTTTGTGACGATATTACGATACCCTCTGCAAGGGTATACGAACTGAACTAAATTAGCGAGACTTTGGCTTGTTGTAATGCAAAAGACAAAGCAGACGAAGAGATAGAGAATGAAAAAGAATGGTGGCTTCGAGTTTTGCAATGTTGTTCCTACTGCTATTTCTTTGATTTCAATGGCGCACTCAACAAGTCGATTTACAACAGCACAACACACACACACACACAAAATACACCGATGCTCACGCATACACTAATAAATGCAGCAACACGGTCAAGTGGTTTCCAAGTCGTCGAGCGGCTTGCATACAAGTGTGTGTGTGTGTGTGTGTGTGTGTGTGTGTGTGTGTGTGTGTGTGTGTGTGTGTGTGTGTGTGTTTGAATGTGTTTGCGTGTGTGTGTGTGTGTGTCAGTCTCAAACAAGTAATGAAAGCAAAGCACTGGAAAAATAATGATTAGGTCTATGAAAAAATACATTCAAAATTAGTCGAGATGGAAAACTTTGGTTGGCAAAAAATGCAACGCGTGAACGAATGCAGCAAAATCCAAAAAAAAATAAATATATACATACAAATAAATAAATATGGAAAAACTCGATTTATGAGTTTGAATTCAGTTTCTTTTTCACACGCACACATATACACGTATATGTATGTATGTATGTGTATATGTATATGTATATGTGCAAGTGTGCATTTTAGCCGGGTCTGCATACCAAAATGCTGCTGCTGGCGACTTTAAGAAATTGCCACAAAAAATTGCTGATTTGAGGAAAATCAAAAATGTATCAGTGCTTAATATTTAATGTAACGTGTGGAATGTCTATATATATACATACATACATATAAATATATTTCGCTTATTCAAACTCTTTTTGCTCTTTGAGTATAATAAATCACATTCTGTTCATTAGCTTTTTGGGGAAATCCCCGTGGAGTACACAGAAATATGAGCAAACACAAAACAAACAAAAAAACACTCCACAAAAACATTACGCTGCAGTAATTGTTGCTCACCTTGTGCTATTCTGGACACCGAAGGGGAGTTGCCCTAGCCAAGGTCTTCAAAACATTTCCAGTGCCAAAAGAATACAGGTCTGACAGTGAGGGTGGCAAAGGTTCGCTGGAGTTTTATGTGTATACAACAACAATAAAATCAAAGCCACAGCAACTCGAATAAGAACCGTGCAATCGGTTCATAATCGACTGGTTCATACTCTGCACACAGTGTACATTCAACAAATGTGAAACGAGCAGATAGTATTTCAAGTCACAAGTCTCTAGCTTCGAACATACATTGCACTAAAACAATATACTCTTTTCCGATTCGGATCAGCGTAGTCGTAGCAGTCCACATGGTCAGGGACTTGAGGGAGCTGTTGGCAGATGAGAAGGTGAAGTTTAAAACGAAGACGAGGCACAGCACACACAGCATCGTAATCGGAACCACAAAAGCTAAACTGGGAGCGGGAGAGACAAAGGAAATATGCTGTTTATACTCTTTTCGAAGAAAATAGTATATTAAGTTTGTACTGAAGTTTGTAACGCATAGAAGGAAGCGTCGGAGACCCCCAAAAGTTACTGCCAGTATGCTTAGAAAGACAAAACAAATTGATCTAGCTATATCCGTCTGTCTGTCTGTATGTATTCAAACTAGTCGCTCAGATTTTGAGCTATCGCGATGAAATTTTGCACTGTTACTTATTATTCAAAGAGACATCACATTGGTCAGGGCCGGCCTGATCGGTCCTCTATATCTTATAGCTACCATACAACTGGAAGTCTGTTTTGGCCATATATTCGATATTTTCAAAGCTATCGCCTTAAATTTCCTTGTACACTTGAACATCCTTATAACTCATCAATGTTTAAAATTTCAAATCGATTCAGTTATAATTGGCAAAGATATGCGTCATAGAATATTTCGGAGGTGCAGTTGGCAGTGTGAAAATTGCCTAAAGGTTTGAAAAGAGTATAAAATCTTCGGCCCGCCGAAGATAATCCTTCTCCACTTGTTTTTGTTGTTTTTGTTTCTTTCCATCAGCTTGCAAAATCAGCGAGAAACGTGAGCTAAGGCAAAATGCAATGGTTGTATGTATATATACATATATAAAGCCATATACATTATGTATGCCGTACATATGAATATGTGCATTATTTTGTATATGTGTGGCAATGCAACAGGCAGCAAGCAGCAGGCAGAGCAGAGTATTTAGAAGAGTATTAATGGCATTACCTTGAAGACGCTGGGCAGCGCAAGGTGAAAGACATCTAGAGATAAAACAAAACATTAATTACATGTGGCAAGAAAGACCTTGCAACCGCATATCGTGCCGACAATAATAATTATGAAGATGCAGTCTCTTTAAAGTTTTGATTGAAAACCGTAACTGTGATTCGGCATTGCAACTGCAGCTTTGTTGCACTATTGCTTTGACTGTCGCACACAGTGTGTCTGTCTGTCTGTCTGTCTGTCTTCTCAGCGGCAATTGGTGAAAGTTGCTGTTGCTGTTGGTGTTGCAGTTGCAGTTGCAGTCAACTACAGCTACAGCACTTTCATGATTTTTCAAGGTCTTTCCGTATGTGTTGCTGTTGTTGTTGTTGTTGTTGTTGTTGCATGCAGCAGAGACGAGTATCTTATCTCGTTTCAGCCAGAGACGGGAACTTTGCTGCCAGCGAAAACGGCTTCTGAGATGCCGTCTAGTGAAACTCTGTGGTTTCTTCTCATTTTCTCGTAACCCATAAAACAAAATCAGAAAAAACACGTGGGATAGGTTTATCTACAGCATGCCGAATATTTTATACTCTTCTCGAGTCTGTTTGTAGATTTACCGCTTGTGCATTTGCTATATAATCGTTCACGACTAATTCGTAGATTTACCGCTTATGCATTTGCTATATAATCGTTCACGACTAATTCGTAGATATTCCACAGCGCTTGCTTCTTTCAAAATAGCTTAAATTGGGGAAAAATATACAAAAACAGGGAAAGGATTATCTTCGGCCTGCCGAAGATCTTATACTCTTTTCGAACCCTTAGACAAATTTCATTCAGCCAACTGAAGCACTTTCATATGCTGTAATAATTCATTTTATCGCGTGGCATTTTTATTTATTTTTTCTAAGAATATTACATTTTTTTTCCAGTTGTATGGCAGCTACAAGATATAGTGGTCCGATCCGGCCGGCTAAGATCAATGTGCTGACATTTTGAATAATAAGTATCTGTGCAAAGTTTTATTGCGATAGCTTTGAAAACATGGGATTTATGGCCAAAACCGACTTCCAGTTGTATGGCAGCTATAAGATATAGTGGTCCGATCTGGCCGGTTCCGACCAATGTGCTGTCCCTTTAAATAATAAGTCTCTGTGCAAAGTTTTATCACGATAGCTCAAAAACTGAGGGACTAGTTTGCATACATACAGACAGACAGACAGACAGACAGACAGACAGACAGACAGACGGACATGGCTAGATCAATTTGTTTTGTCATTCTAAGCATACTGGCAGTAACTTTTGGGGGTCTCCGACGCTTCCTTCTATGCGTTACAAACTTCAGCACAAACTTAATATACTATTTTCTTCGAAAAGAGTATAAATACAAATAAATTTAATGACGCATATCTTTGCTATTTATGACTCAATCGCTTTGCACTTTTAAGCATTGGTGAGTTATAAGGATGTTCAAGTATGCAGGCGATAGCTTTAAAAACAATGGATATAAGGCCAAAACCGACATTCAGTTGTATGACAGCTATAAGATATAGTGGTCTGATCGGGCCGATTCTGACCAATATGTTGTTTATTTGAATTATAAGTCGCTGTGCAAAGTTTCATCGCAATAGATCAAAAACTGCGGGACTAGTTTCCATACAAACAAACAGACAGACGGACATGGCTAGATCAATTTCAATCAGTTTTGCCATCCTAAGCATACTGTAGGTAACTTTTTGGGGTCTCCATGCATACAAAAAATGTTTTTATGAACACATAAAAGGGTAAATTTATTTAGCAAATTAAAAAGAAACAAATAACAGTCTTTCATGTGGAGAACTCGTTAGTTGTGCAAGTGACTTGATTTCGATTTATTTTAATTAAACTGAGACGAACTGGACTGGATGTCAATTGCTTATCACTCATAATAATCATATGGCATGAGCCACGTCACATGCCAAGCTACACTGCAAAAAAAAGAAAAACATCAAGACAAGAAGTAATATTTGTGGTACTGAAAACAAGTTACTATAAAACTTGTACAATGCTGTCTAAAGAATATATAGTTTAAATTTGATGCATACAAATCTCAAGATATGCTAGCCAGTTTTTATGTCCTGAACCCATTAAAAATGGGTAAAAAGGGTATAATGGTTTTGTGCAAAAGTATGTAACAGACATAAGGAAGCATCTCCGACCATATAAAGTTATCGATATATTTCGATTTCAGACCAGTGTTTTTTGGCCATAACTTAAAAGTTACAGGAGCTAGAAGCACCAATTTGGTATGTATAGTCTCGAATAGCATACACATCTAACAAAAATTTCACATTTGGGATACCGTACCCCCATCTCCCCAAAAGTGAAAACACTCATTTTTCAATGTATGACCTCGCAATTTGGTTTGATGACCCCTTTTATATCCAATGTTATGTCCTGGAAATTTCAGAAAGATCGGGCACTAAATACAGAAGGTTTTTAAGATTTACCTTTGCATAGTGTGGGGCCTTGCGAAGAAGTTAGCCTGCTTAAGGACTGGGTTCAGGGTATCTCCTACTCGGGCACTCCCGACTAGAGCACTCTTACTTGTTGTGTTTGTTTGTTTGTGTGTAGCTCTCAAGTTGAAAGGGTTGCTACGACTATTGGTCATTCAACTCGCGCTGCTAGTTCTCTCGATGGCTGTTCAGTGTTAACGAGGCTTTATGTTTTATTTGTGCACACTCCAATTCGCATGATTCGTTGGGTGTACGTAAATGTATCTGTATCTGTATCTGTATTTGTCAGATACATCTCGCACACAGCTGCATCGCAATCGGAATCGCAGCCTCGATATTTATACCTGATGAGCATATATAGTATGTATGCAGCCTGAGGCGGATTTTGCCTCATTCCTGCTATGGCTGCTGTTGCTTCTTGATATCTACTTCTTGTTGTTGTTGTTGTTGCTGTTGCTGGTGTTGTTGTTATTTCTCATGTGCCTCTCTCCTCAGCTCCTTCTACGCTCCATTGCGGGCAGTCAAGTTTTTTCCTCATCATCATCGTTGCTTTATTGTTTTGCTTGCTGTTGCTGTTGTTGCTGTAATTGTTGGACTGTAAAACTTTGGCTTTGGTATGCACTTTCTCCTCTAATACTATTTTTGCTAACATTGTTTTCATCGTCGGTCGTCAGTCGTCAGTCGTCGAGCCGAGCTGCGTTAACTTCGTTGCCGTCTCCGCCTTATACACTAGTATAGGTTGGATATGGGGGGGTATCTGTAACTCCGCCATCTAATTTGCGGCTTTCCTCAATTCGAAACACTTGCTTCCGTGTGTCATTCATTAGCCCACCCCCGACTGTTCCAGTCTCTTCGCCCGCCGGAGTTTTCTTCTTCTTTTGTGGCTTTCTTTTCATTTCGTGATGTATTTTTTTTTTTTTTAATATGTTACATCGCATTTTGGTTTTTTTGGCCTATAATTTGCAATTATAATGACAATTGAAATGCACAAAAAAGATAACAAATAACATACACATAGTTACCAGAAGCAGAAGCAAATCTATATCGCCCGTCTATCTTATAATACTTATAATATGTGAAGATTTTGTGGAAAGATGAACAATTACATATTTTGGCAACTTTTACTTTCGTCCTCGTAGTCAACAATCTTTGCTTTCAGCTATTATTACACTGTAATTTGTTTTTAAAGATCTTCATGATAATATAAAGCTATACATTTTTAGTTTCGTAAAATTTTCTTGGATGTATAAAGTATCCATAATTCCATATAGTATCTACATAAACTTGTTATATAAGCAATAAGTTGTGAACGAAATTTTTAGTGAATTATTTAGAATCTTTAAATTTGTATAATATCCGAATCTTACACCCTCTTTTGGCACAAACAACAACAATTAAATTGTATACAAAATATCCTTGTGACTTAAGCTCAAGTAACTATTTCCTAAATTTGCAATATCTTAGCAATAATATTTCCCAAATTTCCCTGATCTTACCTGCCACTTACCAGAATTGCTAATAAAACCTTAACCCGTATTGTTAAACGTTTTTCGCCAACTGCAAGCACTTAACGATTTAGCTTTAAAACTTGTAATTGAAAAGCATTGGGTGGAAAATGGTATCGAGAGAACCACCGAATTTATCTAAAATAAATGTAGAACACGCTCCGACAAGGAATCACATCAGCCATCCAATATGTGGGAGACTCGGGAGAGTCAGGCGTACATGTGGACATGTGTATACATGTGTGCATTCAATATATCTGAACACTCTAACCACCAAACCAGATGACATGAATGACAGCAGTCCCAGTCCCAGTCCCAGTTCCAGTTAGAGTCTCTGTCTCAGTGTCTGTGACTGTCTCTGGTTAGTTCGAGTTGCACTGTTCGATGGTTCGCTTGGAGTGTCTCGTTTGGTTGCGTTTTCGATGCTGTTTAGACTGGCAGAACAAGTTGGGAGCTTTTTGTGCAAAAACAAGTCGCAAGACATTCAGTTAAGCTGCACATCAAATGCAATTCAAATTGAAATCTTTTCAATGCATACTCTTGCAGTTCGCTACGCTTAGAACCGCAACCGTATATATAGTATGTATATACATATATACATATATATATAGATATAAGTATATTCTGGCAGCAGTGGCAACAATGCCAATATTAACAAGTTTGAGTGCTCGAGTCAAGAGTGCTCCCCAGGTCTGTTTCTTAGTTCTTATTCAAAAAATGTAGCTATATTTTTGAAAAAAAAAAGAAAAACTTTTTCATTCATCTCAGTACATACACTCAGGTTTTAATTTATGTACGGCCTGAGTAGTTCTAATAAAAGTTTGAATCTATCTTCTAAATTGATCATTAGTGCTATAAAATAACAATAGTTCTTGAAACAAGGCTAAAATAATAATGACACATAAGCGCTTTTATACTTAATTTGAGTGTAAATCACGTTCATGAAAACATATTTTCATTCTCAGCTCTGCGATTTTTGATTTTATTCAGATTTTGAGAACACTTGAGCACAAAAAATTCTTCTTTTTATACCCTGAACCCAGTAAAAATGGGTAGAAAACGCATTTTTGAAGGTATGTCCTTGTAAATTGGTTTGGTCACACATTTAATTACCAATTTTATGCTCAACAAATTTCAATAAGTTTGGCAAATAAATACAGAAGCTTTTCAAAGTTTAACTTTCCATTGTGTGGTGCTCAGTGAAGAAGCAAGCTTATTGCGTAAACTGCTTGTACTGCTTGCATTATTTGTGTGTGTTAAGGTTCTAGTCAGGCACTCCCGACCAGAACACTCTTACTTGTTTGTTTGTTTGTTGACTCTTCAGTTTTGATACCTATTTGATTCACACAGTGTGATGTAATTCTTCGATGAAGTCCCCTAAGGTCTCAACGCTTGCAAATGTTTGGCAAATTGATAAGATAAAATAGTTTACACAAATCTAACTATCATGAAATTAGCTGAAATTGCCTTAAATGCCACCCCAGCAAGAAGAAGCCGAGCTAAGCTAAGCTAGCAAGCTCAATGTTATACAGCTGGTTCAAGCAGCGATCTCCACTTCCCACTTCCCAGTTGCCTCGTCTCTCTCTCTCTCTCTCTCTCGTTTCTCATTTTGTCTCGCCATCTAATTGCATTGGAGTGAGCAGCTTTAGCTACAGATTCAACTTTAGCTTCAGTTTGTTTTCTGCCTCTCATCCCGAGCAGTTACTAAAGAAAAAGTTGCAATCGCCGCATTGCTAACAAAGCCACTCGACAACTGCAAAAATGTGGCCACTCCACTAGGAAGGAGTTGGGGGACGGTAGCCAATGGTGAACGGCTTGTTGTGCTGGTGGGTGGTGCTGGGGAGGAGTGGGGTGCGGTGGAGTGCGGTGGGGTGAGGGGATTGGGGATTGGCTAGCTGGCAATTTGAAGATTTTGCAAAGAGACTGCCGCCTGTTCGCATGACAAGTGGCTGACAACAAAATTGCTGGAGCAGCTTAGCTTAGCAAAAGACAATTTGCTGTTGTTATACTCTTTTCGAAGAAAATAGTATATTAAGTTTGTCCTGAAGTGAGTAACGCATAGAAGGAAGCGTCTGAGACCCCCAAAAGTTACTGCCAATATGCTTATAAAAACAAAACAAATTGATCTAGCCATGTCCGTCTGTCTGTCTGTCTGTCTGTCTGTCTGTCTGTCTGTCTGTCTGTCTGTATGTATGCAAACTAGTCCCTCAGTTTTTGAGCTATCGCGATAAAACTTTGCACAGACACTTATTATTCCAGGGGACAGAACATTGGTCGGAGCCGGCCAGATCGGACCACTATATCTTATAGCTGCCATACAACTCGAAGTCGGTTTTGGCCATATATCCCATGTTTTTTAATCTATCGTGATGAAACATTGCACAGATACTTATTATTCAAAGAGACATCACAGTGGTTGGAGCCGGCCGGATCGGATCACTATATCTTATAGCTGCTATACAACTGGCAATGAATTAAATATTTTTATAACAAAAAAAAAATGTTACGCGACAAAACGATTTCTTACAGCTTATGAAATTTCAGTGGTGCAGTTGGCAGAGTGAAAATTGCCTATAGGTTCGAAAAGAGTATAAAATCTTCGGCACGCCGAAGATAATCCTTCCACACTTGTTTTTTTTTTATATTTTCCATTTGCTTGCCACAACATAATACAATACTTGAGTTGGTGCCTCAATTCTGACCGAAAACGCTTGGCTACAATTACTACTGCTTTTGAGTAGCAAAATTTAATTTATGCGTATGCATACACAAGAATATTTAAAATGCCAACTTTACTTAGTTAGTATTTAACAGTTTAGTGGGCACTAACCGGCTTTGGGACGCTGCAAAAGTGTTTCTTTCAAATTTAACTTTTACTTTTTCAACCATTTTCTGCCCATGCAATGCATATTTGTTTAAAGTCAATCGGACAAACATTACAAAGTCGCACTCCCATTTTCCATTCACGGTTTTTCTTTCGATGTTCGGAATATGAAAAACGTTTAATTTTCCCATAAATCTTAAAAAATGTGTTACAGATGGATCAAATGAAAAACGAAATAGTCAAACAGTCACGAAAAAGTGTTTTACTTATAGTATATATAATTTTTGTTTTTGTTCTTTTGTTTTTTGATCAAATATATATGTTTCCCCGAAATCGTTTTCCCGCAATCGAGATCTTGAGTATAAAAATTTTTCAATTTGATGAGTCAGTGTTTAAAATTTCTTATTTTGCTGATTGTTAAATTTAATTATATCAAACAAGTGGGGAAGGATTATCTTCGGCTTGCCGAAGATTTTACACTCTGTTCGAGATTAGGGATGGATTTCACTAGCTTATATTTGTTTTGCATACTGGAGGTAACTTTTGGGGATTTTCAACGAAAAAAAATGAATAATAAACTTAATGAATAATAGGTATCTGTGCAAAGTTTCATAGCTTTCAAAACATGAGATATATGGCCAAAACCGACTTTCAGTTGTATGGCAGCTATAAGATATAGTGGCCCGATTAGACCGGCTCCGACCAATGTGCTGTCCCTTTAAATAATAAGTATCTGTGCAAAATTGCATCGCGATAGCTCTAAAGCTGAGGGACTAGTTTGCATACATACAGACAGACAGACAGACATGGCTAGATCAATTTGTTTTGTCATTCTAAGCGAACTGGAGGTAACTTTTCGGGTTCTCCGACGATTCCTTCTATGTGTGACAAACTTCAGCACAAGGTATAAAATGATTTACAAAATTATATCCATATTAAATAAGATAAAATTGTATTAATCATCGTTATGCTAGTAAGAAAAGATTAGACAAACTAATATTTAGCTTTTTCGAAAAATTTAAATTTAATTACAAATATTTGAAAATTACATAGATTCTTCTCTTATTTAAATATCAGATACAGATACAGATACAAGGACTTGTGGTCAGGGACCAACACTGAACACTGAATACTAAACATACTGATATGCGGCAAAGCTGGTTTTGACAATCAATAGGAAACAGGAAACCGGAACTGCAAACTGCCAACTGCAAACTGACCTAGCCCACATACAGAAGAGTACACACACACACACACACACACACATGCAAGCAAAGCGTTACAATTTGAACATTAAATTCGAATTAAATATATTTAACACAACAGGGAACAAGGTAAACAGACAGTCGACAGCCAAGTAGCCAGTCAGATAGATGACCATACAGATACAATTTACGATTGTGTGTGTGTGTGTGTGATGTATTTCTGTAGTTAAGCTACATGCAGCTGGTTGCAGTTGCGCGGGCGTAGTCAGAATATTGATTTACGCAACGATAAATGCCACAAATACAAAATGTAGCAGAAACGCAATGTAAATGTATGTATGTATGTATGTATGAACTCATTGCTGAACTATTGAAATCAATGGGCAGGTTTTGAATAATTGGCGTGACCAAACGCCAATGTTTGTGTCGTACAAAATATACATACATACTAAATATGCATATGCACATGTACATATGTATGTGTATTAGTAGATAAGTATTTGAGTATGTGAGTATTTGTACGTTGTCAACGCGCCAAGCAGCGCGTATGGCGTACTATTTAAAATGTTGTATCCAAAGAGATACATTACACATTACGAGCGTGGCTGCCAAGTCTTGGAAATTCCCTTCACTGCATTCTTTCCCACACCAAAAAAGACAGACAGGCAGCCAGCCAGCCAGCCGTTGAGGCAGATATGAAGCCCAAGACATACATACATATATACACAAAAGAGAGAACAGCAGAGAGAGAGAGAGAAGTGAACTAGCGACTTGGAGACGGGGCATTATAATATCAGAGATACTTTTGGGCCGGCTTGCAGGTTGGCTTGCTTGCTTCATGGTAGTGGTAGTGGTAGTAGTAGTAGTAGTAGTAGTAGTATTGGTAGTGGTAGTATGTCTGTGTGACTGCAGGGCTTATGTCGCCGTAGTCATTTACAGTGTCGTAAATTTTATTAGAGTGTTCCATTCTGTTCGAGGTTGCCACAAAACCTAGTCAAGCAGGCTCTCGAGAGCAACTTTAACATCATAATCATTGCAGTGATTATGATAATGATTATGATTATGATTATTATTATGATTTTGTTGCAACGGCTGCAACGACCTAACACAATTTTTACTTCGTTTGCATTTTATGTCTTTTGTGTTTTACTTGTCGCAATGTAAAGCCAACAATGTCTACCTACCTACATATAAGCCATCGTTGCTCATGCGAAAGGCCACACATTTGAAATACAAATATATTACATACATATGTACATACATACATACATATTTTCATCGTTTGCCTCGTCAAAAGTTTTCAATTTATTTTTGTAGGAAAACTGATATGACCCGCACATCTTGAGCTATTGTTAGACATAGACATTTGACTATAGGCATTATTCGTATTCAGTATTCGTCGTATTAAGTGCGGCGTCTGTGTTTGCTTTTGATTTTTGAATTTTGCTATTCATCCCCATTCATCCGTCTGCTAACCTCAAAGCTTTTGAGCGTCTATAGTTCAAATGCTATCGCTACATCCATACATACAAACAATTGATAAAGTCTAGATTGAGATGATCTGTGTCGGCACAATTCCCCGAATTTGGTCAACTTTCGGCTTGTGACCTTTGCTGTGGCAGGTTATCTGTGAGCTATATTTGAGTTTGACTTTTGCATTTGATTTATTTTGCGATACGATATTTAACAAATTTTCGTTTATTTTAGTTTCCCTCGCAAATTGGCTAGTTCTTGAGAAAAATCGTACGATATGCTAAAATTCCAGCGAAAAGTTCAATAGAAGCCAAATGTACATACATTATATATGTACATACGAAATTTGTTTAAACTTTGGCAAATGACGAATTCGCTGCGTTCGTGGCATTCTTGAAACTGAAAATAACAGCGTTGTACGTAAGTGCAACCGCAATACAAATTTTTTCGATTCGTAAGCAAAGCGCAAGAGAAACCAAGCGCGCTCTTTTTGTTATTCTCTCTCTATCTCTTAAATTTCGTTTGCTCTTCGCCCACACACACAAAATGCAGCGATGCCGTTGTCTTTACCGGTTTTCTGCTTTTACTACGATGACGAGGCGTTCGTTCGGTCGTTCGGGTTTGTTTTTCGATGGATTTTGTGTTGTGTGTACGTGCGGTCTATCTTATAGATAAATTTGTATCTAACGGTTGATTGCAGTAGTAAATGCCACTCAGCTGTGCCGCACCGGCCCATACAGTGTGGCAGTCGTTATGCGGGCCGCTCAGGCAAACGACATCGACAACAACTTCGGCTCGTCGGCTTCCAGTTTCAATTCCAGTCGTCCAAGCGTATTTCGGACTGGCAGCCTTCCAACGAGAGCGGCCATGCAACATCGCAGCGGCATCGGCATCGGCGTCGGTTCGTTTCATTTCGTTTCGCGATTGTTCGAGGGAATAGCGCCAGCATTCCGAACAGTCCGATATTAACTCTCAAACTATACGGTTTGGCGGCGTTTCCATCAACGAAGGCAGCGCGTCGTGTTCCATGTTTTTACTCTGCCACTGCCTCACAACTACAAGCAGAGACAACGACAACGACAACAACAACGACAACAACAACAACGACAACAATAACAACAACTGCTATTGAGCATTCTGCAATAAACGATTGTTGTTGTTAAGTTTAAACAATTGAAGTGAGTGCGCGACAAGAAATAAGTGATAACTCGAAATAAATTCGACAACATTAATACGTACATATATAATATATACAACAACAACAACATATAAACGCACACACAAATTATGTTTGAGGGCAAAAAGGAAATTAACTAACTCAAGCTGTTATTGTTATTACCTCACATCCTGCTCTTTGTCTGCATTAACACATGTAGATAAATTCGCATTCGTTTTTATCTCACATACGATTTGTGTATATGAACAACAAACGTTTTCAGTTCGCGACAACAAATTTTGTTTAATATATGTATGTATGTGTGTATGTGCTTATTAAAATACCCTGTATTGGCATATTGATGTGGTCTTAACAGGCATAAGGAGACATTTCCGATCCGATCAAGTATAGATATTCTTGTTCACGATAAGGAGCCGATCACTGAGCCGATCAGTGCACTTCAAAGAGCTACAGACTGGAATGTTCTCGCAAATGAACCAATCTATCGCTTTTTCGATAACTTTGCACAAATCGATTAATATTATTTAGTGACCTTGTTTTGTGTGGTGCTAAACTCGCAGAACATTGAAGTTTTTAAAAGAGGCCTTTCATATATGTCAATATAAACACAAAAGTGAATAAGTGTATAGCTGATTACAGGGTATCTGCTAGTCGCGTACTCTCGACCAGAAGAGTTGTACTTGTTTTTGTGTAGATTTTGATTTGGGTAATGAATCCGCGCTTTTCAATTGTTATATCCGGTGTAGCGGAATTTCACTGTGAATCTGAATTTAAACATATACATATGTACATAAATATACCATTTGTGTGTCTGTGTGCGTGTCTCTGTGTGTGTGTTCATGAGGGAGCGATTGGAATGCGCTGTGATGAACCAAAACAGGCTGAGTGAAATAGAAAATTGATCACAAGAAAAATGGAAAGCGTTCGAGCCCGTTTTTTGTGATTTTTCTTTTGTATATTGAATTCATAAAGGTTATATAAACATTCTCAATTCGGCTTCTCTCTGATGCAAAATTATATCGTTTCCGTCAGCGAATACCCTGTGTTTTTCTTTCAGCTGACAAATATCGAGTCATTTGTCCGAGTCCGAATAATTGTTGCAATAACTTTATCTAATCTTATATGTTGGTCATATGCAAATATCTAATAGAAAATTTATCTTGCAGTGCAGCTATAAAAGTGCAATAGTTAGAGATCACATTTTAAAAAAAAAAAACCAAAAAACTCGTGTAACATATATAGAAAAGAAAACACAAACAAATCTATCTAAATACGAAAATAATTAAAAATCAAAAAGTGCAATCAATTGGTGCAATAAAATCTATCAACAAAAATAATATATATATACATATATCTGTTTGTATCGCCGCAGTGTTCATTATTTTACTAAAAATATTAACGCAATGAAAACCATTTCAAATAATATTTGAATGCTTATATAAACGTATGCGAAAGAGAATTGTTAATTAATAGAAATAAGACAAGAATTTGTGCAATTTATAAACATATTTTTAAAATAAATAAACTACAAAGTGTTAGCTAAAAAACAAAATTGTTTAATCACTTCCACAATCAAAACAACACATCAATTACATCCGCCAACAAAGTTAATTCAAATTAAGTGTTTAAACAATTATCAACGAATGTACATTAAAGGTTTTACACACAATTTGAACTTTTACTAATTGTAAGTATTAAAACAAAAATAAACCAAATACATACAAATATAAAATAAATCATTTCAAAACTGGTTTGCGTTTGCTACTCTCCACAAATAGAGAATAAACATGAAAGGAACTATAATTTTTAAATCAATTTAAATGTGTGTAGATCGAGTGGGTTACACAAGGGTTAAAGTCTTCGGCTCTTAAGATTTTATATATTTTTAAGTTATTTTCCTAATTGGGGTAAAATATTAACTATGAAGTTTGTGATTGACTGCCAAATTTGCGCCCCATCCGTTCATCAAATAAATTCCAGAGGTGCTCACATGAGTTATCAAGGCTTTTGTGTAAGCTTTTATCTACGCTTAGATTTGTACATAAAAAATAGCAAAACACGCACACACACACACACACACACCCACACACACGCACACACGCATGTGGGGACAGTGAGCTCGTCAAATTGATTGTTTTTGCTCATGATAACAACAAAGAACATGCAATTTTGTAATTATTAGTTTTATGGTCTGTTTGAGGCGATTCCAGTCGCTTGTATATGTGTATAATTTATTATATACTTGCACGAGCGTTCCGCTGTTTCTCTTAACTATTTTGTTGTCGTTGTTGTTGTTGTTTTTCTCTGTTGCACTGCACTTGAGTTTACAGAGAAATTCTAGCTGATATTTGCTTGGATCGTTTCCGGTGCATTCCATTTTCCACATTTGCACAATAAACGCTTCAATAGACCATGTGGCTCTGTCTCTGTCTCTGTCTCTTTCTCTGTCTCTTTTTCTGTTTCTGTTTCGGTTTCTGCGGTCTGTGCGTTTTCGTTCAGTGTCTAAGGTCAGTGAACCCCAAACCCATTCACAGCGACAACGACAACGATAGATACAATAGAAACAGCTACAGAAAGTGTGCGTGTTTGCTTAGGCACAAAATTCAACAAATTACACAGCGCAAAAGACACAGAGAGAGAGAGAGAGAGAGAGAGAGAGAGAGAGAGAGAGAGAGAGAGAGAGAGAGAGGAGCACACGTTTTAGATTCGTATGAGATGACGATATTGGGAACGTCGTGGTTATTGACTTTCCCTTCAGCGCTAGCCAACTTTATCATCACTGCCTTCAGAGTATGAGTATCGTTTGCTGTTCCTCTTCGCGTATTAGCTATTTTCTTTTACGCCATCGTCCGCCATGTGTAAAACAAAGAAATTGTAAACAAATTTTAGCTTTAACGCTAAAAATGCCAAAGCAGCAAGTGTATGAAGTGATCAACATGCTTATATTTCTATATATATAATATATGTATGTATTTGATATTGTAGGCTAAGAGTCCTGCTCTTAAATTTCACATATTAACAATAAAATAACTCGAAGCCGAAACTTTCTTTTGAGTTCGAAAAATTACATTATTTTTTTTAATGGTGTACTATGTTACATAAATGCAAGTATTTCAGATTTGTGTATTAGAATCTTCTGCTTGGCTGACTTCGCAAATTGTTTTCATGGAAAATCCACTCGAAATCTTAAGAAGAAGAGAGATTAATAGATTTGTAAAGGTTAATTTCGTCGTTGGCAATAAATAAATGAAATACGAATGAAAAAGTATGTTTGTAAAATTGTTTTTCTCTTTTTATTTTCGAAGGACTAGACATTTTTGCTATTAAAATCGAAATCATATTAATACATGACAGAATTGTAATTAATGAGAGGTATAATTGAATAAATGGGTGCAAAATTGGCTCTTAAGGTTATGTTTTAAGGGGGCCACCACGCAACCATTGCCCGAAATATCAATTCGAAACAACAATGTGATTGGAAACTAGTAAAAATTTCTGTAGTCAGGGACAAAATGGTCTGCTGGAGAAGAGTGCATACTTGTCCTTGTGCTGCAAAATGTGTATGCCTCAGATCAGTTGGACTCAAGTCCTGCCGTCCGGAAGATGAATTTAAATTGCTGCAGATCCGTATGCCATATCACCAGAGCGTCCGGCCGCCCCTTAGCGAGTGGGACCTGTGGTATTCACGCAACATCAAAGTGATCAAGACGCTGGCCTATGAGATGAACAAGTCGCCCACCGAAATAGCCGAGCTATTGTTTAAACTCACGCTGCAGAACTTCAGTCATGTATTGAATCCCCAGGGCAAGGGCTGGAACACCTGTCGTGTGCCACTCTCGTGCATTGATACCTGTGAACGTTATCTGTCCATCTTTGATTTCGACGGCCATTTGCGTGATCCCGCTCATCCGAGGAGTCTGTTTCGGCTACTTCAAGCCATGCAGGAAATTCTCACATCAAACGCTTCCACTGGCGCTGAACTAAATCAATCAGCAGCCAACGAGCAATCAGACAAGTCCAATGAAATCCGAAACAGTTGGGATGCACATACTCAACGATTGGAAAATAAAGTCAATCGCCGACAGTCCGTCAATATAAGGCGAATATCAGATTCGCAAAAAATCGAAGCTTTTTTAGATGGCACCACAAAGGCACAGAGACTACACACATCATTAAAAAACAGAGCTAGCCGTGCGGCAGTTGCTGCCGAGAGCGACTCCACGTCACGTGGTCTGCGGCCAGAGGAACTGAGCCTGCAAGATGAGAGGGGACGACGACGTGGGCATGGCAGCAAGCAACTAACTAACTTGCGCTCGGAGCAAGCGCAGATCCTGCGTAAAATGCTAGAGACCATGAAACACGAAGATCCCGAACGATTCCTGAAGGCACTGGCCGACGCCGACTTAGGCGACAAATTGCCGACTGAGAAGACATCGGGGAAAAAGGGCAAAAGAAAGTCGCAAGCGGCCCAAGACATATCAACGTTCTACTCGGCTGTCGTGAGCGAACATCCCAAGCGTCACCGAGTGTCAATTTCGACAAAACCCACTGTCCAAACTGCATCACCTGAGACAGAGAAGACGTATCGTTCTCAAGCAGTGCGAATTGAAGCACCAGAACGTACTAGAGAGCGCAAGTACTTTGCCGAGCCATTGCCCGTATTGTTCCACGAGCCATACGACTACAACAAGCGATCCACTTGGCTACGTCGCGATCAGAAACAGCTGCGCATGCAGGAGGACGGCACTGTGGGCATACATCCGATACATCGCTATAAACGCGACTCTGTGGCGAAATCTCTGCAGATGGCCAACGCTCGCTGGTCCATTCACAGCACGAACAGCATGCAAAGCGTTCCGAGTACAATAAAGCTTGAAAAGAAACCCGAGTTCAGACGTGTCTTTCTGTCCGGCAGGCGTGCTAGGAAGACAAAAACAAGTCGCTCATGATGCTGCCTCTAGTTATCCATGAGTTTCAGTTTGAAATAAAAAATTTTAAAGTACAGTTCGGTTTTCAATTTTAAATTTTATCTTAAGTAATGTTCTGTGCACCCTCCTGCAGTCTACCACATAGTTTTCCCCTGCGTCTGCTAACCTGTGAAGTACCAACGGAACAAATACTGAACTGTCGGCGGTTCAGTCCACGCTGGCAATCCGAAGAGAGGCGCTGGTGTCTGAGAAACGGTCACGTACTAAGGCTGCTGTCCAGTCTTCTGCAGAAGCCCCTGCTGGATGTGGGCGAATTTCTGCACCACCTGACGCTGCACAAGTTTGGACAAATCCTTAATCCCAGGTGCTCGGAATGGAACTACTGTCGTGTGCCCTTCGTTCGGCCAGACACATGTGCACTTTATGAGGGAATATTTGACCGTCAGGGAAATTTACGCAATCCCTTGCCTCCGTTCATTCAGAAGTTAATGCTACTGATATTGGAGCATTTCCTAAATTTGCCGTGCCTCTCTGGGGAGAATCTTCGGAATCGGATGGAGGATATCATTTATGGCAGCGGGGGGAACTCGTGTAAGGACTTTTTTAAATTAGCTGTGAAAACCCATATTGCAGATCGCAAACATTATTCCAATGACTCCAAATTCGGCTTTGGATTTGGTAATGGTGGTGATGGTAATGGTGGTTATGATAGCGATGGCGATGGCGATGGCAATGGCAATGGCAATGGTGATAGTAATGTCAATGGTAATGATGGAAAAGACGGTAAAAACAGTAAAAACGGTAAAAACGGTAAAAACGGTATAAATGACAAAAATGACAAAAACGGTAAAAATGACAAAAACGGTATAAACGGTATAAACGGTAAAAACGGTATAAACGGTATAAACGGTATAAACGGTATAAACGGTAAAGACGGTATAAGCGGTAAAAGCGGCGATGGCCGTGGATCTGATTGGTCAAATGGTAGTGGTAGAGGTAGAGGAAGAGGAAGAGGTAGAGGATCTGGCAAGGATGGTGATGATAATGATGGAGGTAAAGGAGGAAATAAATCGGGGAGGGCCGGTGATAGGAAAAGCATGAAGGATATTTCTGATTTGTACTCCGATGTGGTGGAAGACAGGCACGGTCGCAATCTGATGAAAAATCAAAAGAATGTAACCAAAAAAGGTAAAAGCAAGAAACGTAAATTCGGTGAAGGGAATGTCATGGGCGTGATGCTACCAGTATTGATGCACGAACCCTTTGATGACACAAAACCCTGGACCTGGATCCGACGACATGCGGCACAGACCCGTGTGCTCGAAGGAACGCGACTGGGTCGTGCTAGGGTGCAGCGGTATAAGCGGGAGACTCTGGCCCTGCAATATCAAAAAGCTAAGGAGCGCTATTCGTTCCGAAGTGAACATTCGGCTCGCAGTCACGAATCTGTGGTCTCCAATAACCAATTTGGTAATGCCAAGAAAAAAGGTGGACCAACGCTTAAATCTTTCAACTACAAGGCACTGACGAAAAAGCCCGATGAGCGTGAATCAAATCTATCTATACGTATAACTCAAAAAGCACAAATCAAACCAAAACTTCGATAAGTGATCCGACAGAAGCTTTCCTTAAACTCAACTCTTTGGATATGACTTGGGTTTTGCTACCAAATAAGGACTGATCGATTATCGTTTATATACGCAACATAAGTATTCAATTAATTTTAATAGATTATGTGTATAAAAAAGACAGTTGAAAGCATAAGAATACCAAAAACTACGTGTTCCACGCATATAGAGCTAAGCCTTGTGAATGAACTCAACCGTCAGCTGATTCAGGATATCGCTATGCTAAGTAATAAAAGCTGGTTTTAAGTCAAAAGCTTTTCCGCTAAGACCAACGAAATAAAATCGCTAAACGAAATAAATTGTGGGATGTATTCATTGTGTGTGTTTACATTTGTACAGCCAGCATTCGACTGAGTGTGGCACAAAGGTCTGCTATGTAAGCACTGTCGCTCCTCCCGACAACCTTCTACTTGATGTTTTGGCCCTCCTTGATAGGGCACAGCTGGTGAGGGCCGATATTTCGAGCCAATGCCCCATTCAAACAGGGATGAAGACTAGGAATAAAAATTGCTACCTACACTGACGAGGTAGCATTTGACATTGGGGAGCACGCTCAGGCGCTTGAGGTCTAGGCTAGGCGCTGGAACTTGAAGCTGTGTTCAGCCAAATAGAGGACTAGATCTAGGGTCGAGCATTCAGCGAACTACTCAGATAGGCTGCTAGTCCGGCAGTTGACTTAAAGAAGGCCGTACACTAGGCTTAGGAGGAAAAATATTGGGGTTAGCTCGTTAGAGATTAACTTCCGAAGAAGAAAACAAAGGACCTTATTGTTATTCTAATTATTGATACGACTTTGATTTTGAGTTAAAAGGGATACCTACTCTGTTAGTCATCAAAATAAAAGCAAAACTAATAACATGAATAAGTTTTAAATGTACAAATTACAATATTTCCTTTCCTGCAACACAGAACACCTTGGGGCTTTTTTTGTAAAATTTCAAAATCAATTTTGAAAGTACTTTTTGGTTTTAAATTTGTACATTTTATGTTTTTTTAACAATGTACTGTGCACCTTCCTGCAGTTTACCATTCAGTTTTCCGTTGCGTCTGCTCAGCTGTGAAGCACCAACGGAATCAATTCTGAACTGTCGGCGGTTCAGTCCCCTCTGGCAATCCGAAGAGAGGCGCTGGTGTCTGAGAAATGGAGCAGTATTAAGGCTGCTTTCCAGTCTTCTGCAGAAGCCCCTGCTAAGTGTGTGCGAATTTCTGCACCACCTGACGCTGCAGAAGTTTGGACAAATCCTTAATCCCAGGTGCTCGCAATGGAACTATTACCGTGTGCCCTTCGTTCGGCCAGACACATGTGCACTTTATGATGGAATTTTTGACCATCAAGGAAATCTACGCAATCCCTTGCATCCGTTCGTCCAGCACTTAGTGCTTCTGATATTGGAGCATTTCCTAAATCTGCCATGCGTCTCTGAGGAGAAACCTCGGAATCGGATGGAGGATATCATTTATGGCAGCGGGGGGAACTCGTGTAAGGACTTTTTTAAATTAGCTTTGAAAAACCAGATTGATAATCTGAGACAGTTTTTCAATGACTCCAAATTCGGCTTTGGTGATGGTGGTGATGGCGACGGTGATGGCGATGGAAAAGACGGTAAAAACGGTAAAAATGACAAAGACGGTAAAAACGGTCAAAACGGGGAAGACGGCGATGGCCGTGGATCTGATTGGTCAAATGGTAGCGGTAGAAGTAGAGGAAGAGGATCTGGCAAGGATGGTGATGATAATGATGGAGGTAAAGGAGGAAATAAATCGAAGAGGGCCGGTGATAGGAAAAGCATGAAGGATATTTCTGATTTGTACTCCGATGTGGTGGAAGACAGGCACGGCCGCAAGCTGATGAAAAATCGAAAGAATGTAACCAAAAAAGGTAAAGGTAGGAAACGTAAATTCGGTGAAGGCAATACCATGGGCGTGATGCTACCAGTATTGATGCACGAACCGTTTGATGACACAAAACCTTGGACCTGGATCCGACGACATGCGGCACAGACCCGTGTGCTCGAAGGAACGCGACTGGGTCGTGCTAGGGTGCAGCGGTATAAGCGGGAGACTCTGGCCCTGCAATATCAAAAAGCTAAGGAACGCGCTTCGTTCCGAAGTGTACATTCGGCACGCAGTCACGAATCAGTGTTCTCCCATGACCAATTTGGTAACGTATACGCCAAGAAAAAGGGTGGACCAATGCTTAAATCTTTCAACTACAATTCACTGACGAAAAAGCCCGATGAGCGTGAATCAAATCTATCTATACGTAGAACTCTAAAAACACAAATCAAAACAAAACTTCGATAAGTGAAGCGACAGAAGCTTACCTTAAACTCAACTCTTTGGATATGACTTGGGTACTACTACCAAATAAGGACTGATCGATTATCGTTTATATACGCAACATAAATATTCAATTAATTTTGATAGATTGTGTGTATACAAAAGACAGTTGATAGACTATGAATACCAAAAACTACGTGTTCCACGCGTATAGAGCTAAGCCTTGTGAATGAATTCAACCGTCAGCTGATTCGGGATATCGCTGTACTAAATTAATAAAAATTGCTTTTATGTCAAAATCTTTCCAACGAAATAAAATTGCTAAACGAAAAAAATTGTGGGATGTTTTCATTGTGTGTGTTTATCTAAGTATTTACACTGGTCCATTAAAATTATATTATGTGCTTTTGTACAGCCAGCATTCGACTGAGTGTGGCACAAAGGTCTGCTATGTAAGCACTGTGGCTCCTCCCGACAACCTTCTACTTGATGTTTTGGCCCTCCTTGATAGGGCACAGCTGGCGAGGGCCGATATTTCGAGCCAATACGTCATAGAAGCAGGCAGCCGCCGGAAAGCCTCTGGCCTGATGAAGACTAGGGAAAAACTGTTCTTGTTACCTATACCGACGAGGTAGCAGATGAAATTGGGGAGTACGTTCAGGTGCTTGAGGTCTAGGCTCAGTGCTGGAACTAAAGTTGAACTCAGCCAAATGGAGGACTAGATCTAGTGTCGAGCACTCAGCGAACTACTCAGATAGGCTGCTAGTCCGGCAGTTGACTTAAAGAAGGCCGTACACTAGGCTGAGGAGGAAAAATATTGGGGTTAGCTCGTTAGAGATTAACTTCCGAAGAAAAAAACAAAGGACCTTATTGTTATTCAAATTATTGATACCACTTTGATTTTGAGTTAAAAGGGATACATACTCTGTTAGTCATCAAAATAAAAGCAAAACTAATAACATGAATACGTTTAAAATATTCACATTAAAATATTTCCGTTCCTGCAACACAGAACCCCTGGGGGCTTTTTTTGTAAAATTTCAAAATCAATTTTGAAAGTACCTTTTGGTTTTAAATTTGTACATTTTATGTTTTTTAACAATGTACTGTGCACCTTCCTGCAGTTTACCATTCAGTTTTCCGTTGCGTCTGCTCAGCTGTGAAGCACCAACGGAATCAATTCTGAACTGTCGGCGGTACAGTCCACGCTGGCAATCCGAAGAGAGGCGCTGGTGTCTGAGAAATGGACCAGTATTAAGGCTGCTTTCCAGTCTTCTGCAGAAACCGCTGCTGGATGTGTGCGAATTTCTGCACCACCTGACGCTGCAGAAGTTTGGACAAATCCTTAATCCCAGGTGCTCGCAATGGAACTATTACCGTGTGCCCTTCGTTCGGCCAGACACATGTGCACTTTATGATGGAATTTTTGACCATCAGGGAAATTTACGCAATCCCTTGCATCCGTTCATCCAGCACTTAGTGCTACTGATATTGGAGCATTTCCTAAGTCTGCCATGCGCCTCTGAGGACAAACCTCGGAATCTGGTAGAGGATATAATTTATGGCCGCGGGGGGAACTCGTGCAAGGACTTTTTTAAATTAGCTTTGAAAAACCAGCTTGATAATCTGAGACAGTTTTTCAATGACTCCAAATTCGGCTTTGGTGATGGTGGTGATGGCGACGGTGATGGCGATGGCGATGGAAAAGGCGGTAAAGGCGACGATCGCCGTGGATCAAGTTGGACAAGTGGTAGAGGTAGCAAAGATGATAATGATGGAAGGGATAGGAAAAGCATGAAGGATATTTCTGATTTGTACTCCGATGTGGTGGAAGACAAGCGCGGTCGCAATCTCGTCAAAAGAAAGAAACCAAAGAAAGGCAAAACGAAGAAACGTAAATTCGGTGAAGGCAATACCATGGGCGTGATAATACCGGTATTAATGCACGAACCCTTTGACGAGACAAAGCCATGGACCTGGATCCGACGACATGCGGCACAGACCCGTGTGCTCGAAGGAACGCGACTGGGTCGTGCTAGGGTGGACCGGTATAAGCGGGAGACGCTGGCCCATCAATATGAAAAAGCTAAGCAACGCACTTCGTTCCGAAGTGTACATTCGGCTCGCAGTCACGAATCAGTGGTCTCCCATGACCAATTTGGTGAAGTAAACGCCAAGAAAAGAGCTGGACCCTTGCTAAAATCGTTCAACTACAAGACGCTAACGGATAAGTTTTATGAAACTGCAAGGCGGGTTTCTATTCGTAAAAAGAAGCCAGCAATTTATGAAGCTTAGCTAAAATCAAATTTGTCGGGTATTAGGTGAATTAATGCAGGTTGAATTGCTGCCAGATATGGACTGCTCAATTGTCTTGAAGATACTATTACAAAATCTAAGATATTTATGTTTATCAAGAACGCAATTAATGTTAATGGATTATGTACGTACAGCAGACAGTTGAAAGAATTGTAAGACCGTAGATAGCCAAACTTCGTTCATGAAATCAACCATATGCTAATCCAGTCCACACAAGTCAGAACCAATTTTGTTGCCTGTTTTAAATCAAAATCATACCCGATGACACCAATGAAATAAAATCGCTTAACTATATAAATCGGGCTATTTTTCATTGTGTGCCGAAAAAACACGTCTGAAATTTAAATTTATCGATAACTTTTGAACGGGGGGAGCTATCGATAAAATGAAACAAACTTGACTGTCCCGGGACTACGAGAACTTATATTCCAAATATGAAGTCTCTAGCTCTTAGTCTCTGATATCTGCGTGTTCATACAGACGGACAAATGGATATAGCTAAGGCGACTCGGCTGTTGATACTGTTCAAGAATATATATGGTCGGAGATGCTTCCTTATGCCTGTTACATACATTTGCACAAAACCATAATACCCTTTTTACCCATTTTTAATGGGTTCAAAATGGGTATAAAAATAGTTAAAATTAGTAAAAGAATACGAAGGACGTTTGCTCTTGAGCCCCCCAAATTCCATCCAGCTGGATGCATTTGAGCTTGGTGCCTAATACTAAGGTTTCCTCTTCTGACTCGTTGCCTTTGTCAAACTTGCGATCTTCGCTGAGCCCTCGGAAGTTGAAGATCTGTTGAGGTTGCCTCGCACGCCAAACAGTTTCTAAAATCACAAATTTTTCATTTACGCGACGCCAAGAATGTCTAGTTGTGTGTGTGTGTGTATTGTGTGTGTGTCTGGCAGCTGCCAAAATGTGGACAGCGGACAGGACCTCATGCGCTCAGCGATTGCACACAACGCGTAGTACATTGGCTGCCATGAGTTGTTTGTACCCTTGCACCGGATACTTAAACACTTATAGGTCTATATAATATTTAATATTTGAGCTATGGCTAAGAAAGCATATCGAAAAAGTCTCATCATAGCTTTAACTGTCAATTGCAAAACGGATTTCACATAGCGCAAATGTTTCGATGACTTGAAGCTGTCCTCTTTCGTTCGTACTTGTTTTATGCTCATTTGTTTCGACCGCGACGTTTGCCAAAAAGCAAGGCTGTTTGTTCATCTTTACGAGTATGTTTGTCTCCCCTAACATTGCCATACACTTATGTGAGTGTGTGTGTCTGTGCTTGTGTGTGTGTGAGGCCAAATCTACTTAAATCGATAAAAACTATCAAATCTGTCCGGGGCGTTTATGCCGCTGACTGCTGATTCAGAGATCCCGTGGCCGTTGCCGTTGCCGTTTCGGTTCTGCCGCTGCCTCTGACTGCCTCTTTTCGTCACTCATACGACATGTGCGCCCGATGATGCGCCTCCAGTTGCCTCCAGTGCCATCAGCTCAGCTCTGCCTGCCATCGCCTTGGTCGCCGCCACTCATTTTTCGGCCATGTTGCGTATGCTGTCAAATCTCTTCCGCTAGCAGCCTTCGATGCTGCTTGGCATTTTTTTCTTGGCAACAGCTACTGAAAATTTTTAGTCATTGTTGTTGCCATGTCCGTTCTGGCAGCGACTTGGCCCATGGCTTATTCTTTTCTAGAGAGCAGAGAGCAGAGCGAGAGGGAGAGAGGGCTTGGTGCGTTAGGCAGGACCAAATAGTATCAAGCGAGCCAGGCAGCAGTTCCGTTCTTTTTTACTGTTGTCATGCCGACAACACAAATACACACACACTTATACTCATCTACATATACACACATATATATATATATATATATATGTATATATATTTATATATATATATATATATATGCGTACAAAGGCGCCGCCATTAAAGCGTCCCCCAAAAAAAGGAAAAAGGCAAAATGCTATGCGAAAAATGAACAGTTAGCCACATTTTGTCTTTTGACCAAATCTTGTGTTTGACTACTAAATGCTAAATTGCGAAATACAAATGATAAATTAAAAAAAAAGAAGGTATTTAGTAAGAGCCGGCTTTAACTACATATTCAAAATGTTTGGCACAACAGACGTTTTGTTAACTGGTTTGTCTGCCTCTGTTAGATTTGTCGTATTAGTACAAAAATCACGCACTCATAATGTCATTTTTATACGAATTGCGTGTCCAGATTTCACAATGACCCCAACTAATATATAGCACAATCACTTTCCAGTTATAATTATACTCAAGTGCCACTTATGTCGTTAGTAATATATAATCTCTTACTCAGTATGATTTCCAGTTATATAAGTATGTGCAATTTTAGTTTATTGTTCTTACTTATATCTCGCCCAAATGAAGTGCCAAATACTATATACAATATGTTTATAGATTCAATTTGTTTGACTTTCTCACTTACTTAATAAGAGTGCATTAATGCAAGCCCGATAAACCCTTTTTAATTGTGGGGTTTTTTTTATAGCTTTTGTCTGTGTTTTTATCTTTTGAATATTTCGTGACACTGCATGGAAGCTTTTAGACTCCATGTGCATTTGTTTGGAGTAATGAAATCTCCTACAATTTTATTAATTATTTTTTGTTGTTGTTGAATAAAGTCTCTTAAATGTGCTTGGTTAATTTTCCATTGCACGCGTTTTTGCATCTGTTAGTAAAATCTTAAAAATTTTCTTTTGTATGTTCCACACATGCTGCTAATTACATGCCAGAAAAACCTGTACACAATTTGATTATATTGTAATACTCTGTTTCTAGGCAGGAACAAATACATTCAGAATTTGATATGCGTGCGTAAATAAAGTGCTTATAGTATGTGAATCGACACAACACTCTAAAGGCGTTAGCCACTAAGCTTAAGCCAAACATATTGTCCAAACACAAAAATCAATAGTTCCATAGTAGATAGAGTCACCGAACTTGATTTATTCCATTACTTATGACTTTTTGTAAGATAAAACCAAAAACATTCTTGGCACGCCTATTTTTGGCATCGTAATCAATCAATTCATCGTTTTTCAAGTGCTTTTAGCTGTTATTGAACTGCAAACAGAGTATCGCACATTCGCTAGTGCTGTTTGCTTTCTTTCACTTGCACCAACCATGCTGCAAATTATAATAAAATAGCGTAATTACAATTTCTGCCAATTAGCGGCGCTCGCGGTCCGCTCTCAAAAGCCCTATAAAAATGGCCAGCCAAAGGAAAAGGGAGGAATGCGGAAAGAAAAAATAATACAATTATCCAAAACTCAAATGCAGCATACGCCCCTGTTATTTACACATAAATATAAGCTACATATACCAGTATTTTAAAACAATAAAATAAATATGCACAGCTACTTAAATACCCTAACAAAGTATACGAATATGGAACGACAATTCTCATAATCTTTATTATGCATTTAAAATAGAGAAGGTAATTGCATAAATCTTTCCAAAATTAAGCTAAACTATGCAAATATCATCAGGACACCGAAGAGAAAGGTTTGTATACCCTGTACCCATTAAAAATGGGTAAAAAGGGTATTATGGAGTTTTGCAATAGTATGTAACAGGCATAAAAAAAGCATCTCCGACCATATAAAGTATATATTCTTGATATGTATCAACAGACAAGTCGGTCTAGCCATGTCCGTATGTCTGAGATATCAGAGACTTCATATTTGGATCAGATCGAGTTGATTTAATTTTATCGATAACTCGTCCCGTTCAAACGTGATCGTTAAATTTCGATTTCAGACAAGCGTTTTTGGGCCATAACCTAAGAGTTACAATAGTTAGAGGCACCAAATTTGGTATGTATTATCTCGAATAGCGTACACATGTAACAATTCTTAGTTGTTCTCTTTCCTTTTTCCGTTGCATTTGAAAAACCTTTAATTTAGTGTGTGCAGCATGATTACTGCATTTATGAGCTAAGTTTTTCACTATCAACAACAATTAAATTACATTTTAGACTTTATTGCACTTGTGCAAACTGTGGCTTTGCTTTTTATATGCACTTATTGTCGTTGCCGACGCCAAACTTCTATAAATTGTAATAATTTATATCGTTACCATAGTTTCTTTGGCACACAGTTGCTAAAATATACTGTAACTGCAATTTAAGCATTAAATTGTATGAATTGAGCAATTTGTAAGAGGACAACAATGAAAACAACTGAAGTACTTTAACATTTAAGATACATTGTTTGATTTGTTAGCACAGATGGGTTTTTAAATACAGTTGACACTAAATATATGCAAGAAATATATACCAGTCTCTTTAATTTTTTGATTGTGCTGTATATTCCGGCATTAATCTGGTGCATATTTACTTTCACGCTTTACATGCTGATAGTTGCATGGCTACATTGTTAACTTATTTACATATGTATATTTGTAAACACAAATGTACATATACTACGTACACAAAAACAATTGTTGAAAAGCTTATGCAATCGTTGTAATTAGCCACAGACAGTTTTGCATTGTTATCTGCCGAAAGCTTAATTACGCAAGCGACTCCCGGCTGTGAATTAAACATTATTGTTGTTGTTTTTTTCTTGTTTTTGCAGCATGGCAAAATTGTGAACAATAACCAGAAATGCCAGAAACCCCCCGATAATACCATTAAAACACAAGTAGCTCTCGGGCATTCAGTTTGTTTGAGCTGATTTTGTTTTTGGTGTACAAAATAATGGATAATGAAGTGAGGAAGATATCGCGACTGCTGTACTATGGGCAAATTTGTGATCTCCACAATCCCAATCCCAATCCCAGTTACTTATGCCACAACAACAACAATAACAGCGGCAACAACATATTGAATCATGCTGCTGGTTTCTTATGCAATTAACTTGATTGGTTGAATGTGGCAACAATTTGCATGCAACTGATTGACGACAACTTATCTTGTTTGCCAGTGTGAAACCACAAATTATTGATCAGCGGTAGTACGTGCACATAGATTAACCCAAAAAAAAGTCAAAAACCATTTAGACATAACTACACATTGCAACTGAAAATCTGGCTGCACCCTGGCTGCACTAGCAGGCGTGGCCAAATGAAACGTGGCAACAAGAAATGCAACACTCATTGTCGTCATTGTCGTCATCGAATGGAAAGCTGTGAAATGTACGCCAATGACTGACTGACTGACTGACTGACTGACTGACTGAATGTGTGGATGCACTTGCTCCGCTCTTGAAGCGTCTGTTTTCTTATCGCTTAAGTCAGCACATATTCATGTCTTGGTCGTTTGGCTCTCACTAACTTGGCCAACATGTCTATTAACGGTAACAAGGTAAATGTTAGAAATTTGCCGTTAGAAAATTGCCACTGTTGCTGTTGTTGTTGTTGCTTTGCTGCTGCTGCAATTGCGGTTGTTTGCTGTTGCCGTTTGTGGCTAACGCTCAAAGAAAGCGATTTTAAAGGCAAGGTAACAACAAAGAAGAAGCTAACGAAGTGATAGAAAACAACGCACATCATTCTTGGCCAGGCTTATAATGCAGTTTTAGCTAGATATTGTTTTCACCATCTGCTTGGCAAAAGTTGAAAATCGCCTCTCATAAATTGTCAATTTTTTCAACTGTTGAAATTAACATTGGAAAAGAACAATTTTTGGAAACAATTAAAACTAAAAGTTTTGCATTTTATAAAACGTCATTTTACTTTTGGCAGATGCCAAGCAGTTTGAAAGGGACTTGTAAAAAGATTACCACATGGCAAAGTGTTAAAAAGTGTGTAAAAATAGGGCAAATATCAAGTCTTTCAATTACTAAAGTTTATATATTTCAAATCACAATATCAATTAACTGGATTGTGACAATTGCAAAAGTCTAAAAGCTTGATAACTGATAAACTGCCTATCTCTAGATAGTATACTGACACCACGGGTACTTTTATGTATGTTAGCTTCTATAAATGAGACGTCAGACGCTGCTGCAGTCATTGAATAAGACATCCCATTGAAAAATAGCTGCTCAAAACAAATGCTCTCATCAAGGCGCTCAAGGTGTTGCAAATGCGTTGCTGTTGAGGGGGCAGGGCAAGAGGAGCCCCTGTCGGGACAATCCCCTGATTTTGACGCTTACACACACCCACTTAATAACTGGTCTAGACAATTCTGACACAAATGCGCCAGGGTCTAAGAGCGTCCGTCTGACATTTAATAGAAGGAAAAGAAGAAAAAACTCAGCAGCAAAAACAAAAACAAAAAAGAAAGGCAATTGCTAAGCTGCGTAAATTTCCGCGTGGCGTTGTCAACGACGCGTCGTTGGCGTCATTGCTGACAGTGCGTGTGTTGTCATTGTCTGGGACTGGGAATGGGATTGGGACTGGGACGTGAGTTGGTGTGTGTGTGTGTGTGTGTGTGGCACTTGAGACAGTTGTGAGAGCACATATTGAGACAGGTGGCAGCAGCAATCTCACTCAGCACCGTTGTCTTTGTCGTTGTTGTTTCTGCAGGTGTGGCTGATGTTGCCACTTCTGTATTGCAGCAGACGCACTATATAAATTAGATATGATTCAGCATAGTAATCTGCCTAGCTAACCTCATGGCAATCTAATTGAAAATCTATATCAAAATATACGATAATCTTCTCTGCCAAAAACTGGGCAGTCAGCTAGCTTAAAGCAACAAAACAAAGAAAAAACACATTAAATTAATAGCGAAATAAAAATTTCAACAACCTTAAAGTCGCGACTGTAACAACAATGGCATCATATTTCAAAAGACCTGAAATTATAAGACAATGGGAATCCGCATGTAGAAAACCCACAAATGGCTTTATGCTAGAGTAACCCAAATAAAAAGAAGTGCGAGATCAAAATAGGCAAACTTCCGACCACATTAAGTATACGCATTTTGTTTTTTACAAATGATTTTAAGCGTTAATAGCCGAGGCGAAATAGCTACATATATGTATGTCTTCCTGTATGTCTCTCTGTATGAATATATATACGAGTGGATCGAGCTCAGAGAATCTGTAAACTATTAACATACATTTTTGTATGCAGCGGATACCTCTAATATCTCTTTTATGACACTTCCTTACAGTTAATAATAATAATAATATTTTGATAGTGAAAGCTTTGACTATATATACCTTGAAGTTTGTCTTGATGTGTAACTCATAGGATCTGTGGGAATATCTTTTTTGCTTTATCGTATGATCGTAAACGTATGATCCTAATTCTTTTTACATTTTATCAGCATTTTGTTTTGTGTTCCGTCAAATAGACTTCAGACAGACGCATCGCAATTTGTAATGATATTAGAACAATTTGAACAATTTATAATTAGTTGGTTTGGGTCATCTTGATAAAGTTCCAATAGGGACTCAAAAAAAAGAAGAAAAAAAAAACAAGGAGCAACAGCAAACGCAAACACAGTTCAACGGAAACTATGGATCCCGTTATTAATTGAAGGCACATCACGCTTGCCGTCTTCTTTCCATGTTTTAATTGCAGATAACGCGCATATTAGAACAGAACAACAACATTGTCGAGAGCACGCAGGCTGATAAGCATGTTCTAAGCAATTGACGCGCAACTGTAATATCGCCGAATACCAGGAAGGGGGCAGAGATACGACTGCAGATACCAAGGCCTCTAGCATGGTGCGACTCAATGTTGCCGAGCAACAAAGTAGCATTAACATTATAACCGTCAGCAACAGCAGCAGCAGCAGCAGCAGCAACAACAGCAACAACAACAACACCATCAGCCAAATCAACGACAATAGCAGCAACAATGCGGGCAGCTGCTCCTCAACAACATCGTCGACAACGAGCCTGAACAGCAGCAATGCCAACTCGACGTCGCCAGCCTGCAACATTGTAATGTTGCAAAGTACAGCAACGCAATCGGCGGCACCACCATCCAATCTGGCGGCACCACCAACGGCTGTGCAGTGGCAGCATCAACAGCAGCAACAGCAGCAGCAGCAGCAGCTGCAGCAGCAGCACTCGCCCTCGGACTGCTCGCTGCCAGCATCGCCGCCACTGTTGCAGCAAACAGCGACACCGCCACAGGGTGCACAAATTGTGCCACCCGTTTGTGCGCTGCACCATCCGCTGCTGGCGGCCATGCAGCACCACCATCACCATCACATACTGCAGCCAACGGCGCCGTCTAGCCATGGCATACACCATGGACCGACCCCACCAGCACCAGCCCTAACAGCAGCAGCAGCACCCCATCAGCAGCAGCAGCAGCAACAGCCCCATGAGAACGGACACGGCGGCATCTCGCCCAACGGCAGCTCGGGTGGCTCTTCGGCCAGCAGTGTGAGCAGCGTGTCAAGCAACAGCGGTGGCAGTCAGGGTATTGTCGCCAGCAATGGCACCAATGGCATCGGACCGCCATCTGTGGCTGCCCAGCTGCCGCCTGGGCCACTCTATATACAGTACCCCGGCGAGTTCTTTCCATCCGAGTACTATATTGCACCGCACCCGCACGAGGGTATCTGTCCACAGCATCCGCACCATCCTCACGCGCATCAGCACCATCATCAGCCCATGTGCGCCATCTCGGCGGATTATGGTGAGTTATCCCCATCGAATTTTAGCTCCCTCGACGTCTGCAGCTCTTGCTGCTAATTACTGCTAACATAATCCGCCGCCTGAGCGCCACTCTGACAGTCGAAAGCCCAAACTTGTCACGAAACTTCGCTAAGCCTTTGCAGGCGGTGGATCATTTTACATTCTACACTGACAGAAATAAACGACAATAATTGAAAATTATTTATATATTCGTTTCGAAAAGAAAAATTACGTTTATTCAATAATCAAGCTTGGTGTTTTACATTTTCATTCACTTTGTGTTGGTAACCCTCTCAAAAAGAAGGAGAAATACATTTCGTTACTAACAGATTAATTGAATGACGAAAAAAAGGGGATTCCCTTTCAAATACGAGTATAGCAACAATGAAATCAGATTGTAATATTAAAATACACAAAAATATTTTTCAATTGAAGCGGTAAAAGCTGAATTTTAACCATTATGGACCTTACTTCAAATAAAGATTGTTTATTCTCATATTTAAGGGTAACGTCTTCATTTGAAATGGTAGAGCGTACAGTCAGTCATCTCTTAAATTGTTGTGTTCTAGAAAGACAAATTCTTGAATCACTACCATCTTTATATGTCAGTGTATTATAAAGATGACTGCCGATGATGCTTATTTCGCTGTCTCCGAGTTTAAATATAAAATAGGCCATCGCCTGTTAGTTATATAGTGTATGAACTCATAACCTGATTAACCATTCCAACTAACTAATATAAATACAGATAGCTTTCCCAAGTGTGTTTAATTCCAACGATTGCACTGCCATCTACAGTCGCACATAAAGCAATTTCGCGTATCTCTAATATATAAATACTAGAACCGGCTACAGGCATTGTCAGCAAACGCCCACACAAAGCATTCCAATGTGAGAAGATTAATTTAACTGGATTTAGGGTGACTTGACACTGCAAAAACAAAATGACGCGACTCGAGTTTAGTATTTTAGTTGATGTGTGATCTAATGGGTAAATAATGAATCGAACGGTAATTTTGTTAATTAACATCAAAAAAGGTAGTCAATTCAATCCAGACTCATTATAGTAATAAACTGGAAAAAGAAAATACCAGAACACCCTGTATGACTTATCTAAATAGCAAACTTACCAAAGACCCATAGAAGTCGCATTTACATTTGGACTGAACATTAGCAGCATGGCATTATCAACAATACAACACCCACATGAACACCAGAGTTGTTGTTTAACTACAACTGGCTCAGGCCAAGCCCAAAAGGTATAGCTAACATTTTTCTTGTTGCTTACAGACAGACAGACAGACAGAAAGACAGACAGACAGACACTGCTAGTGTTGACAAAATAATTGAATTTCAGCAAGTTTGGCGCAACCCAGAAACCTCAATGGCCATCATTATTAATTTATGAGTGTCATTAGCCTTAATTGGGTTGCGTCTGGAGGCTGTTGCTTCAAAGCGACGCAACCCGTTGATGCTATCTACTGACTGCATCTTAAGTAGGCCGAGACACAAAGCTTTGAGGATCGAGTATCTGTCTGTGAAGTAGATAATGCCGAAAATAATAATGAGCTGCAACTTGATATTGTTTTACAAGTTGACTAATTGAATTCAATTTCCCAGCAACACACACGTGTCAAAGTTGCTGTGCTTTGTGTGTCTGCCATACACTACTAATTGAATTTGCATGTGCAGGCAGCCGAATTTCGCATCATTTCCTGCTTCCCCCTTTTTGTTGTTCAACTAAAATGTGTATGTTAAGGACTCCTGGGCGTACACTATGTATGTCTGCTTCTACTCCGGCTCATAATTTACAATTACAAGTAAGTGTAAGTGCCGCACTTTTCCCTGATGATCGTTTAGCAAATGAAAGAGACTGTTCCCCCCTTTACCATGTCGAAAGTCCTCGCTTGTTTTCACGCCCACTATTCCTGCTTCCTGATTGTAGTTAATCGAATAAACTTGCAGAGGAAACGACACTAAATGCGTGTTGGGCCTTGGCCTCTAATGGAATTTGCCACCCGACGTCGGACTGAGCAATAGTGATATGGTTGTACAGCATCCTATAATTATAAGAATGCTGGGCATGCTCTAGTCCCCCCAAATCCCCACTCCCCAACTCCTCCGTTTCCATTTCAGTGCAAATTCGAGAAGCTTTTCTCGCTTTTAGTTTGCCTGAATTAAGCTGGCATAGTTTTTGACCTTAATCAACACAGTTTTTTTCGTTTATAGTAAGCCACGCAGTTTGCAAGAGGAGAAGTGGTTGCTGATAAGCGTCTAAGTATAATGTAACTAACTAAATGTAAGCGATTTGTTGGCTCAACTGAATCTTGAGCAATGTTTGAGGTCTTCTACTAATATATTTATTCATAATTTTGAAATATTTCACTTTTTATACTCTTTTCGAAGAAAATAGTATATTAAGTTTGTCCTGAAGTTTGTAGAAGGAAGCGTCGGAGACCCCCAAAAGTTACTGCCAGTATGCTTAGAATGACAATACAAATTGATCTAGCCATGTCCGTCTGTCTGTCTGTCTGTCTGTCTGTCTGTATGTATGCAAACTAGTCCCTCAGTTTTTGAGCTATCGCGATAAAACTTTGCACAGACACTTATTATTCCAGGGGACAGCACATTGGTCGGAGCCGGCCGGATCGGATTACTATATCTTTTAGCTGCCATACAACTCGAAGTCGGTTTTGGCCATATATCCCATGTTTTTAAAGCAATAGCGATACAACTTTGCACAGATACTTATTATTCAAAGAGACGTCACTTTGGTTGGAGCCGGCCGGATCGGATCACTATATCTTATAGCTGCTATACAACTGGCAATGAATTAAATATTCTTAGAACAAAAAAAAAATGTTACGCGACAAAACGATTTTGTACAGCTTATGAAATTTCAGTGGTGCAGTTGGCAGAGTGAAAATTGCCTATAGGTTCGAAAAGAGTATAAAATCTTCGGCACGCCGAAGATAATCCTTCCCCACTTGTTTATTATATTATATGCAATAGCCCAATGTAATTTCAATGTTGTTATACTTTTATTTCAGTGATTCTCATTTAGTAAATAAATTGTATTTAAGATTATATGTGATATATTTTACGAGCATAGTATTTAGTAGTGAGTTCGACTAGAGCTTTCTTGCCGTTTCAGTTTTCTTGAACTTAATTTCGAGTTCCATTCGACAACAACGAAAACAATTTAATGTAAGACGAAGCCAGGGCCAAACCTAAATCGTACAATGAACTTGTCACACTTCCACTCCATTTCGATCTGATACAGTCAAAGGAAGTCAGCAATCTGAGCGCTATAGTTACGTCAACCAACAACATTATGAATTGTGTGTGTATATAGAAAAAGCCCCCTCATAGGCATTCGATTCCTGTGTGGGGCACAAATTATATTATATTTACGCTGCCTAATCTGTTTGGTAATAATTCTTAATTAACGGCGATCCCACATTGCCCAAGCTCTAGATCTGATCAAAACTCATGTATTACTACACTCAGAGAAAGTATTTAAGTTCAAGTATGGATACTCAATATTTCAATTACAACTCATAGAACATTCTTAAAAAAGTGCAAATCGCTTATAAGCAGTTTTGTACTTAAACTTTCGAGAAATTCATTTCGAATCGAAATCAAATACTAGAATTTACGGCATCTTGATTTGAGTAGAAAATTCTTTTCTTTTTTTTAAGTGTAGGCCTTTGTCAGTACATGTCAGTTTTTTCGCTCTCTCTCTCTCTTTTTTTGTACAATAATGAGTACCCTCTGCACTCTAACCTTTTGAAACGCATTGAACTATGCTTAATTTATTCCCATTTTAAAAGAAACAAGTAGGAGTGCTCTAGTCGGGAGTGCCCGACTACGAGATACCCTGAACCCAGTCCTTACAATCATTCATACTAATCTAAGCACACACATGCTGCAGTATAAGCAGTGCAAGCGGTTTAAGCAGTTAGCTTGCTTTTCGCTGAGCCCCACACAATGGAAAGTTAAATCTTAAATAACTTCTATGTTTATTGTTCGATCTTATTGAAATTTTTGGGGCAAACAATTGTCAATAATATGTGTGACCAAACCAAATTGCAAGGTCGTACCTTCAAAAATGGGTTTTTTGAACTTTTTGGGGGTTTGGGGGTGGTATCCAAAAAGTGAAATATTTGTTACATGTGTATGTTATTCGAGATTATACATGCCAAATTTGGGGCCTCTAGCTTTTATAACTTTGAAGTTATGTCCCAAAAACGCAAGTCTGAAATCGAAATTTATCGATAACTTTTAAACGGTACGAGTTATCGATAAAATGAAATAAACTTGATCTGTCCCGGGATTAGGAGAACTTATGTTCCAAATATGAAGTCTCTAGCTCTTGTAGTCTCTGATATCCGCGTGTTCATACATACAGACGGACGGACGGACGGACGGACGGACGGACGGACGGACGGACGGACGGACGGACGGACGGACGGACGGACGGACAGACAGACAGACGGACATGGCTAAATCGACTCGACTGTTGATACTGATCAAGAATATATATACTTTATATGGTCGGAGATGCTTCCTTATGCCTGTTACATACTTTTGCACAAAACCATAATACCCTTTTTACCCATTTTTAATGGGTTCAGGGTATAATAAGAGGGCTTACATAGCAGTACATCAGAAGCACTGAAGTTGAACTGAGTTTTATTCCCTTACCGCTGGCTTAAGACAAACATTGCTCTCGCTGAGTATTTTTTAATGCGGACTTAAGTTAACTCAACATCTGATTCGTTCTTATTGTTTTGAAGTTTTCTCCGCCTTTGCCTTTTCACTGCCCTGCTCATTTCGTTTCACACTTTCCCATCGACCCAATTTGGAGGCATAATTAACTTTCTGGCCATCGCAAGTTTCACAGCAGACAAGGTCAATGCTCGGAGCAAAGAGCACCTGATGTAAACTATGTCACGACAATGTTAAGTGCGCCAACAGGGTGCACAAAATACTATATATATATATATATGTATAGAGAGAATGCAATCAAAGATCTGATTATCTAGGTTAAATCTCGATTTCCAATTATCAACAATGGCTGGGCAAATACTTTCAGTTAGTTTGTCAGCAGTTGCATTGCTCCAATTTGTGTTTGCTCTGCTGCTGATGTCATACTCCTGCATTGTATAACTGAAAGATCCAATAACTCTTCAAATGTTGGAAATGCGACGCCAGGTAGCCAGAAGGCTAAGTCTGGTTGAAACTGGTTGGATGCATAAACTTGCAACATTTTACGAGTGCAGATTTATCGATTTACCTGATTTTATTGTGCGCTGCTCTGATGGCTAGTTCGATGGACCCTAAGCTCACTTAATGTATGTATGTACTTATGGCTGCCACACAGAGAGAAACTATGCTAACTAAAATCACAAATATATATGTTTGGTCCTTAAGCTATACATAGGTTAAAATGTTATTCTGTGAAATTATGCTATAGTAAAATAACAATAATTACTTGGATTTCTGCTGCTAACATTTCGAAGTAAACTTAGAGATTACTTATGGCACCACCTTATTTTTCTTAGTGCAGCATTATTCTGCGAAACAGTTGTTGACTCTTGCGTGAATGCCACGTTCCAGCATTCAAATGCAACGCCAGCCTCGAAGCTTCGTAGATTAGAACAGCTGCGAGTGTCGTGTTTCTAACTTCCCACTGCTAATGACAAACTCCAACAAGATCTAGGCAAAAAGCTGTCAAAGCCAAATGACAAATTGCTCGCTGGCAGCTGACACTGGCCTGATGAGCCAATGTCGGATGCTCGCAATGGAGAATGGAGTGGAATGTGAACCCACAACAGGAACAGGAACAGGGACAGGGACAGCAACGTAAGCCAGCATAAATTGCTGGCACTTTTTATACCCTGAACCCATTAAAAATGGGTAAAAAGGGTATAATGAAGTTGTGCAAAAGTATGTAACAGGCATAAGGAAGCATCTCCGACCATATAAAGTATATATATTATTGATCAGTATCAACAGCCGAGTCGATCTAGCCATGTCCGTCTGTCTGTCCGTCTGTCCGTCTGTCCGTCTGTCCGTCTGTCCGTCTGACCGTCTGTCCGTCTGTCCGTCTGTCCGTCTGTCTGTCTGTATGAACACACAGATATCAGAGACTACAAGAGCTAGAGACTTCATATTTGGAACATAAGTTCTCCTAATCCCGGGACAGATCAAGTTTATTAAAATTTATCGATAGCTCGTCCCGTTCAAAAGTTATCGATAAATTTCGATTTCAGACCAGCGTTTTTTGGATATAACTTACAAGTTATAAGAGCTAGAGGCCCCTAATTTGACATGTATAATCTCGAATAGCATACACATGAACAAATTTTTCACTTTTTGGATACCACCCCCCAAACCCCCCAAAAGTTAAAAAAACGCATTTTTGAAGGTACGACCTTGCAATTTGGTTTGGTCACACATATTATCGACAATTGTTTGCCCCAAAAATTTCAATAAGATCGGACGATAAACACAGAAGTTATTTAAGATTTAACTTTCCATTATGTGGGGCTCAGCGAAAAGCAAGCTAACTGCTTAGACCGCTTGCACTGCTTGTACTGCTTGTACTGCAGCATGTGTGTGTTTAGATTAATATGAATGATTGTAAGGACTGGGTTCAGGGTATCTCGTAGTCGGGCACTCCCGACTAGAGCACTCTTACTTGTTTTTAACTGGCCGCAGAAGCTGCGGCAAAAAACACATAAGTCCTGATAGTAAGAGTGCTCTAGAAGATACCCTGTACACATTTTAGCACGAGCTCTAGCTGACTGAATTCAATACGCCCTGTTGGACTTGCTTCCAATTCTGTATCCATGATCGCTATGGCAACCTCTCAGTGGTACAACCCAAAACTCAAACAGATGGGAGAGTGAGAAATGAAAGCGTGAAACGCACATGGTTTCTATCACTCTCCCTATCTCTCCCTTTCTCTCTCTCTCTCTCTCTCTCTCTCTCTCTCTTTATACATCTCCAATGCTTACTGAATGCAAAACGAAAAAACAAAGTGTGCGAAACGTGTGCCACAATTTACTATAGTTCTTTTTGTTTGCGTTAAATGGCTTTTGCTTATTTTCACTGCTATTGATATTTGATTTTTTAAGGCGTAATTCGTTTTCTGTTTAAATTAATGAATACCCTTTGTCCGTCAAGTTCGAGGTCTTATATTTTGCTTATCGTTTGTTCTTTGAATTTGTGCATTAATTACATTTATTTGTATACATGGAAAAGTATTATTTTAAAAACTAATCAAATCGTGTGTGAATTATGTACAAAAGCAGCAGGAAAAGTGTTTTTGTGCAAAAAATGAGAAATACTTTGACATAAAGAAATGAGTTGTTCAGACTTCAAGCTTCTACAAATATAGCACAACTAAAACGAAAGCACAATTTATGGAAATATATCGAAAATATATGGATTATTTCATTTCAGAATACATACATGTTGAAAGTTGTGAGGCAAACATCGCAAACAAACAATTGCAGTAATTAATTTGTTTTTACAGTTACAATCTTTTGCCCTATTGTCTCCCACACTCTCCGTCTCCGTCTTTATTGTGAACAGTTTATTCGTCTGACTCATGCTTGTGTGTTTACATTACTCGCGATGGGCTCATTTGCATATGATCTGCTCTCGGAACACAAAAGTACATATATGTAGTATATGTATGTATGTATATATATATATAACTGAAATTGATGAACTTTTTGAAGGCACGAAAATGTCATTAGCACAATTTGAAGCTGCGGGCAGGCATTTCTTCAATTGTCTGTCACAAAGCTTGCATTTATCTGCCACTAAACGTACATATGTATGTATATACATGTGTACATCTGTATATCTGTATCAAAGCACACAATTAAATTGGGGATGTACAATAGCACGTAAATAAATGCGGATGCAGCAACAATGGGCAAATGAGCGAGTTCAGCAACAACTCGAAGAACTCGTTCTACATTATTGCCCAAAAAAAAAAACCTCAAAAATTGCATAAAATTGTTATAAATAAATACACATGTTTATAAATTAACAGCTAAAATACACTCAAAAAGTGCATAAACTTGTTTTTGAAAATAGTCGCAAAAGTAAATTTCTTCACAATACACAAAAAATCGCTTTAAAAGACGTAAACATTCAGTTTTATCGCCATTGAAAAACAATAAACTGCCTTGGATATAATCATGGTAAAAGATATATATGTACACATAAATATGTCGATAGCTTTTCTATGTACTATTGTAATAAGCACAACGGTTTCCGCTGTGCTTTTACGCGTGCCCCATTGCGTATGCGTAATATATTTACACACGCACACATCCATACATACATGGGCGAGTGAATAGAACCACTTGAAACGTTGCGACCTTTAGCCCTTCGGTTCGTGTCGCTGCTGTTTTTACCTTTTTCTGTTTCGGCTCACGTGTTACAAATGTTCTTTAATTGCCTTTTAATGAGGGCCACAAATGTGTGCTGTGTGGTCCAAAGGGCGGTCTGGAAGGGGGCGTGTCATCAGCGTGTCTAGACCATGGAGCAGCCATAAAATGTGTCTATGGACTTGGTGGAAATTAAACAATAACAGTTGACAACATTTAAACAGTGCAAACATAAATCTCAAGCTACACACGCACAAATATCCACAAAAATGGCGTACAGTCACTAAAATGAACACATATATGTGTATATGTATGCATGTGTGTGTGTGTCTATTTGAACATATTTTATGTGTCTTTTGAATGTATTTTATTTATAACGTCGCATTTTTCTTAACTCTGGTATGAAAAAAATTGCAGCCGGAACGGCAGCGCCAGCTTTCATTTGATTTGTTGTACTCTTGCCGTTCTGCTTGTTCTTGTTGTTCTTGTTGTTGTTGTAGTTGTTGTAGTTGTTGTTGTCACTGCAACTGCCGCTGCTGTTGGCTAGGGCCACTTATGGCCCAAGCGCCCAACGGGTTCAACAACCGACAAAAAAGGAGAAGCGATGCAAAAAATTGGCATCAAACAACAGAACTTACTTTAGATAAACGCAAGCGGGGTGAAGAGAGAGATATATATAGAGAGAGAGAGAGAGAGGGAGAGAGTGGAAGGGTATAAAGGGTACACACATGCAATGTGCATTAAAATTGTAACTATAACAGCGTCCATCTTGCTCTCGCACAGGCGCAGCCAACAACACCAACATCTCCCATTTTAGCCTTACAACTTAAGTGCAATTCATGTGACTCTCGTTTTTCCAATGCTGACTGCTGACTGCTGACTGCTGATGCGTGTATGCTCTATGTGATCCAAAACTTTTGTCGTTTTGACAACTTTTGGTCTTTTAGAATAGCATGGCAAATTGTATTAGTGTATTGTGACAAGTGTGTAATGCAGACAACTTCAAGCCCACCATGATCAGAACGAGGAGTTGAGTTGATATATGTATATATATAGTTCATAATCATGTTCCTTTATCTGTTTGTCTGCCTCTCTCTCTGTTTTTATCATATTATGATAATTATCATATTCTTAAAGATTGTCGCAATATTTAAATATGTTTATATTTATATTCAAATGTAGAGCTTTGAACTTTTGACTAGATCTTTGAACGAGTTCATCGGTTGAAAGCACAAATTTACATATATATGTGTACGTTTTCATACACTGCACTTCACTTGAACAGGTTCAGCATCACTGCCTCATACAAAAGTGCCAATACCTGTGCAGCTAAATTTTCCAACTGTGCACAAAAAATATGCTCCATAGAAAGTAAAAAGTCAAATTCTTTTTAGCCCATTTCTGAGTGTCTCTTGAAAAAAAAACAAGTGGAGAAGGATTATCTTCGGCGTGCCGAAGATTAAATACTCTTTTCGAACCTTAAAGCAATTTTTACTATTTTTCCGTGACTGCTTATTTAATTCGCAGATATTAATGTCGCATACATATACCCCCACATATAAAATAAAATATATAAAGGTATTCATGTAAACAGGGACGTTTCACTATCCGTAGCTCGTGGACGCGTCCCTTAGCATTCATAAGTGCTACCGAATTGAACAATATACAAGTTTCAGTTTTTCCAAAAAGTGAAAACTACATTACATAATATACATACCAAATTTTGTGCCTGTTGCTCTTATACCTTTCAAGGCTGCTGTCGGAAATTGAATTGTCATAAAACTTAATCTGAACATACGAGAGCTTATATTCAGAATTTGAGATCCATATTTTTTTTCGCGTGGCATTGGTTTTGCCAATGAATTTAAATTTTTCTTTTGAATTATTCTATTAAAGCTACTTTATGTATGAAAAAAAAATTAGAAACAATTTAGGAAATTGAAAATAAATGAATTTGACTACAGCTATTATATATTTGAAAAGAAGAATAAGAAAAAATGAAAATAAATGACCAGTCGCCGCTGGTTTCGAACCCGGGACCTCTCGCTCACCAGTTCGCAACTTTACCCACTACGCCACAAGCCGTTTTGATGATCGCTGACAAAATCCCTTGAAGAGCAGACTGTCAAAAGCTTTCTTGTTTTGCTTTGTACTGCTTACACCAAGCAGTTTTAAGAATCGCTAACAAACTCGATTTATACTGAGCTTTTGTTTTTTCGCGTGGCATTGTTTTTGTTCTAAGCCATTGAAAGCAAATGAATTTGATTACAGTTATTATATATTTGAAAAGAAGAATAAGAAAAATGAAAATAAATGACCAGTCGCCGCTGGTTTCGAACCCGGGACCTCTCGCTCACCAGTTCGCAACTTTACCCACTACGCCACAAGCCGTTTTGATGATCGCTGACAAAATTGCTTGAAGAGCAGACTATCAAAAGCTTTCTTGCGCTTGACTTTGTTTGCTCAGACTATCAAAAGCTTTCTTGTGCTTGACTTTGTTTGCTCATATGCACCTGTTTTTTCAAAATATTTAATGACGCATATCTTCGCTGTTTATGACTCAATCGATTTGCGATTTTACCCATTGATGAGTTATAAGGATGTTCAAGTGTACAAGGAAATTTAAGGCAATTGCTTTGAAAACATCGGATTTATGGCCAAAACCGACTTTGAGGTGTATGGCAGCTATAAGATATAGTGGTCCGATCCGGCCGGCTCCGACCAATGTGCTGTCCCCTTGAATAATAAGTGTCTGTGCAAAGTTGCATCGCGATAGCTCAAAAACTGAGGGACTAGTTTGCATACATACAGACAGACAGACAGACAGACAGACAGACAGACAGACAGACAGACAGACAGACAGACAGACAGACGGACATGGCTAGATCAATTTGTTTTGTTTTTATAAGCATATTGGCAGTAACTTTTGGGGGTCTCAGACGCTTCCTTCTATGCGTTACAAACTTCAGGACAAACTTAATATACTATTTTCTTCGAAAAGAGTATAAACACTCAAATTGATGAAATTTTTTGATTTTAATAATAAAAATTGTTTGTGTAGTTAGTATTTGGGGGGTGGCGTGTAATCCCATCCTTGTTTAAAACAATTGCATATATTCTACTTGAACCAGTTTTCCATCATTTGATGGGTGAATTCGGTCAAATTTTCTTTTATGACAGCAATCAATGAATTTTGTATTCCATATGCAGAGCAATAAAAGCTGCAACGCTCATATGTATAAATTAAATAAAACCCGAGTATAAATACGGTAATTGAATACAGTATACAGAGTCATAAATAAAACGATGATTATTTCTTTAAGCCAAATGCAACGATTTAATTATTTCTGTATTCACTTCTAACTGGCCTTTGTTTGTTGCCAATCTACAAAAACTACATTTGCACATTTATATTCATGCGCCTAGAATGCTCGAATGTGAATGCAAGTGGCAAACCCAACGCCGCTTTCAATTGGCAGCCAAAAACTTCTGAATTCAATTCAGAATGGTCCTGTTCCTGAGAACTAACTCAGCCAAGTCCTGCTGCGTTCACCTAACGTGTGCGTTTGCGGACAAGGTTAGTCAGACAAGCGTTGAACTTTTTGCTCTTATGCAATAATGAGGATGGCATGGGATGGGATCCTGGGGCAGGCAGCACGTCTAAGGACTTGGCAAGCGACGCCTGCCTGCCAGTATTGTCTGCAAATCTCCCAACTTTTTCGCTTTTTGTTTTTTTTTTATGGGCACGTGCAACTGCGGCAACTTAACGAGGTCAGGGTGAGGCCATATCTTGCTCTGATCAGAGGAGTGGCCCCAGCACTGCACACCGTTGAGGATGATGTCACTACTCATATGCAGTGCTAAGCATGCTGTCCAAATCAAAAATGTACAAAAAATCAAATAATAAAATAAGGAAAAATCGAAATTATACACTCAGACACACACACACACACACACACACATTCAGCAACTGTCAAAATATAAAATGGAAACTGCAAATTCTATTTTGACAGCTCTTTTGAGCACTTTTGGCACTTGTTGCCAGTCCAAAATCGCAGTGAGAGGCCAAAAACATTAAAGACAACCAATTTGGCAGGCCACGCCTATCAATTTGCAGCGAGTGTCGGCAAACAAAGAAGTTTGAATTGTGTCGAACTAAAATGCAGTTGTCATCGTTTCAGTAGATTCAACACTCAGTTATTCTATTCTATTGGATAGCAGATACAGCTAACATATTTTTAAATCCCTTTTTAGTCAGTACGAATATTTACGTATACATTATATTATTTACAATAACATATGCTAGAAATGGGTATTCTTTTTTCGAGTTTTTATATTATATTAGTGAAATAATATGCAAGTGCAGCTTTTTCCAAAGAGCATTAAGTTATTAAGGTAATGTATAGTATAGTGTACTGATTATATTACTAGTTGGTTTTTTATGGCATTCCTGCTCAACACAAGAAATTGTCTACTGTGATCAAATATTACCCACAGAATTTATATATTAATTCTGTTTTCGGCATTTCCAAGAGGCAGACTGAGTAAACCCTAATTCCCTGAATACCGGTTTACTTCTAGTGGAACACATACCTTACTTATTTCTTATTTCAGTTGTTGTTGCTGCTGACTCATATCATCTGTTTGGCTTGATTGTTTATTTCAAAGCAGTTGTCGTCGACTGCGGTTTTCATTCATAAATTCATTTGACGTAATCAGCAGGCACCGTTATAAAGATTATTAAAACACATGTTAGCAGTCATATGTATATACTATTTACTATAGTAAAGTACACAAAAAAAAGCAAATAAAGCAAATCATAAAAAACAGTCGCAGCTGCATCAAATATTAAATATCTGATTCGATAAGGTAACTGAATCCGTATTACAATCCATAAAGAAATTGCACTTTCTACTCAATTGCGACAAGGAGGGGGAAAAATCCAAATCAGGCAAACCAAAAATCTTGCGAAAATTCGGTTTACTGCATTATTAGCCATCCAGTTGGCACTTTAGCACTCAATGACTTCAGTTAAAACGCAGTAGCAAAGTATTTGGGTCATTTGCTGCTTGATTGCAGCCAAACAGCACAGTTACAGACTTTTCCATTAGCCATGGCCAAGAACTTTTTATTTTTTGGCTTACGCTAAATTTGCGTATAATAGAAGCAACTGTGAACGGGATTCGAAGCGTGTGTCGTATAAGAAAGAGTAATGTGGAATGTTCCACTTTCTCAATTGTTAGAAGGTGATCAAAATGTGGACAATTGCAAGCATATTCGATTACAAACTGCATGCAAATGAAACATGTAAGCATGACATAATACCCTGTATATTATCGCAAATGTTTTGCAAACTAAACTTAAACAAAGATAAAAAATACACTTTGTCTGACTAGGTATTTAATTAAACTTAACAATGGGAAACAACCAAATTATTATGATTCCGAAGCATACATGTGCCATTTATTAGCTCGCAACTTTATTATCATTGAGAGTAATAACTTGATCAAGAGCTTTTACTCTTGGATATTTAACGGTCTGTAGTTCAGAATTTTTCTAGCATTTTGAACATTTAAGATGTTGCTATTTGGTTGTTGTTATTCAAGTTTTATTTCTCGTTGTCTGTTCTTGTTGTTATTTGAGCGTATTTTGTTTTGCCTATGCTTTGTGTCCTTGAAGTATCCTTAACTGTGTCGCAACTGGCCTGGCGCTGCGGCCTTATAAATCTTGTTGGCCAAATTGCGCAGCGTCACCATCAAACACGTGTTTTTGGGCTCGTATTTTTATGTGTCTATGTGTGTTTAAGTCGCCAAAATTTGAGCAAATAAATTATTTGCCGCTTGCCATCAGTGAATTATTTGTGTGTGCTACTTTGTTTGCTTAGCAAACTTTGCTTAAATTTTTGCAAGTTTTTTTTTGTGTTTTGTGTTTTTGTTCTTGTTGTTTCTTTTGGTTTTACCCGCCGTGCTGCCAACTAATTGTGTTACCAACTCACCTCCCTTCGGTCCAGACTCCGTGCAATCGTATTACGCTAAACAATTTATGAGCATTGCGACGGCGGTTTAGCAAAAAAAAAACAAACAAAACAAGAGTGCAAAAGTTCGCTATTGTTTGCAGCGGCATTAATAAAATTAAATATTCAAAGAATGATAGAAATTGCAAATTTAAAGATTGCGACTTTGATGTCACTAACAAAAGCGACCACTTAGTTTAGATTCCACTGGCAATTAATTGCATTACTTTATATACAATTGTACATCTATGTGTAAGCATACATTAAAAGGTATATACGCAGATTATAGTTGCAAGTTATTATTCTTACTTTTGAATAACACTACCAGCTAGCCAGGTAGTATATCCTTAAATATTTAGGTATATACAAAAGTATATAAGTATATATTTCATGATATGAATATACGTATGCTTTTTAGGCAACACAGCAGTTTCTTCTTTATAGGTTTGTCCCATAAATGTTTGTCATTGTAATTTGACACACTGCAAAGCTGGTAAAAAAGTAAACATAAATAATATTTAATCTAAATTTGATCGACAAACAATATATAATAAATAAAGTTCGCAAAAGCTGGACAGCATTTGTTTTCGCATTAATCCGTAAATATACCAGTTATTCATAATTAACTTGCTTTGTATAAAATGGGTAAACAACCTTTTTGCATTGGTATTTGATAATTATAGCTTTAGTTTTCATTGAAATTAAATTGCTATTGTCCCAAAGTCATGTGCTAGTAATAAATGTCAATTATTTGCAACGATTTTATATAAGTTGATGTTCGCAAACCACAAGTCGAGACAGAAATAAATATAAATTTGTATTAGATTTAAATTTTAATAAAATAATCATCTTTTAGCCTCGCAGCAAACTACTATTTAAGCAGTAGCAAACCAATAAGTAATGTAATTTATTTATTTATTTAAAAACTATGCATATTTTCTGTCTCATATTTACTTACTTTATAAACTTGCTTCAATCGGATATATATATATATATATGTACATTGTTTTTTCGAGTGTAGGTGGATTGTGCGCCCCTAAGCTGTTTAGCATTAATTAAGTTTGAGTTTGAGTTTGAGTGCAGACAGCCGGCACTCTGACGCGTTCGCCCTGCAGGCATTTCACTGTCTGCTGGTCAAATGTTAAGCCCCACCGTACCACCCCCACCACACCGCACCACACCGCACCGCACCGCACTTCAATTCTCAATCCTCAATCCTCGAGTCTCAACGCTCAACTAATTGCTGCCTTTTAACACTTGGCAATCCGCCGTAGGTGACTCCCAAGTTGTTGTCGCATGTGTGTAAATTACACCAGAAGACGCAGTTAGACAACAATCCCCCTCTGCTTATTAAATGGATTGCATTTTCCGCCGCTGTTGTTATCAACTATCAGCGATTCTACTTTACAACGTTATGCGTCAACGCACTAAACCGACATTTTTACACCTAAGTAGAGGCTATGTGGAATGGAATGGAATTGCAGCCGGCGCACGGCTGGCTAAGAGCGGCTGCTTTTTACGGCTGATTAGGTCACGCCCCATCACGGCGGAATATATATTGTGCATTCTCCTTGACTGCAGACGGGACTTAGTCTTGTCTTGCATTAAAGTTGCTAACAGACACTGGCTGACTACTGAGGGTAACTTAAGGGTTGTTATCTTTATTATTATCAGATTGAGCTTTAAATGCATTACGGAACCAGAACTTGCGTCTCTTGCACCATTCCGCAGGACATACAAATTTTGATATATCTTTGGGTGTCAGATTTAAAAAGGACAAACGGAAAAGCTTTTTCTTTTGATAACATATGATTTGTACAACAATTTCGAACATAAAAACGTGTAACAACTTAGAAATGTAGCATTATTGTGCAGACTAAGTCATATAGCTTCAGTTTCTTTTTGTTAAAGTCCGGTTGAGTGCCATAAGCTATTCAAATTTGTTCCTCAAATGTCACATGAGCTAAACATGTGTATACGTATACGTATACGTAATATATTTGTCACTATGTACATAGAAAAGCACTCTGACATAAAGCGGAGATGTCATCGTCGTTGATGTCGCGACTCGTTGTCGCCACGCCTGCTTGATGCTCCTGCTTCCTTTGACTATCAAAGCATCTCTGTGGAGTAGTTGTTGATTTGTCCTGAACCCATGCAAAAGGAGTAAAACTAAGTAGTTGAAACTAAATGCAACAGGTAGAAAGAGGCAAATATATGTCATGGTTTAGTATTAACTTGCTATTAATCTTGCAAATTTAAGTAACTTGCATTCACAAAATAGATAAACGTACATCCCTAACAGACATTGTTTAGCTATACTCTAAAAACACTACATTTTTCAAATTAAAAAAAAAAATTTTTTCATCTTTATGTATTTTTTTTTTACATTTTGCAACACTAATTTGCATACATGCAAATATATATATATGTATTTATAGCCATTCTTTAATTTGAATAACTATTATAATATATATTTTCTTCTGGACTACTTGCAGGCCCAGCGGCAGTTCAAATGGTTTCCCACAATCGGCCGCCGCCGACGATGACGGTGCCGGTACCGGTACAGGTGCCACCGTATGTCAACGAGAATGGAACCCTAACCCACGTAGTGCTGCCTCCGCAGCAATACCAACAGTTGCATCCCGGACAGGGTCATCTGCATGCAACGCCATTTGTGAGTAGCTCTAATGCATTTATTTATTCCATCTAGGGAAAGTAAACTTTTATTCAATTTATAGTCATGCAATAATTTAGTCACGACATTTATTATACACTGGATAGAGCACTCGACTAGGTATTCTGTAGCTAGCTTCGATTCGCTGGAAAAGTGATGAGCAAAGAAACATATCTATACATGTATACAAAAAAACTAAAGTATACTTAATATGCCTGAGGGAATTAACAATACAAATTGACATGTTCAGCTGTAATAATCTGTGATATAGACTTCTGTGCGATGTTAGAGTGTCTTCCCAATCAATAATATAATTACGTTATGAAATCGGCGATCTCTCCCTTTGTCTGTCTAACTTATTATTATTAATGGTTATAGTGAATTGTTTAGCTAACATTTGCAACAAACAAACCGGACTAAGCTCAGGCTTTCCCAGAATCAGCGATCGGGTTTTACCCGGCCCAGCTGTTAATTTGCAGGGTCGTGGCGTCAACGAGCTACAATCGCGACTATAACAAATAACAACAAATGCGAAAATGCAAAACAGTGCTCAAATGCTAAATAAAGCAATAAAAGTATATATGTATATGTGTGTACTTATATACAACCGCAGTTGCAGATTGATTAAAATATAGTTAAAAGATTTCAAAACAAAATTGTACACAAGTATCGGATCAGATTACTATATATATCATATAGTTTCCATGGAAAATATGACTATTCTGGCTGAGATCAGATATACATCTTTCTTTAACTGGTATCAGAGTATCACACAGTCTGTTACATCCGGCATACTTGATTCGCTTGATTTAAGTTTTTTTAGCTAAATTTACATGAGTGCAGCTACCACAATTTACAGCAATAAACGACAGTTTCCGTTTGTAATTATGTCGAAATCTCATTATAACACAATTGTTTGCTTACTTATCTAGTTAAAGACTTGTTGTACTATCTTGATTCGCATACTCTGTATCTTTACGAAGACCATAGGCTCTGAAATTTTGGTGAAGTAATACACAAATAGCCACCATGAGAATAATAGTTTCAAAATTGAATTTTCGCTTAAAATAATTTGCACATCTCTAAGCATATTTTATCTTTGAAATTCTCAAGTATAGACAAGTATAATTTAGCTTTGACCTATTTATGTTTGCCTCCATATGTCTTTTTTAATTGACTTTCTGTATACCGGGCCTACAACTAGATGATGCATTTTAAAAATTGCTGCCGCAGCCGTTTCGAAAGCTCAACAATTGCCAACTCGATTGCAAGAACGAAATCACTCGGATATTAAAAAAATGTTTGTGCAGGTTTTTTTTAGGAAAATATAATTTCTCACATTAACCGGTTTGTGTCATTTCGAGTTATGTACCGCAATATAATTGTCATATAATTGAGCAATTATCACAAGATTTATTTCCATGAAATTACTCTGTTATTCAAATGCGCGCACTGCTCATAATTTTTACAATCGCTTGCAGCCTTTTGAATTTCGCGCGCAATTTGGAACAATCTGGCCACTTTGCCTACACGAACAGCCAACTCATCGGTAGCGCTTTGCTAAACTATCGATGTATCATTGCCTGAACCGCAAACAATTTATTAGATTTTATTGCTATGAACATGAACAATAAAATTCAAATTACAAATTACAATTATGATATTTTACAACAGTCAAAACCTGTAAGAAAGCTGTTAACTAAAACATAAATCATTGCTATGTAACAGTTAATTTATATCGATAGTTTGTCGCAACGCCATGTTCGAGTAGCAAGTAAATACAAAAAATCATCCAATAGTTAAATGCTTAAAGAAATATATATAATAAAACACAATATTAATGACAATATTCGCTATGGTCGAATACCGTTATATATTTTCACCGTCATTCCAGTATTCTGAAATGTTTAGCATATCCTTTTGAGCACGACAGTGCTTTAACATTGTCATAACAGAATAAGTGTTTGTATTTACAAAGTTAAAAAATTAAATGTAATAACGCTAAAAATTAAATGCTCGAGTTATGTTACTTAAAAGCAAATCAATTAGTGACATTTGAAAATTTGTGTACAAGCCGTGATTGCGATAAGAATAAGATTTTTTGTCTTCTGCGATTCTTTATCAGCGCAGCGTTTATTTATAGTTTATATTCGTTGACGTGGTAATTTTGTGGCACAGTCGCTCCACAATGCAGACAAAAGAGGTTGAAACGACGCAAACCACGTCGACAACAAAAATCTATGTATTTACTTAACAGAATGTTTAACTGCAAGGATGTTATTAAACCATTTTCTCTCTTACAGATAAGCAGCAATGGCACATCGCATTTTTATACACCGCTGCCCAGCTATTCGCCAGGACCCGGACCGGCCGGCAATGGACCACCTCACTATCACATGCCACCGCCGCCGCCGCAGCCCCAGTCCGTCGGCCAGCAGCAACAGTCGACGTCTTCGGCGGCGCCGTCAACTCTCCAGTCGCATTTACATTCCCCGCACTCGCCCTCGCCGCCCAACTACAGGGACGAGCGCAGTCAGCGGCAGCACACGAAGCTGCTGCGCAAGCTGGAGAAACAGCGTGAGCTAAGTAAGCACATTTGGTTCCATATGCAACATACAGTCGAACTTGTCTCTATCATAGTAAATCGATCCTGATTTCGAGAAGATCGACTGCACATCGACTCCACATACATATTTATACTCACTGATCTCAATTTCCACTTAGATTCCACCATGTCGTCCACACCGCCGTCGCCGCGTCGCAGTGACCTCAATGGGCACTTCAACAACAACAATAACAACAACAACATTCCAATGCAGCAGCACAACAACAATCATATGCATAACCATGGACGCCGCCTGCCCCACCAACAACAACAACAACAACAACAGCAGCAGCAGCAGCAGCAGCAACAACAACATCAGCAGCAACATCATCGCAACATCAACGTTCCTAGCACCGCAGCAATCCAACAGCAGCAGTTGCAGCAACAGCAGCAGCAAGTGGTTGCGACCACATCGCGCACGGGCAGCAATGTGGGCGGCGTCAGCTCGGTGGGCACCTCGGAGGACGGCGAAGATGCAACCAGTCTGGCTACCGAGGACGAGGAGGACTACCAGTCGCTGATTGTGGAGCAGATCTCCGCCATTGACAAGCCGGAGGTGATCGATGTTAGCTCACGTGCCGCAAAGATCATTTGGGTGCCGCCATCGATTGCGGACGATCTGCTGGCGGATCTGCGCTACCAGGTGCTGCTCAGCGATACGGGTAAACAGTGCAAATACAAGAGTCTGTATCGCGGCGAGGCCTATGAGTGCATCGTGCAGGATCTGCAGCCGGGCCAGGACTACCTAGTGCGACTGCAGGTGCACTATCAGCAGCTTCAAGGCAGCGTCAGCGAACCCACAGAGTTCAAGACGCCCGCCTGCGAACCGGATCAGCCACTACCACCCAAACTCGTCTCACGCACCAAGAGCTCCATCAATCTGCGCTGGACAGCGCCGGCGGCCAATGGTGCTGCTATACAGCATTATCTGCTGGAGTACGATGTGGGACGCGGCAATGCGCTACAGTTCGTCGAGCTGGCCAAGGTGAAGGCCAAGCACTATGTGCTCAACAAACTGCAGGCGACGACTGTCTACAGCTTTCGCCTGGCAGCTGTCAATGAGATCGGCCAGTCGTTGTACTCGCCGGTAAGCAGCTACAGCACCGCTGGCAATCCACCCACGGCGCCCATGGCACCCCAACTGCAGCTGTGCGGCGCCAACTCGCTGCGTCTGGTGTGGGAGCGACGGCCCCAGGATGGTGACTTCCTCCTTCAGCTGCTTGACAGCAGCGAGTGCGGCGGGCCGGCTGGCTATCTGAACAGCTACAAGGGCGGCGACACGCACTACGAGTGCCAGCAGCTGCGCCGGGCCACCAGCTATCAGTTTCGGCTGCGCGCCGAAAACGATGCGGGCGTCTCGCCCTGGTCGCCGGAGGTCTGCTACAGCACCGTTGCTGAGCGTCCCGGCCGACCGGGCAAGCCGCATGCCAAGGGCAAAATACACGGCACACACTTTAAGGCGCGCTGGGAGGCACCAGCGGACACTGGCGGTGCCGATATACTGCGCTACCATCTGGAGCTGAGCGCCGGCGCCAGTTTCAAGCGCATCTACTCTGGCTGCGAAACGGAGGCAATGTGTGACCGCCTGCAGCCGGGCATTGCCTATCAACTGCGTGCCTGTTGCGAGAGCTCGGCCGGCTCCAGCGTCTATTCGGACATTGGTCACGTGACAACGGAGGCAGTGCCGCCGGGCGCACCACCGCCGCCCAAATGCGATGCGCCGCCCACATCCTTTGCGGCACTGCTGCGACTCAGCAAGCCGGAACAGAATGGCGGTGCGGCGGTCTTAGAGTTCGAGGCGCAAATGCGCCGCCTCGAGGCGTCGGGAGAGGAGACGCAGTCGGAGTCACCGCAGAGCATCTATCGCGGCAGGCAGGACTACTTTGTGGCACAGCCGCTGCTGCCCGGCGGCAGCTATGAGGTGCAGGCGCGTGCCATCAATCGCATCGGCGCCGGCAGCTGGTCGCAGTGGCTGCGCTTTAGCGCTGCTGCCGCCGCACCCGGCGCAGCGGATGGGCTCCAAGCGCAGATTAAGTCCGCCACACATTTGAGCATCAGCTGGCAGCCGCCAGCGCTGACCAATGGCGCCCCTGTGACGGGTTATACGCTGCAGAGCAGCAGCCAGCCGCTGGACGAGAATGAAGTTGAGCCGTCGAGCACACAGTTCCAGGGCTGCTATCAGGGCGCCCAATGCAGCGTGGAGCTGCGCCAGCTGACGCCCTACACACGCTACTATCTGCGCGTGCTGGCGAGCAATGTAGCGGGCACGGGTCCGCCCACAGATGTGCTATGCGTGGCGACGCCCTCGGCCGTGCCGGGTGCACCACAGATGCAGGGCTACGAGTTCACCGATCACGAGGTCACCCTCAACTGGACACAGCCGGCGGCTCATGGCGCGCCCATTGCCAGTTACAATATTGAGTACGGTGAGCGTACGATTGCCACGCCGGACGCGTGCACCCGCTACACGGTGCTGGGACTCACGCCGGAGACGAGCTACAAGTTCCGCGTGCAGGCGGTGAATGCGATGGGCGCTGGCGCGTTTAGCGCCTATGCCAAGCTGACGACGCAACCGGCGCCGCCAAAGCCACCGCGACTCGAGTGCAGCGGCGCCGGTCACAACTACATCAAGCTCAAGTGGGGCGAGAGTGGCGGCAAGGCGGGCAGCGCTGCCAATGTGGCTGCAGCCGCTGGCAATGCTGCTCCTGGCAGCGCCGACTTTGCCAAGTACTACGTGGAGATGTATGTGGCGCGTGCGAAGCAGTTCCAGACAGTCTACTCGGGCACCAACTGCATGTGCAAGATCCACAAGCTGCAGGAGCGCAGCAGCTACACGTTTCGCATCTATGCGCATACGGATCGTGCTGGCGATGGCGAGTACTCCGAGGAGTATGTCTTTGCGACTAGTGCCACGCTGCCGGCAAACATTAAGGCGCCGCGGGTGCTGCACGAGAGCGGCGTCTGTGTCCTGGACGAGGCCAATCAGCCGGCGATGCAGCTAACGCTCGAGTGGCAGCACTCGAAGAACAGCTTTGCCGATCGCGTCGAGTACGAGTTGCAGTATGCCATTGTGGCAGCCGATGCCGATGCCAGCAGCAGTAGCTCACCCAAGGCACAGCCAGTGACGCTGAGCAATCAGGACTATCGCCAGCTATATCGCGGCCACGAGACCAAGTTCACCATTGACAATCTGGCCGCTGGCAGCTGCTACCAGTTTCGAGTGTGTCCGGTGCGTGTCACCAGCGGCGGCGAGTTGATCCATGGCCAGTCGTCGATGGCGCTGCGCTATCAGGTGCCCAGCAAGCTGGATGTCAGCTCAGCGGTTGTCCCTGCTACTGCTACTGCTGTTGCCTGCCACCATTTGCCGCCGGCCCATGCGACGCAGCGCAACAGCCGCAAGCTGTCGGCCAGTGGACTGCATCTGCGTTCGGTTAGCGCGTCGGCTATTAGTGGCAGCAGCGGTGTTGGCGCCGATGCTCAGGCCATTGGTCGGCTGCAGCATGAGTTGTCTGCGGCCAGTTTCAATGCGTGCAACGATCCGCTGCATCATCATCATCACCACCATCATCACCATCAGCAGCTGCAGCAACTGCAGCAAGCGTGTCCCGAGGCAGTAAGCGCTCCCAACTCCACGTTGCTGCTGCGCGGCAACAGTGCTGCAGCGCATCACATGCATCACCAGCATCACTTGCATCACTCGCACCACATGCATCATTCGCACTATACGCATCCCACAGCTGGCGCCGTCATCAGCAGCAGCATCAGCAGCGGCAACAACAACAGCGCCAACAACAGCAACAGCATCGCGGGCAGCAGCAGCTGCAGCAGTGGCAGCAACATCGTGAGACGCCTTGTTGCCAAACTGACGGCGCTCTATTGCAACCGGAAGCGTCTGACGGATCAGCAGAAAGCTGTCTTCGTTGTGGTTTCATTTGTGTTTGTCACATTTCTGGTTGCCATGCTGGTCCACATGCTCTGTGGCTAAACAAACACACATACACACACACACACACACACATGGTTTGAACACGGATCACAATTTCGGGGTCACAAATAATTAAAATGATGATTTTGATTGCCTAGTTGTAATTAAACTTGTATTTGTATTTTTTTATAAATCTATGTATATGTAAACAATCAAATTGTAATCTAATAATCAAGCCTATAATATAAACAAAAGAAAAACAATTCCTTAATAACAACAACAACATCCAACAATTGTATTAAATGTACACAATGAACATTCTACTATGAACTTTTGTCCATACAAAATTTACTTATATATATTATCCACAAATACATACATACATTGATAGAGTTGGGAATGCATAGGTGTTTGTAAAATGAAACAACATAATATGGTATTGTTGTAATTAACTAACATTTATTTCAAATCACAATTATATACACACACACAACAAAACATACAAAAATCTCCATATGTGCTATAGCATTTTGTGCAACAAAAAACAACAAAAAAAAAAACAAAACAAAACAAAATAAAAAAAACCATTCTCAATGTACATACATATTCATACATATAAAGGAAAACAAGAAACAAACTGTAAACTTAACCAAGTACTACTTAAAACCTTCTCTAAATGCTTTTTAAACTGTTTACTGCATTGTTGTTGCATGTATATGTACGAGCAACATATGTATGTATATATACATACTATATAATATATATTTATATATATATATATATATGCTATGTACATACATACATATATGCAAAATGATTACGGAAAAGTATGAATTTATTAGACTATGTTCTATTCATAGTATACTACGGATAACAACTACCACTTCTATAAATACCTATCTATATATGGATACCTATATATGTGGTAACTATGTAACTATGCAAAAACGATTATTGAATATCTGTAGTTCTGTACAACTGTTTCTCAATGGCCAATATCTAAACTGTCCATTCCGGACTCTTTTGGCAGTCGAATGAAACTTTGTTCTCGTTTTGTTTGTATTTCAAGCTAGTTAAACAGTAACAGACGCTTCCTTCATTCTCTCAAAACTTTTCATATGAATTATTACACACAATTTAAATATATTATACGATATACATTCAACACACAACACAACGCAACACGGCGACCATTTAAGGCTGAGAAGTCTATATATATATATATATATATATATATATATATGAGAAGTCGTAGCATACCATACAATTATTCCAGAGCTTACATGAATTATGTACTATGTCGTGTTAATGGTTCGATACCGATGCAAGCCCAGCTAGGCAAAGCTCTCATTTATATACATACATAAATACACAATATACAAACAAAAGTACACCATACAAAATCAAATATATATACATACATATATGTACATATATATATGTATATATATATATATATATATATATATATAATAAATATATATTTTTTACACACAAAAAAAAATTATTTAGTATATACATACATATAATAAAATATTTGAAATTTATAGCCTAATGCAACGCAAAGTGATTTATTCCAATTATTATTATTTTTCTAATTAAATAAATTAATGTAATCGTTTCTTTCAACAACAACAAAAACAAAACAGAAAGCATGTATGTTTATATCGGTAAATGGTTACAATATATAAACGTTTATATTAGCAAAAATATTGTACTATTTGTCGAATTATTTGTTTATTATACATACATACATACCATATGTAATACATTGCAACATAAAATCGATATACATATATATATATATATATATATATATTTATAACAATTATTTGCAAAGTATATATATATATATATATATATATATACATATATATATTTAAAATAAATGCGATTTACAAATACTGAAACTGCCACGAAGTTTATGTTTACAGCTTTTACAGGTTCAATAGACTCTCAAATCTTACTTTTAGGTTTTTGGAAAGCCACTTGGAACTCCAACTGAAACCCAATTGAAATTATACACAACATATTTATTTATATATTCAATTATTTATTTTCCGTGCAATAACATTTTATAGTTATACTAATTGTATCTTCACTAATAATATTTCAATCCAGACTAAAATGCCTGAACAAAGTGTGTTTCAAAAGTTGACATATACATAAAGCTGACATAACAGGTTTGTGTAGAATCTAATTATAAAGCAAAGGATAAAAGGATTACTTCCGTCGAACTTCTCTAAATGCTAATCACATTTAATTTGGATGGCGCAACTTCGAGTTAGAGAAGCTTGACTGTAAACACTTATTAGTGTTGTGCAATGTCCTTTTGAATGTAATGGGTTTTGAAAAGTGTTCAAGCTAGAGAACCCAAATTTAGATTATATGCTACTAAAGTGTTTCAAATTTTGATTTGTTAAATGAGCAAAAAAAAATGATGAAAGAAATGTGTTCGAAATATCGCAGTATAACAGTTTCCGCCCATTGTCCATAGTTCTGGCTGACCTTTTTTAAAAACCCCGCCCTAATGTTCTCTTATTCATATAGATGGTAACAAAATGTTAATATTCGATATATATTAGTCAATTCGAACCATAAGTATGATTATCTACGTGCGATCAAGTGTTTTTTTAATCGAAAACCATATTACAATGATGAAGTTTTTAGTCGGACGTTGTTGTATCTTTTGATATGTAGATTATAAATTCATGTATAGTATAACATTTAAAGTAGCTTCATGTTCGTTTATCGTATTTACTGTATAACAATATTTCTTATTTATGACATGCTCTATGACATTTTATTCATTTCGATTAGGTGCTGCTGTAGGTCACAATAAGTTTCGTTAAGTTTCGTTAAGTTTAAGGTATTGCATCCGATATAGCGTTAACTAAATATGAGTTAAAATTCTGTCTGCTTATTCGTTTTTGTTTAACTTAAAACTCATCTAAAAATTAAGTAACTTATCGTATTCTTTAAACTACAAATATTCAATATGAAGTCACTAAAATCATTAAGAGTTTTACAATATGTTTATTGTTTTGTGTTGGTTAAAATCGGTGTATAAAATTTGTGTTGTTTTACTTTAGTTTTTGCCTATTTAAATACACAGTATAGGTGTGGAACTTGAACAAATTCTTGTCTTCAAATCCATTATGTAATCAACATCCCTAAGGTACAAGTTCCGATATTTAATGATCATCCAAAACTTGTGTATACATTATAAAGTTATGAATTTATATATTAATTTATTTGTAAGAATATGTACTATTATTTACCTGTAGGTCATACAAAAAATATTTCTCATGCTAAGGCAACTTTCAATATCGATATGGGATAGTTATATTTGGTGTGTTAAATACATTCTTGGTTAACGGTTCAAATTCGACGGCATTTCTGTGAAAGCATTCATTTAAACACAATACACATGATATGTTATGTATTATGGAAATTAACTCAAGACCTAGAAGCAAAACCTGTCCTAGTGTCCTAGTCGTATGCTAGCGAAAGTCCTGTGCGATCATATATGTATTGTGTAACGATTGATTCGTATGATTATGGCGACAGCATTGCGTGTGGGTATATCTGAAGTGGATGCTTTAAATAGCTAGTTTTATATTAATGTCTCGTTTCAAACCCCAGATGTCCAGTTAATAATTAAATTCAGTCAATAGTCCCCATTGCGGAGACACAGCTGCTGCCGATCAATGGCTCTCGGGAATTGACGGACGTGTTGGATGGATCGATGGACAATGTGAACTCCGTTGACGCCTCCACGGAATCATGCTGGCTCTGAGTTTGCTCATGACGTCGCGGTCTAACCACTTGGGCAGGATCCTTGTGCGGAACGCCGCCCTCGGCGGTGGCTGCCGGATAGCTGGATACGCGTTTTAGTGTCTGTTTGTGTCATATTTGATGTGGAAATGCAGAAATATTATTATTAAAGTTTTTAAAGAGCAAAAAATAATTTTACAAGCTAAATTTGTTCTTAATTTTTGCCGGTTTTTAGGCCAAACCATCCCAGAATCGGTTTTCAAGTGGACTTTTTTACTTATTGTGACACCCAAAATAGATTAAAAATAAATTTTCAAGATTCTATTTTTTTAAATCAACATTTTTCTGAAAATGAATAAGGGAGTACATGCTTTTATTCGGGACAAAGTAAAACAAAAAAGATCTTCAAAAATTTATAAAGTTTAAATGTAGAATAAAAGAGAGGAGCTTCGAAATCGGTTCAGTTTTGGCAAAGTTATGTGTGTTTCAATTCTACAAATGGGATCAAAAATCACTTAACAAGCTAAAATTATTGTTATTTGTAGAAAATAATTATTTATTTTGCCTCACTTGTTATCGATATATTGTGATCGGAACTAAGGTATCTCCTATCCTTTCCTATCCGTCAGACAGACGGATGCTAATCAAGAATATTTATGCTATACGAGGTCAGAGCACAACCACATCATACCCACCCCTATTCTCAATAAGAACTGGGTATACAATGGAACGTACCTTGTCAGCCAGCAGCTCGGCAGCATTGGCAGCATTGGCAGCATTGGCAGCTGCAATTGATTCGTTGACGGGGCAAATGTTTTTACTCGATGAGAATTTCTTGCGCTTACGCTTCAGGGCAGCGATGGCGGTGAGACCTGGAAAGAAGTCTCTCGTTTGTTTATCGCCTGCCATATGGATGAGGATTCAAGGTCATTAGCATACACACCCGTCGTCGTGTGAAAGAAGTGGGTGCCCACGCCCATATGGGCGTGGCCCAACGTGCTGGCGCTACTCAGCGTGGGCGGATGTGGAATCGAGGCAACCATGGGTGCTTCCCCGGCGTGGTAGCCATACGTATGCTGGGGCGAGCTCTGCGCATACTTAACCCTCACCTGGCCATGCACAGGTGTTGAACTCTGCGAGGAATTGCACACAGAATCCTCGGACTTGGAGCGACCCAGCATCTTGCTCATGTTGCCCACCTTGGCGGCCTCAATGAGTGTGCCTATAACAGGCGAGATAGTAATAGATAGAGTAATAGTTTTCAGTTTTGAATATTATATTATGTTTCATCATTGCTTGAAATTTAAAACTTTATAACTTTCAAGGTAATTTCCTCATTCGTGACTTACCCCAACGTTTTTTGTGTCCCGCAATGCGTTTGTTGTACTTCAGTGTGGACTTATTGTACTTTGTGGCAGCTGGAGACGCTGGAGTCGCTGCTGCTGCTGCTCCTGTGCCCGTTGCTGTTGCAGTAACTGACTGGGTCGGCGAAGTGGGCGACTCAGCGCCACTAATGGCGCCCGTGGTGTTCTGACGCCTGTGCATGAAATTGGGCGCAAAGAGGGTAGACAGCGTGGAGCTGAGTATCTCGTGTTGGTTGTCATAGTTGTCCAGCGATGTGGAGAACTCGGCCACCGGAGCAAGCGAGCCGGTCGACCCCGGTGGCGCAATGTTGAAGCCCTTCATCAGGCGACGCTCCTTCTGGCGATTCTTCTTGCCTCCGCCACCTTAAAATGGAATATATTACCGCATTAGCTATTAGAGTATTAATTAGCTATTAGAGTATTATTCTCAAAACCAATTTTTGAAAAGTTGTGCCAAGAAATGTTCTTTCTTATCTTAAACAAGATAGAAAGGATTATCTTTATACTCTTTTCGAACCTTTAGACAATTTTCACTCCGCCAACTGCAGCACTTTAAAAACATGGGATATATGGCCAAAACCGACTTTGAGTTGTATGACAGCTATAAGATATAGTTTTCCGATCCGGCCGGTTCCGACCAATGTGCTGTCCCTTTGAATAATAAGTCTCTGTGCTAAGTTTGATCACGATAGCTCAAAAACTGAGGGACTAGTTTGCATACACTTAGACAGACCGACAGACAGACATGGCTAGATCAACTTGTTTTGTCATTCTAAGCATACTGACAGTAACTTTTGCAACGCTCTGAAGTTAGAAATCCAAAAGAATATTTCAAATCTTAAGTCAAGAATGTGTGAATGGTCTATCTTATTTTAAGTAAAATAGTAAAATACAAAATAACGTTATAAATTTTTAAGTAATCCGTTTATAGAAGAACTCGGAATAAAATATCATAGACGACATCTTACCTCCACCCTGACCTGCCGTCACATTCGTATCCATTCCACTGTTTTTCAGTATCTCAACCAGCTCACAGCGGAATGCCGAAATGTCCTGCTTGATCTCATTCACATCGTCCTCGGTGACACCCTGCGACTCCGCCTTGCGCTGCTCCACGGTCACATAGCGACGAACTAAGTTCCGCATGATCTGCTGATACTTAAAGTCCCGATCGCTGGCCTGTTGTGCTTTACGCTATTAGGGATATATCATTGAAATTTGAAGTATATAAAAACCAACTTAGTTTTACTCTAATTGAATGAAATACTTTAAATTACAAGTGAACATTTTTCTTTCAGTGTACTTACACGTATTGTCTTGAGATGTTCACGGCGGGCGGCAGAGGAACCACTGCAAAACATTTGACGTGCCCACTTGAAGGCATACCAAATGGACTTGGGCGTGGGTATTATATTGAACGGGGGCGGGCAAGTGCCGCCCTCCTCGAAGTAACTGATCCACAGCTTGGAGCGGGCAAATTTCCACTCCACATCAGCGCGTTCCTAAAGCGGGTATAAATGAGATTAATATGTAAAAAACGCAGTAACAATTTGGTAGCTTCAAAATCAAATAACTTAGCCAATACTGAACCGATTTTGAAGCTCAAGACCCTTTTATTCCTCTACATTTATTCGACATTTAAGTTTTATCAATTTTTGAAAATTTCATTTTTTTTGACTTTTTTGAAATGTAGAATAAATATAGAGGAAAACCCATGAGCAAATTGGCCTCAAACTTTAAAATCGGTTCAGTTTTATCAAAGTTATGTGAGTTTCTTATTTCCTGGCAGGCTTACCGAGATTAGCTGATACGAGTGATTCATCATGGCAATCAGCAGATTGAGCAGCACAACAATGTTAATAACTGAGTAGGTGCCAAACATGAGCATGCCCCAAAAACGCGTAAAGATTTTAATGCCGTCCAACTCGAAGCTGTCGAGATCAATGAGCCCAAAGACCGCCCAGAACAAGGTCTGTGTGGTCTCAAATAGACTGCAGAAGATCTCATACATTAAAACGGAAACTAAGCAAATCACGGGCTACTAACTTGGAGAATCTCCGCCAGACAATGCAGGCATTTGGATCGTTTGTGCCGTTCATGTTGAGGAGCAAACTGGGCGAGACTTCAGGACAGCGCTTCTTCTCCAGATCAGCATAGTACCTGTGTGAAGTATGTAAGGGATTAGGTAAGGCAGAGACTATGGGAGTTTGTGATACGCACCACAGGAGCTGATTGAGACCGCTGCCGAAGGCGAAGAGAACCAGAACATACAAAAAGAAGAACTTCATAATGTCCATGACCATGCGCGACAGCGACACCTGCAGTGGCCCCAAGTGTGGGTTCACCGAGAAGATGTACACCAGCTTGAGGCTACTGAAAATGTTTGCCGCACTAAAGAGGCCCTCCGAGATGAGCATTGGATCCCAGGTGTCCCAACGCTCCCGCGGCAAATCGGTTGCCTGTGAATTGAAGATCATCTCCTTTTGCACCTGCAGCATAATATGAATGAAAAATTTTCTTGACTTGGTAGCTAATGTTACCAATCACCTGAAAGAAGGACACCACACGCAGCGCCACTGTGGCCACGTACAGGGAGTTTGTCACAAAGTCAATGACATTCCACATATCATTCAAATACTCCTGCAGGCCCACGTCCCACAGCTGCTTCACCTCGCTCCAGATGAGGCCGCTGACCCAGGCGAGAATCAGCCACTCGATAAATGTGGGCTTTGCGCCACGCTTCGTGGGCAGCTGCATATCCTCCTCCACCTGGCTGAGCTCCGACCAGAACCAGCTGCCAATGAAGGTCTCGATGCGCTGCGAGGCCAGCATGAGCAGGAACAGAAATGTGAAGTAGGAGGCGCTGTGGCAAATGAACTTTATAAAGGGCTTGCGCATCGTTTGGCCAATGCTCGAATAAGGTGCCAGTATATAGGCCAGCGAGAATATGGGAAACATGATGCCAATGCGTATGATGTCCACTGCCTGCAATGCCATATTCTTGCGCCTGAATCCCGGCAAGCCCTCGTACCAAATGCTGGCCAACAACTGTTGCACATTCGAGTGAGCCACAAACTGCAGGAGGAAGGAACAACTGTAAATCTGCCCAAGATACAACTTAGACTGTAACTCGACCTTCTTTTGGCGTAGCTTGATGGCCAGCTTCAGGCGGTTCAAGTGCATCCGTTCGCCGTGCTCGTAGACGGGTCCAGTGGGATCGTGATTCAGCAGTATCTCCAGCTCGTGGGAGGTGCGTGTGTGGTCCAGCAGGGCGGTGGCAAAGTCCTGGCACTGTTTGCGCAGCTCCTGATACTCATTCTGCAAGCAGCACACGGAGAGAAACAAGCCATTGCCATAATTCAAGTTTAATAACATTGTCAGCCATAAGATATACTGATACCTTAAATTCATGCTCCAGAAAGCTCAAGCGTCGCAGCTCCCAAGACAGCTCGAAGGCGGTGAGTATGGGGTCCTTGGAGGACAGCGCAATGAGGCTAGGACTGGCTAACGCACGATAAGCGTTAATGCGAGAGCGAGAGTGCCGGAGCGAGTCTTCCTGCCGGGACTGGACGCACTCATCACAGCCGCAGCGCACATCGTGCGGCATGGGAAGGACAGCGCCACGATCTAAAAGGATCTTGATGATCTCGTAGTTGTCCCGATGTGCGGCCAATATAAGCGGTGTTATGTCTGGAGTAAATGTGGAAGTTTCCTCCGAAGCGGACTCCCAGCTCTAAGAAAGCAATATTGCTGATATAATATATATCCGAAAGTTTCCTACTTACATGATTGCCCTCAATCTGAAAGGTGACATTCTCATGATCCAGCAGCACCTCAACAGCTTCAACGAACTCCTCGGAGATGGAGTGCAGCAGGGCATCCTTCGTGTCGACATTGTAGTTAATGAGCAGCTCGACCATTTCCAAGTTCTCATTATCAATGGCCATGAGCAGGGCGGTGCGACCCAAAGGATCAACGCAGTTCACATTAATGTACTCAGTGTCCTGCGCCTTCTGCAGCATCCTGCGTGTGCCCGCCATATCGCCCCTCTCCACGGCCAGCAGGAACTTCTTCTCCTCCAGCGTTAGCTGTCGTATCTCCTGATGGGGCCGAATGGTGTTCTCCTCCTCCATCATGCCATGTATGCTGTGGCGCTGCACAAACATATACGCTTAAGTGCCTTGAAGTGCCTGGGTCCTTGGGCTTGCTTACCTTTACACGCCTGGCCGGCTCAATTTGGACGGCTATGTGGCCACTGCCACTGCTCTCACTGCCCAGCTTCTTGTCCCCCAGATCGGCACCATCGATGCCACTTTTGATTTTATTCAGTATGGGTGCCAGCACTGATTTTCGCCTCGCTGGGCTAATAAAGTGCAGTTTTTTTCCTTCGTCTGTAAAATATATTCACATACATATAAAGATATTATAGATATTATAGAAAACTGGAATATTAATGTGAACCAAACATTAGTTGAATCTTTTTTAACTTATATCATACATTTTATTATTTATTCTAAGAACAAATGCAAATCCATATTCAGTAATAGAATCTTAATCTTAATTTGAGATTGATTTATTTTAGAATAAACGGACTAGATCTTAGAATATATTCTTGACTTAAACATTTTTCAGCTCTGTTTATATTTGATACGAATATATTCCTGATTATACTCTTTTCGAAGAAAATAGTATATTAAGTTTGTCCTGAAGTTTGTAACGCATAGAAGGAAGCGTCGGAGACCCCCAAAAGTTACTGCCAGTATGCTTAGAATGACAATACAAATTGATCTAGCCATGTCCGTCTGTCTGTCTGTCTGTCTGTCTGTCTGTCTGTCTGTCTGTCTGTCTGTCTGTCTGTCTGTCTGTCTGTCTGTCTGTATGTATGCAAACTAGTCCCTCAGTTTTTGAGCTATCGCGATAAAACTTTGCACAGACACTTATTATTCCAGGGGACAGAACATTGGTCGGAGCCGGCCAGATCGGACCACTATATCTTATAGCTGCCATACAACTCGAAGTCGGTTTTGGCCATATATCCCATGTTTTTTAATCTATCGTGATGAAACATTGCACAGATACTTATTATTCAAAGAGACATCACATTGGTTGGAGCCGGCCGGATCGGATCACTATATCTTATAGCTGCTATACAACTGGCAATGAATTAAATATTTTTAGAACAAAAAAAAATGTTACGCGACAAAACGATTTTTTACAGCTTATGAAATTTCAGTGGTGCAGTTGGCAGAGTGAAAATTGCCTATAGGTTCGAAAAGAGTATAAAATCTTCGGCACGCCGAAGATAATCCTTCCACACTTGTTTTAGGTTGCTTTCAGTTATACTTGTAGCTTTAAAAGATAACATAGTTAATGGATCCAATTTCAGCTTTTCAAACCGACAGACAAACAGACAGACCGCACATCCTTAATCCTCTGCAGTTTGAAATCAACTGTTTCAAGGATACAAGGCCGGAGTTGGGAGCCAGTCAAGGCCATAATATGTCCTTGCTGATAATTAAATTGCCACTAGGTTATATTTGCATTGATTTTAGGACGCGCTCTGGTAATCGCAATCAGAAACGCATCAGCATCAGCAGCAGCAGCATCAACACCAGCATCAAATTAGATTATAATTTCAAGCGCTGTTCCAATGCAAACATACAACAAACAAACATACTACATAAGCGTACTGCACCAGAAGGCAATTGTACGATATTATACCCGGTTTTTAGTGGGAGGACAGAGAAGAGGAGAAGACGGTCGGGCGTTTGGGGGTTGGGGAGGTTTACGTCGAGAAATCTGGGTCAATAGCTGCTTGTTTTTGCATATGTATATTATATACATTGCACACACGTACACAGTCGCATCTCCCCCACATGGTGTGTGTGTGTGTGTTAGTTGTATGATGAAAGCGACAAAGACCTACACTATCCACACATATGTGTGTGGAAAGTGGGGTTGTGGGTGTGTTTACGTTTTTGTGTGTCTGAATTCGATGAGTTGACAGTTTTTGGCATTTAATTTCCAAATGACATTGGTCGCATTAAAAATGCATACACATGATGATAACAATCAATACTTTATGCATGCAACAGCAAAAACTATTGTCGAGTAATAGTTGAATAATAGTTAAAAGTCTACTTTAATAGTTTAAGAATTTGAAAGAGAATTCTGCATTTAATGGCAATTATTGATAACTTTTGATGTATGACAAGTATTAAATATTTGTATTTATCAGAAGTACACTCATAAAAAACTTATAAGTACAATTCATTCTCAAATATTTTTTAAAAAGCCTAAATAATTCCTTCTTTTAAAACTTTATGTTATTTGATGTATAAGATAAGCATTCCAAATATGTGTTTTTATGAAAATTGTGTGCTTTTTAGCATTTAATGAAAAAGTAATCTCTTTTAGCACGCAGAAAAAAGGTATTTCTCATTTGTTCTTCTATTACACAGAATTGGATTTAGACCGAGCGTTAGTCGAAGCTCCATATCGAAAACCACCCCTGTGAAAAAAGCCCATATTTGATTGTTTAGTCCTTGTATGAAAGTGAATTGAAGACTTCGTGTTATGTTTTTGTAACTACTTCAGTTTGAAAAATTCATGCCGCGATAAGTACTGTCGGGCAAAAACCAACTGCATATATGTACATCTTACGAATACATACGACCTTCATCAGTTCACACACACACACACACACACACACACACACACATTCACCGGCGTAACAACCACAAAAATGCAGCGCTATCAGTCTAATACCCTTTCGGCAATATAAAATCTTAGTTATATGTTAAAGCTAGCCGCCATTGACAAAGATTCTCTGCACAATCTAGTTTATAACGAAGTGCAAATAAAACTATGATATGTATGTATACACAACATAATGATGTGAAATAATATACTAAATCACATAGAAAATTGGTTATTCTTAATTGCACTTAAGTGCATCTGCGATTCGGCTTCATTCAGTGTAGGACTCAGTTTAACTTCGTTTCTCAGCGTTGCAGCGTTCGTTGAACCTTCATTGATTTCACACAGACACTGAATGGGGTCTGTGTGTGAGTTGGAGAAAGTGAGACTGCGCAGGACATAACCTAGGCACAGTGCATTCAGCTTGTCGTAGGTCCTGGACACGCAACGCCACGAAGCAAAAGCTAAATGGTCAACAGTTACCGACGGCGACTTTGGTGTCGTCGCCATTTTGTGCACGATACAAACCCACACACACACACACACACACACACACACACACAGATAAGAAATGAGTTCGTCACCTTTATAGCTGACACAGTAATCACAAAGCATTAAAATTCTATTGATTGACCTGAAAACAATCAAATTATGCACAAACAGTCAAACAGCTAAGAATGCCAGCTGAAATTGACCCGCTTCCTGACGCATTGCAGTTTCCTGCCTCTTGTCCAAACTTTGGACATTCAAGTTTCCCCGTTTAAAGTACTGCCTGCATAATGAGGCCACTTGACACCATTATCATAATTCTCGATTGCTTTTTGCATTCGTTAGTACTGATACTCAATAATCAGATCAAGTTTAACTTATATTGGCCATAAAAGAAATTGGAAATAAAAGCAAAGCATAATTATTAAATGAAATTCATTTAAATAATACTACGTATATACAACATGTCTTAGCTCTTGATTAAAATAGTTAAGTTTATTTAAATTTGAATAGAAATATGGCAATAAATACAAATATTTTGCATGCCAAATATGAATAGAAATATGGCAATAATTACAAATATTTTACATGCCAAAACTTAATCAAATTATGTTCATGATTCTACATTTTAATTGCATCCAACTTTAACCATTTGCTTTAGTTTCTTTCGTCCTTTGACAAATGTAATCCAACTTCAAGCTCGATGCAAACTTACCTTCTCCTTCCTCTCCCGTCTTTGCATCGCTCCATTTCGACAACTAGCAAATGACAAAGCAGAATAAATATGTGTGTTAGTTGCAGTTAGTTGATTATCAGCCACAGCAAGTTAAATAACATTTAAATTAATCAGTTTGCTAATATTGGTAAGCATTCAATACAGCTATCTACGGATTATTAATGTTTTTTTTTGATTATTGAGACCATTGCATTCGCTTATTATATAAGGATTATCTAAAAATCTTTTAATGTATATGTAGATATACTGACTTTTAGATATCTTCAAAAACAAAATAGTTTGTCATACAATAATGAAGTTTAGGAGCCGGAGAGATTTGCTTAAGTGCAATGCAACACATTGAGCGACAAAATTAAAATACCGTCTGCACACACACACACACACACACACACACACACACACACATACACAGGCAGTCTTATATACAGCTTCAGGTTCACGTCCGTGTTGCATCGCCTGCGCCGAAGGTTGTCCACATCCGGCTTATTAGATGGCAGCCAGGATCCGACTGCAGAGCGGAGACTGGCCGACCCAAGTGTCCTTGCTGAGAATGCCGGCAACGCATCGAGTCGAGTCGAGTCGAGTCGAGTCGTGCTTGTAGTAGCATCCACGCACACACACGTCCTTGGCACATGATACTTGGCTCTCGCCATTCTCGGATAGAGGCAACAGCGAAGGACACACCAGCAACCCGGACAAACAGTGCACAGTTGCTTCACTTGACATAAGGCCAGTTTCAATGAGAACGCCAACTGCTGTTCGGTTCGGCTTTGCTCTGCTCTACTCTGCTTTGTTTTGTTTTCTTTCGGCAGGAAATTTAGCACAAGAGTGCGTGAGTGTTGCCGAAGCATAAGGGCGGTGTTCTTGTTCTTGTTGCTGTTGTTGTTGTATTTTGGGTGCCAAGGCAACAATAGTTTTCAACATTTGTTTATGCATGTTTTGGACAAGCGTCCTGCAGTTTGCAAGCAACCGCATACATATGTAAATTTAATAGAACACACATACGTACATACAAATTGTATTGTATGCACCTGCAAAATGCTGCTCTAATTACGTATTCGCAGCGTTGGCTTCCAATTAAAGGCAACTTTGTTGTTTTTTGTTGTTGTCTTTGTTGTTGCAGCTGTTGTCGTTGTCCTTGAGCATGATTCAATACAGTGCACTGCACTCTTGCGGGATAACCGCACAGACCTAACTTTTCCCCCATCATACAGCCACTAACTTTGTGTTTTATTAGCGCTTGCTGTGCTAATTTTTTGCTTAATAATGTTGTAGTACTGTATGTGAAAACTAGCTCGAGTTCAATTTCGCTCGTAGTGTGTCCTCCAGACTCACTCTTTATCATAAATATACTAAGAGGTTATAATTTGATAACCAATCATCGGAGCCCATCCCCTTCTTTCATTACATCTTTTAGTTACCTTGAGTTGTGATTTTCTCTTGAGTGCGGCAATCGAACGGGTTTGCTGCCTTAGCACTTCCAGCGCAGGATTCACGTCAAAGTTACCACCGAGTGGAGCAGCGACGGCGATTAAATTAAGACAGTCGGAGCGAAATTTCACAAATCAAACGCAAATGAAAATCAAATGAGAGCCGCTCTAATAATTCGATAATTTATGAAAAATCAAGTGTTTTCTTTGTATATATTTTTGTTCGATTTGCTTTGTTGGGATCGTGACGAATCGCGAGTGTGGAGCGGTTCGTTTAATTTATAAACAAATAATATAAATAGTTTTCATATACATATTTGTTTGGATTGTTTTGATGGGTTTTCCTTTTCGTTTGCTTCTATCACACGATATTTGCCTCTAAATTTTAAAAATTACGCGATTTCTTTTTAAATTGTTCGAAGAATTTTATTATTTCACTTTTAGAGAATATTAGAGCTTGTAGTTTTTTTTATATATGTATGTGTATATCCTGCAGCCTATATTGGCGTTCCGTGTTTATCAACCGGAAATACAGTAAACACAAAAACATATACATACGTATATACAAACATATATATGTATACTACTACAGAGCGAGTTTCAATTCCGCAACTTTAAAGGGGGTGTTTGACCTATAAATGAATTAATGCTAATTGGGAAACTCGAGGGCAGCCGCGAACGCGACTAGAAGTGGTTTTGGAACGTAGGTTTACCAATAAAAATAATTGGCATTGCTGCTGCTTATTAGTCGAATGTCTTTGGTGAATCGAAAATAGTAATTCAATTTAATCCTTACACGGAAAAGCGCGCACATACTTGTGTAAAATAAATATAGTTGAAAGCAATTTATTCGAGCATTTAAAAAACTGTGAATAACTTTTTCTAATAGATTCGTTGTTTGTATTTCCACTCATGAATTATTCCGTATTTTCGTGCGTCTTGGCCAGTTGTCGATTTGCAACTGGCAGCTGGACGAATGCAGCAGCGTTGGCGAAGTCGCGAAAGGCAAACCTTGAGTTTGGGGACGAAAAGTGTTAGGATTTTCATTAACGAAAATCGCGCATGTGTAAAGTAGAAAAAATAGTTCGCAAGGCGATAAGGACAATGAACTTTGTTGCCGCTAGTTGCAAATAAAGCGGCAAATACGTTTGCAATATGCATTTTCCAAAGATATGTACATTTTTCACTAAATAACATTATTTTAAATGTATTTCTAATAAATGTGTGTTTCAATTGCATGCTTACATTTAAATTTTGTATGCTATATTTTACCGCCAAGTACGGAATGGTATGCCCATTTTATACAATCGATATTATAGTATACATATATACATATTTGGTATTTTTGTCTGAAACATCGGCCGACCACCACAATAATATGTGCGTTTTTCGGTTGGAGTATGCTGTCACACTCGCCGCTAAGTTTGCCAAATGTGCAAAAGGCGACGGCAGCTTCTTGACAGAATTATATTAAATTAATACAATAAAATGTGCATTAATACAAAAAGTATTTAAAAGTTGTGCCCATCCATTGTGTTATTACTAGCTGTTGCTTGGAAGCTTCGTTGTCTTTTGTGGCCGGAGCAAAAAGTGTGCAAAAAAACGCCGCTGCAAGTGCAAGTGCTTTCAAAGCGGTAAGTCATGCATTATTATATTAATCAATGAGTTAGGGATATATGCGCAAATTATTTGGATAAAAGACGGCCTCGCTACTACTGTCTTTCATTCTTTTCTGTGTCTATTCTCTTTGACTGTTTTGGCGCAATTCCTTCGGCATTTTATTATATTGCGCATAGAAATTCCTGCGGTTAGAGCGAGATGAATATATGTGTAGCCTTTTTGGCTATATGGTTGCCAATGCAGGTTTTTTTTATATGTGTAATACGTTTGCGTCATTTTATGCTCTAAATTTGCAAATTTGTACGTCGATCAACAACTTTCGCCTATTTGATATATTTTTATTCATTAGCCTTTGCATAAAATGTTTAAATTCATGTGACAAGTGATAAAAGCACTAAATATGTCCAAAACGCGTTTTGAAAATGTATGCTTTGGTAACTCTGCCTGTTAAAAATTATAATCGAAGAAAAACTAAATTTTGTTTTCTTTTGTGAGAGAGATAAGTACATTAAGAATTGAAATTTTATTCAGCAGACATATTTGGTAAGTAGCTGGTATTGAGCTGTAATTGGTTTGTCGTACTTTTTCGCCTGTCATTGCCTGCCGGTGCACCCCTCAAACTGTTGTCGGTTTTGCCGGCTTGCACACACACACACATACATATTTCTGCATGTTGCATATATATACATATGTACGTATGTATGCGTATACGAGTGTGCGCGTGTGCAGCTGTGTGCAGAAAAAAAAGGTTATGTTGATGGGCATAAAAAGAGACGTCGACAGCGATTTGCAACGAGTGCATTTGTGTTCCTCAAGTTACTTACAAAGCACTAAATACCTACCTACATTTAGAGCAATTATGGCCTGGGCACCGTCTACAAGCTTTGAGGATGATTTGGTTGATTTGGAGCCGAATTTCAATTTAATACACGGACAGTTGGCGTACGAGGCCAAATGGAAGCAGGACTACACTCCACGTCCAAAGTCCACATATGAATATCTAGCCAATCGGCATCGGCGCAATGAGGAGCTCGAAAAAGAACATGTCTCCAAGTCGAGGGAGATTCGCGCCAGTCTGGCCATGATGGAGCGCATACAAGAGATATCGGGCACCAAGCCGATGGGTGAGCACGCGTCCATGTCCGACTGGGACGACACGAGTACCGTGGAGAAGGAGGCGGTCGCAATGATGCGCCACTTTGGCATGCTCTCCATGACTGATGGCACACTGGGGCCTCCACGAACTGAGCCACAATTACCAAAGGGCAATATTCATATTATACGCAATGGACGCCGTAGTATTCCATTTATCACGGATCCCAAATACTTTGAGCCTGGCAGGACTCGCAAGAATTACAAGGCGAATGATAGCTTTAAGTCTTGCAGCACTAATACAAGTGACAGCGTCTATCTCACAGCCGACTCACAACTCGATGATGCCGAGAGCAGTCAAGACGATAAGGACTATGTCGAGATACCGTATCAATTGCTTGAAGACTCGAAGCCGCAAACTATAGCCGAAGAAAGAGAAAAAGACTAGAGTCTTCCATCGAAAACTGCGCCGTGAAGTGACGACAAAAACCAAGCAAGCACTATAATACAAATCGAATAATCCAACATAGTCTGAACATGAATCGTAACATTCAACCTGAGATAGTCGTGATCCTAGCATTTAAACGTAGAATAGGAAATGAAAGGGCATTGAATCTTATTTTTGCAACATTTCTTACATGGAATATGAAATTCTTTTAAATGAAGTTGAACTTATATAGCTTACCGTCGAGTAAAAGAAAATCTATCAAATTTGGGTTATTTTATAACTAATTCTTTGTTTCTTAAAAAATATTTAAAGCAAACTCACCACATAATATCAAATAAATTATAAACGATACTACGATTAAATATTATATAAGCAAAATGTTATATTAAGATGGATGAAATATCATAATTTATTTATTTTGTATTGCAAATTATAAGCAAAGTTAAGTAAAACAAGTAAGAGTGCTCTAGTCGGGAGTGCCCGACTAGGAGATACCCTGAACCCAGCTCTAACATTCAAATGAATGTATACTTAATTATCTGTGCACTTACATACAAACCAGAGAACGGTAGCGGTGCCTATTTTCAGCACTACTAGTATACACATAAAATTTGCGGTTGCGGTGGTAAAAACACCGCACAATATTCAAACATACACAACTTGCTTTTGGGTTTTTTCTTTACGCAGTAGCTATTCGTACTTTGCTCGGATCTTCATTTACTTTATTCTCGAAGCACTGCTATGATTTTTTATAAATGTGTTGCGGCTATACTTGCAGTGAAACAAGTAAACCAAAATTTGGCAAAATAAAAGAATTTGTGTTGTAGTTTCGGTGCACCGCTGCCGACCTCTGATACAAACATAAATAGTTTTTTTTCCACTTTTGGTGCGATTTGGGGGTGGTATCCAAAAAATGAAATGTATGTCACAAGTGTATGCTATTTGAGACTATACATACCAAATTTGGTGCCTCTAGCTCTTATAACTTATGTTATGGCCCAAAAACGCTGGTCTGAAATAAAAACAAACGATCTGTCCCGGGACTACGAGAATTTATATTCCAAATATGAAGTATCTAGGTATGTTAGTCTTTGATATCCGCGTGTTCAAACAGACAGACAGACAGACGGACATGGCTAGATCGACTCGGCTATTGATACTTATCAAGAATATATATACTTTATATGGTCGGAGATGCTTCCTTCTGTCTGTTACATACTTTTGCTTTTTACTTCATTTTACCCATTTTAATGACCTGAGTCATACAAATTGATTTACATAAGCTCGAAATAATGTTAAGTAATATAACAATAAGAGTCCGACCACTATATAACAGCTACCTCAGCACGATCGGTCGAAAAACAGAACTGACAAAATTTCAGTATTACTGGTGTATAATCATTGATAAATTGGGAATACACAATACATGTTGACAATGATTTCGCTCAACATTGCTTTGTCACTAATAGCCTTACTATAAAGTGGCATTCAATTAAACTTAATACGTATTATGTACGAGCTGCAGGTAGCCGGCTGCTCCGGCAAAAGGACATACTCATGGATACGCAGTGTCAGCTGCTGTACTCTCTGTGTGCCATTCCAGCTTCTCTTCTTTCCACCAATTATTATCTTTATGTAGTTCGTGGAGCTTGAACTTCAAAAGCTATTACGTACACTAGTAAAAAAAAAAACACTCACGCACACACGCGCATCTGTTTGTATGTACACAGGGCAATGCTATTGTCGTGTGGCAAATGCAACTTTTCGATTTCCTTGGCAACGTCGCTTGTTCTCGTTTCTTTTGGTGATTGCCTTTTTATTCCTTTTTATACCCTGAACCCATTAAAAATGGTTAAAAAGGGTATTATGGTTTTGTGCAAAAGTATGTAACAGGCATAAGGAAGCATCTCTGACCATATAAAGTATATATATTCTTGATCAGTATCAATAGCCGAGTCGATCTAGCCATGTCCGTCTGTCTGTCTGTCTGTCTGTATGAACACGCTTATATGAGAGACTACAAAAGCTAGAGACTTCATATTTGCAATATAAGTTCTCGTAGTCCCGGGACAGATCAAGTTTATTTAATTTTATCAATAACTCGTTCCGTTCAAAAGTTATCGATCAATTTATATTTCGGACTAGCGTTTTTGGGATATAACTTCATAGTTATAAGAGCTGGAGGCCCCAAATTTGGCATATATAATATCGAAGATAATACACATGTTACTTTTTGGATACCACCACCCAATCCCCCTAAACGTTTGTACAACCTTGCAATTTGGTTTGGTCACATATTTTATTGCCAGTTGTATGCTCAAACAATTTCAATAAGATCGGACAGTAATACATGTGTATGAAAACATGTAAGGACGGGGTTCAGTGTATCTCCTAGTCGTGCACTCCAGACTAGATCGCTCTTACTTGTTTCTACTGTTTACCCATTGAATTTCAGTAAGAGGAGGGTATCATAAGCTTGTACAAATATTAGTAGCCATCATACAAAACCAACTTCGATCCAATCAAGTATTTATATTCTAAAGCTTTTTTTATAAGTGCATTATACATGTTTATATATATATATATATTCAATATATCCAGCATATTTCAGAGAGTAGAAACACAACTTAGAAAAAGTAGGATATGTACTAGTCGAACCCACTAGCGCACTCCTACCTGTTTTTTTTTTTTTTACATGCTACGCTGTTGCTGTGGGATGCTGCTGTCTTATTCATGAAATACTCCACGATTGCTGTTACGCAGATATTTATGTATGTATGTACATTGTACATATATGTATATATATATATATATATATATATATATATAGTATACAATATACGCAGACAAGCATGTAAAAGACATCGGGGTAAACAACTCACACATAGGTATGCCTAGCGTACAGACATACATATATTAAATACATACATACATATGTAAGTAAACGAGTCCCGAGTATTGGCGGGGCGAGTTAAAAAGTGTAAGCTGCTATGCTGGCAGCAAGAAACAAAACTTAAAAAAAGACCCGTGAAGCGAGGACTAAATACTCTTTCGGGCCCCAATGTACAAGTATATTGTTTTTGTGGCGCGACTTGCCACTTGTGCCGTATTAATATAATATATGCATGAAAGAGGGGATTGAGAATGGTTTAATGAGCGACCAACTGTAAATCACTTGGTTAATCTATATATCCCAAGTCCCTTCTTAAATGTTCTACATTAAAAGAGAAAAATGTTAGCTTAAACCAATTGAGCAAACAGTCAAAGAGTCATCTGCAATTAATATGGTCCACTAAAGCCAGCGAAAATTGGAGCTTTTTTTCTATCCATGTTGACACACCGCTCAGCAACACCAATGAAGCTTTAACAAATAGTGTGTAAAGGAATACTGTGTGTGCGGCGCGATAATGAAATTTACATATACAAATGTGTACATGCATACACATGTATGTGGGTATGTATGGCAAAGAAAAGATGCAAAAGAACAAAAAGAAGCAACAGCCCTGCGCTCATCGAAGCAACAGCCCTGCTCTCTTTCTCTCTCTCTCTCTCTCTGACCGGCTACGGCTATGGCTGTCTGTCTGTTGCTTGCGCCGGCTTCATCCCAGCTGCTGCTCTGAACTTAAAGAGAGTGCCAAGTTCAACTTGGAAGCTGTTTGGAGCGCACTCTGTGAGAGAAGCAGACAGAGAGAGAGAGAGATATATCTATATATGTATATGGAGAGTGAGGATTTACATCAACCACCGAAAACGAACCAAACTCTGTTTCCAAATTTTTTTTTTGTTTTTGGCGCGCATGCGTAAGCTTTTGCTCTTCTCTCTCCTCCTCGCTCGCTCTCTCTGTGCTGCTCTCTTTGGCGCCTTTCTCTGGAAGTTTCGAGTTTGCCTGGTCCATGGCATAGAGATTATACAATGCTCACAGTTTAGTTTTGACGCTGGCCCAGGACGAACCGCCAGTGCTGACCAGGATAACGGCACACATTTTAAAGGCTACCATGAAAATTAGCTAGCATAATTAATGAAAGCTACAGCAGGATAACTTGTGCACAACTTTGCTGCGATCCACAATACTCACGTAGAGTTTAAGCAAAAACGGACGTTTGGCACTTTTGAAGGTGTAGATACAAATAAAACGAAAACGATACCACCGATACCGATACAGTTACCGGGCTTGTATATGTATGTGTGTGCGTGTGTATGTATGTGTGTACTACGCGCCGCATTCTCGAGTTGACAGTCTGTGAGTTTTTTTTATACGTTTTTTTTTTTTGATTCGCGTTACCGTGCGCGCTCTCTTCAAAAATAATTTTCATTAATCGTGACGCCTGCCGCGGCTGCTTCTTCGTCAGCAACTACAACTGCAAGCGGTATGAAAATGAAACGCGTACGCGAAAATCATGTTAAACCAGATGCAATTGAAGCGCTTGTGCCGAAGGATAACTCAAAGAGATGACACAGTTGAGGTACATAAACCTGCAATGTTAATCACACTCAACTCAACTTTGCTCAGCTGGCAAATTAATTTGCTTAATGTCTTGTGCACACGCGGCAGCTTTCAGCTCCCGCCATAAGGTACAAATAAAATAAAGGAAAATAACCAAAAGGAGAGTTTGCGAAAGAAAAAAAAAACTGGCTGGGCTGGTCTCTGGTCGCTGGTCTGGTCTTTTCATGCCGCTTGTCTGTCTGTCTATCTGCCAGCCAGCCAGTTATGTCCATCTCCATCCCGGCCACAGTCTCGTCGCTTGATGCCCGCCCCTTGTATCTTATCCGCTACCGTCCTTGCGACTGCCAACCGAGTGTTGTGTATTTTGTCCTAACCATACAATATATTTCGCATTTGTGCAAGGGAGCGGGGCCAGAGCCGGCAGGAGCTCCTTCATCTTGTACACAGGGCGCATAAAAATAAACCGGGTCTCAAACAAAAATACTTTACGAAACTCGTATTTGCTTAGCCTCACCGACAGACAGACAGACAGACAGACAGACACACACACAGAGAGTCACCGTCTTCATTCCCAAAGGCAGTCTCAGCCTAAGTTCACATCTACAGTCCACAGTTTACAGTCTACAGTCGCCGTGGCACTTACACAGTCAGTCAGTCCTAGCCACCGACGAGTTTTTCACGCTGTTGCTATGCGGCTAGTTTAGAGCTATTCGGTGGATAAGCAACTGGAACAGGAACAGGGAAGGCCGGCCGGCCGCTCTAACTAGCCTAAAGCAGTCTCATTTTTTAATTGTAATTTATAAGAATTAATGCTTTACTTTACTAAGACTTTTACTTATCTATTTTACTCATTACAAATTGATATTCATTTTCGAATCATTGTGTTAGATCATCAAACATTGAACTCACAATTATAAACGATTCGTGAATTAATTTCATAACAGCCATTCAATAAATAACGTTTGTAACGGAAAAGAGAGAAGACATCGTTGACCCCATAAATTCTATATTATAGATGATAATTAATGATGGAAATCAATGCCTGAGACAATTTATAGCCATATTCATCTGTATATTCCTTTGTATGAAAGCTTCAACTTTCAAATTGTGCTTTAATGGAAAATGGAAAGTTAATGCCTTAAACAATAATTGTAAGAAAGATATTTTTAAATTTGTAACTGTTTTGTTAACCATAACCATTTAAAATTTACAAATTTGTCAACTGTGATAGTTATATAATTTTTTGAAATCAACTTTTTCGCTTATATTGTGATCATTGCTCGTTTTACTATTTCCATTTCAATTGCGAGGAGATTCTTACGGCAAGTTTTTAAGTGGTTTTGCTTCAGAAAATGTATTGTGCTTGGGGTGCATAAGTGACAGGAACAGTAGCTGCATAATCCTATCCAACCGCTAGAAAAGCGTAGTATCAGCACATGTCTATAGTGCCTAGAGGGGACTTTCGGGGTTCATACGTTGATTTGTTTGTGAAAGAGAGCCAAAAAATTCCACTCTGTTGAATGTAAACGGAGGGAGTACACACAACGAGTATAATAAAGAAAAAGTTTTAATGGTGGCCTGTTGAACAGGCACGCACCAGAGGAGCAACAAGAGCACAGCGGGGTAGCTGCCAACGATGAGCTTTTCAGTACCGACAAAACGAAAGGGAAGTCGCAGGCAGTTCAGCGTTTGAGAGTTCCGTTCCAGCATCAACACGAGAGAGCAAACGACAGCCGAATGTCTATGTCGTGTCGAGGACAACTAGAGAGAGAGTAGGAGCTTTGCAGCGCGAGTTTATTGTACGCATTCTACTCATTTGTACAAATTACAGACAGAAGCAATTTTTTCTATTTGTTTTGCCTCTGTTGATGCGGCTTTTTTGTGTTTTTTCGCTAATCAAATAGAAGGCATGCAGGCAGGATGAGAAGCGGCAATGTAATGCTACTGGATAACTGAGACTCTTGCAGTGTCGCTACTTTTTCTGTTGTTGTCTATAAGTACTAACTGTATTACTATAAGTTATTTCTGCGCGTAACAATAATAGTTTTATGAGTACAATGATGTAATCATCGTGTAATCAAATGTCCATTTTTACATTACGAAACATGTATCAAAGATTTGCGTCAGGTTTTTGAGTAGAACAATGAGATGGCAATTTGACAGCCAGTTCATAATTTCTAATCAAATTCGCTGACTCGACTTCTAACATGCCACGCATACCATTCCGCTCTCTAATCTAATATCTACATATGTATATACATATATATATATCGAAAAGTGTATGTATGCTTAAGAGCTTAGGAGCGCATGCGCCTGTCAGGATTGTGGTTGCTTGGAGTGAACGAACCATGACCATGCCAAAAGATGAAATGTTAAAGCGGCAAAAAAAAGGTGGCATTTTTCCTCGTTGTTGTACCATGTGGTGTGTGTGTGTGTGTGTGCGTGTGTGTCTACACCAGCATCCCCAAAATAGTATAGTAACTGAAGATAGCAGAAAGTAAGGACTTTCAAGCGAAACGTAGTCTAAACGTTGAGATTACGTTAAAGTAAAGTTTGTATTTTGCATTTTATTTGCTTGCAGGTGCGCGCCATGCTGGAGTGCGCAGGAGCTCAGTTGGCAAACCGATGATAACGGCACATGGCGACAAGACACGTTACACGTTAACGGGATATTGAAGCGCATAACGAAAACTCAAAGGACATGGCTGCCATCAACGCAATAGCGGCGCCGCCGCCAGCGTCAGCGACCCGTGAATTTGTCGAGGGCTGGACACTGGCGCAAACGCTCGGCGAAGGTGCATACGGCGAGTAAGTACTAGCGAAGTGTAGTGTTTGCCAAAATCAACACCAAACTGCATTGCAATACATCGTGTATGTATGTCTGTCCGAATGCGTCTATGTATGTATGTGCATGTGTGCGCGAGTGTGAGTGTTAAAGTCAATAAACCGGAAGTGCCGCGAGGCACAAGGAAAACGCACTTTTCCGGCACTCGGCTCTCCGCTGCTGCTGCCGCTGCTTCCCAGTTATCCAGCTTCGTTGTTCGTCGCTAGTCGCTAGTTGTGCGCATGCTCCTCGCCAACGACGCCGCGTTCGAATTGGTAACAGGAGCACACACTGCACACTAAACACTCGATACACAGACAGACAAAGACGCTGTGATGGCAATTGCAACCGCAACTGGCAAATTTTTTCCGACAGCCAACTTAATGGGCACTTTATATTGTTTTCGTGGCACAGAGTCAAGTTGCTCATCAATCGTCAGACGGGAGAGGCTGTGGCCATGAAAATGGTCGATCTGAAGAAGCATCCGGATGCCGTGATCTCAGTGCGCAAGGAGGTGTGCATACAAAAGATGCTGCAGGATACGCACATTTTGCGATTCTTTGGCAAACGTTCGCAGGGACACGTGGAGTACATATTCCTTGAATACGCCGCCGGTGGAGAGTTGTTTGATCGCATTGGTAAGTGTTCATACATATGAACTGCAATTAACTACATTATTTAATTTTGTGCTTTACGTACAGAACCCGATGTTGGAATGCCTCAACATGAAGCGCAGCGTTTTTTTACGCAGTTACTGTCCGGCCTCAACTATTTGCATCAACGTGGCATTGCTCATCGTGATCTGAAGCCTGAGAATCTCCTACTGGACGAGCATGACAATATCAAAATCTCGGACTTTGGAATGGCCACTATGTTTAGGTATTAGGTACCAGCAAATTTGTAATAAACTAACACATCAACATGAGAGCATTATGTATGCAGTATGTATGCTTAGTTTTAAATCATAGCTAACTGATTTGTTTCTGTTCTGCTCTTTGTGTGCCACTCCCTCTCACCACGTCCTCGCTGTTAGATGTAAGGGCAGAGAGCGATTGCTGGACAAGCGATGCGGCACCCTGCCGTATGTTGCGCCGGAGGTTCTGTTGAAGCCCTATCACGCACAGCCGGCGGACATTTGGTCCTGTGGCGTCATACTGGTTACAATGCTGGCGGGTGGTAAGTGGCCCCTTTGAGTGTTTCTCTTATTTAAACGTAAGGACATGCATACATTCATTCTGTCATTGATTTTCTGCACATATCAACATATATTAATGAAATCACTAAAACAGCTAAAAAGCATATTCGCATATATTGTTTCTTCTGTCGCCTTCACATCGCTCGTGCTTGATTATTCACATAACGGCACCATTATATATGTATACAGCTCAATGTTATTCGGATTTGTCATGTGTTTTTGCGCTCACTATGTTCGTTCCTATGATTTGTCTGTCTTCTTATCCACACAATTGCAATACTTTAATTTTTGCTGTTTCTTTGGTATTCTAGCTGTAGATTGTTTCTACATTTTGTATCATCTAAAGCTTTTATACCAAAGCTCCAGCTTAAATTGCTTGCCACCGCACCCGCCAACAACAACAATGGAAACAATTACAACCAAACAGTCAACCAGCAACATAATCATACTATTTTAGTGCACGATTTAACTAATTTTTCAATAAGCTTCTAATTTGCACGGACCAAGAAACCACATTCAATTCAAATCTGTAATCTGTAAATAATGTCCATCTTTCTCTATATCTTCCTATGACTCTTGCCTCTCATCCACATAGAGCTGCCGTGGGATCAGCCATCGGCTAGCTGTGTGGAATTCACTAATTGGAAGGACAACGATCGCTGGCAAACGCAGACGCCCTGGAGCAAACTGGACACATTGGCCGTATCCTTGCTGCGCAAAGTGCTCGCCTGCAGTCCGGGCGGACGTCTCACGCTGGACAAGATACTGGACCACAAGTGGAGCAACATGCAGTTTGCTGAGCATGGTAAGAAGTATCAGTTAATTTGCGTGTGTTAACGTGTTAACGAGAGACTTCAACTGTGCTCAAATCCAATCAATGCACACCTTGCTGCTCAGGTACTTAGTGACTCTCAATGATTGCATACTTTGAGGGTCGCTCTGTGTCTGTGCCGCTCGTGTTGCACAAACGACAACCTGAACCCGAGTCTGAACCTGAACATGAACCCCCCGAACCTGACCGAAGAAAGTGTAGTGTGTAGTGTGTAGTGTAATAAGTGCTTTTTAAATATATCCTGCACTGCCGTCGCTTTGGCGCTTTAGCTGTATGATAGATTTGAATACTTCATAAAGCTAGATTACCAAAGCATCGGCGCCTGTGGCCAACATAAGAAAGTTTTACGCAAATTATACATACATATTGTTTAAGTTATTTGCTGTTTTTGTATTTGTTGACCCTTTTGATTTTGCATATTATTTGCTCTTTGGTGATTTTAGCTGTATGGTGTGCGCATATTCCATAGAGCTTTATTACCAAAAACCAAATGGTTTTGCCATTGCTTACTTATTATTTCTTTGCGTTCGGTATTGTTTGCTTTTGCGCCTAAAGTCAGTCCAGTGCTTCTGTACATTTCTATTTTATTGCAACTCGATGCTAACGTGCTGTTTCTTTTAGATCGCTCATATGATCTGGTTGACTCCGCGGCCGCCATGGAGATTTGCTCGCCCAAGGCCAAGCGGCAGCGTCTGCAATCCAGCGCACAGCTCTGCAACAATCTGGATGACTCGATATCACGCAACTATTGCTCCCAGCCCATGCCCACAATGCGCAGCGACGCTGAGTTTGATGCGCGACCGCGCAATAGGCATGTCACTGGCCAGGATGAGGGTGCCCGGGAGACGCTGGCGCAGGAAGCACGCTTAACCTACTGCTTCTCGCAGCCGGCGATGCTGGACGACCTGCTGCTGGCAACACAAATGAATCAGACGCAGAGCGCATCGCAGAACTACTTCCAGCGCTTGGTACGACGCATGACGCGCTTCTTTGTGACAACGCGCTGGGATGATACCATCAAGCGGCTGGTGGGCACCATTGAGCGACTGGGCGGCTATACGTGCAAGGTCAGTGACGAGGGCGTCGTCACCATCTCGACTATTGACCGGCGAAAGCTGCGCCTGGTCTTCAAGGCGCACATCCTTGAAATGGATGGAAAGATTCTCGTCGACTTTCGACTGTCGAAGGGTTGTGGTCTAGAATTCAAGCGTCGTTTCATTAAGGTCAAGCATGCCCTCGAGGATATTCTGCTCAAGGGACCAACAACTTGGCCTATTGCGATCGCAACGAATTCCGTGCCTTAGTTGTTAATGCTAGTTAGGACTAGACTTTATTAAACATTAGCTCGCTTGTGCTAAACTATTTTTAATCACACATCATTCTGTGTATCTTTTGACATCACTAGTATTAAGTACATCCAAAAAGCTTTTAGTTTCGTTGAATGTTAAATAAGTATTTTAACGTAGTTAGCTAAACGTTATGAAACAATAAACTGACACTGATTTTAATTCAATTTTAATTTGATGGAAAGTTTCATTAATTTGGATTGGCGGGTACTGAATTAAGAAAATGATTGAAATATGCTAAATATGCTCATCAAAGTTGATGAAACAGATACCAGAAAATTATATCAATATTTTACGTGTTTTGATTCAAAATTGTATTTCGATGAAAACACATTTTGCATATTTGTAACAATGTTTATTTCACATCTAGAAACGCTTTGAACTGAAGTATAGTGCGCACGCCTTTTAGAAACGAGCTATACATATATAAATTGAACAATTTGATATTTCCACTCTACGTCTCAATTTATTTATCAATTGTGGGGAGTGTCGGTCAAACCATGCTACTGTGTTTACAATGATGTTTGTGTTTACAATCTATGTAGAGCCAGCACAACTGATAGAGGATACTCTGAGAATGCGTTTATAATATTGAGTAGTAGATCATAGTAATGGTAACAGTAATAATAGTGTCTAATAACGAAGCAATGTTATTGAAGATTATAAATCTTGTGCTTTGTGCGCCAGACACAAATCTAGGGATTGACGAACACGTACACCAAATTGACACCTCTCACTGTCACTAGCAGCTGTGTGTGTTTTTATTCGGATGGGTGCTTGGTGTTGTTGGAATTTAGAAGTGTCGACGTTTACTGTGGTTTCCTGAAGCTCTTGCCGGCGAACTTGACACCCGCTCCGATCTCCTCCTCAATGCGCAGGATCTGGTTGTACTTGGCCAGACGCTCCGAGCGGCAGGGTGCGCCAGTCTTGATCTGGCCGGTGGACAGACCCACCACAAGGTCACCAATGAAGGAGTCCTCGGTTTCACCGGAACGATGCGAGACCATGGTGCCCCAGCCGTTCTTCTTGGCCAGCAGATGGGCCTGAATCGACTCGGTGACTGTGCCGATCTGGTTGACCTTCAGCAGCAGACAGTTGCAGGCGCCCTTCTCCACAGCGGTGGCAATGCGCTTGGGATTTGTGACGGTCAAATCATCGCCGACAATTTGGATCTTGGTGTTGGAGGTCAGATTGGTCCAGGCATCCCAGTGATCCTGGTCAAAGGGATCCTCAATGGACACAATGGGGAAATCCTTGATGAACTCCTGGTATAAGTTAGCCAGCTTCTCGGGCGACAGCCACTGTGCCTTATCGCTCTGTGGGTTCTTGAAATCCAGATCGTACAGGCCATCCCTGAAGAACTCAGAGGCGGCAACATCCATGCCGATCTCAATCTATGGGGGCAATAAAAAAACCAATATAATAGATGATGCAAAACTACAAGTCAATTGCATACCTTGCCGGTGTAGCCGGCCTTGGCGATGGCATCATTGATCAGGCAGAGAGCCTCCTTGTTGGACTGAATGTTGGGAGCGAAGCCACCCTCATCACCCACAGCGGTGGCATCCAGACCGAACTTGGCCTTGATGACGTTCTTCAGATGATGGTACACCTCAGAGCCCATCTTCATGGCCTCGGTGAAGGTGGTGGCACCGGTTGGCAGGATCATGAACTCCTGCATGGCCAGCTTGTTGCCAGCGTGGCTACCGCCGTTGATCACATTGAAGGCGGGCACGGGCAGAATGATTTCCTTGTTGCCGGCCAGATCAGCAATGTGTTTGTACAGCGGCACGTTCTTCTTGGCAGCTCCAGCCTTGGCCACAGCCAAGGAGATGCCCAGAATAGCGTTGGCGCCGAACTTGCTCTTGTTCTCGGTGCCGTCCAGCTTGATCATGAAGTTATCGATGGCTGCCTGATCGGTCACATCGAGATTGGCCTTGATCACCTCGGGGCCCAGACTGTTGTTCACATGACCGACAGCCTTCAGCACAGACTTGCCATGATAGTTGGCCTTATCGTCATCACGCAGCTCCAGAGCCTCGTGGACGCCGGTGGAGGCGCCAGAGGGCACCGCCGCACGGAACAGGCCCAAGTCGGTGGTCAAATCGACCTCGACGGTGGGATTGCCACGCGAATCGTAGATCTGACGTGCTTTGATCGCCTTGATGGTCATGTTGCTTATTTTCGAACTGCAAAATGAATAATAAAATTTTTGCATTTAAAGAGATAAGAAATTGGTAAACTTTGAACATTTAAATTAAACCATATAATATTTTATTGGCTGATTTAAGTAAAGTTATAAGTAAAACCACTTGTATATATTTATTTAGAATTTAAAATGTATATGTACTGAAGAAATTTAAATTCTCACGGCAATCTTTTGATATGCGGTTTAATGGTTTCAAGTTTTTTATTTTTACTTATATACATATGTATTTTTATTTTATCTATATCTGGTAAGAACTGCGGTTTAAATTCTACAAATAAAATAATTTAGACATATTATGTATGCATATATACATACATATTTTATTACTGTTTCATTAGCAAATGAATATAGTATATGTATATACTTAAAAGTTCCTTTTTATCAATCAGGAATATAAGAAAAAACTCATTTCCTACACTCAATTCTGTTTGTCGTCAGCCAATGCGGGAGAGCAATAAAAGCAGCGACAGCGCTCCCCGTTTGCATGTATGACCTCTACGCAGCGCTTAAAGGTCATAGCAAAAGTAATGAGCAAAATATTACAAAAAGTACGCAAAATATGCGTTAAGCACAGCTGAACTGCTAAACCTTAAATAATTTTGCATATTATTGCATTATTTAAACAAAATTCATATAAAGGCTCAAAGTAGTCACTACAATACAAATTTGTATGTACATATGTATATATGGATTATATATGCACGTAATACAAATTGTTAGATAACTGTAGCGTTTAACTATATATTGCTTTAACAATTGATGGCAGAGTAACAAAAAAAATGAAAGTAATTTATAAAATATTAAGCAGCAGTAACAATCAAACACACTTATACATACCAAGAACTTTTAAATTTCAGAAATTTAAATCCAGATGCGAGCGACTTCACTGAGCTTCCGGCTTGGCTGGCTGATTTGCTACTGAAAGCAAATATCGGACAACGCGATGAGAAAACGAGCAAATTTTGTCGCCGATTCTGCTTTGCTGTCGGCACCGTTGAGCACAGAGAGGGGAAAGCACGCAGAGCGCGCTGCACTAAAACGTTGCTCATTGTTGTGGATTGTGGAACGTAACGCGCCGCAACGACTGAGCGTATGCGTCCTCCAGGCGCGGTCTGGTGGATGAACTTGTGGGCGTATTCTGACTGCCGGTCTCTCAGAATATAAGTGACCTTCGTACAAGGTTAGACGTAATGGTATCCACAAATGGTTTCCATTTGCTGACGAGCTGGAACAGTTTTGAGAGAAAAAAAAAACATAACATGCAGCTAGTTAAAATAGTTCCCAAAATAAACGGAAAAGAGCGTAATTCATAAATATTCGTTCAATATGCTGACACTGTCCAGCACTGACATGCATTGGGACACAGTAGCAACATCGATAACGATGTAGCGATATATCGATATAAAATCAACCATCTAAAGAGCACGCGGCCCCGGCACAGTTTTGTATTTGTTATTATTATAATGTCGGCTAATACAACCATTCTTATGCCTGGCGAGCGCGTCGGAGCCATTGAAGAATTGGCCAAAAGCAAGCGAATCATATTAGGTCCCGGACTGAGAAGACTGGACGACAAAGTTGTGGCCAGCAAGGCGGGACCGTTGCGCCACAAGGAACCGAACACATTCTGGGTAGACAACTATCAAAGACGCTATGTGCCGGCGCGAGGGGACCTAGTTATTGGCATCATCAAGGCCAGAGCTGGCGACTTGTATCGAGTGGACATTGGCTCCGCGGACATGGCTTCCATTTCATATTTGGCTTTTGAGTCGGCCACTAAAAAGAATCGCCCTGATCTAAATCCTGGTGATCTACTCTACGCCCGCGTCCTAAACGCCAATGCGGACATTGAGCCGGAGCTAGTGTGCGTCAACTCGAATGGAAAGCGTGGCAAGCTGGGCGTACTGCACGATGGCTTCTTCTTCAAATGTACGCTGAATCTGGGCCGCGTCCTTTTGCGCGAGAGCTGCCCAGCCCTCGCCGCTCTCAACGAGGAGCTGCCCTACGAGATTGCCGTGGGCGTCAACGGACGCATCTGGGTGAAGGCGCACTCGACGCGCGAGACTGTGGGTCTGGCGAATGCCATTATGACACTGGAACAGGCTGGTTACGCGGAAATAGACAAGATCTGTGGCAACCTTAGCAGCATGTTGCAAGCGTGATAATAAAGAAAAAATATTAAATAACTACTTACACTGGAAATTTGGTAAAATTTATGTTTTAATCTGCCAAATGCTACTACACAACTAATATTTTAAGTGCCTAGAAAGCATTTCAGAAAGTTTATTTAAAACTTACTTTGCGGCAGATGAGATAACATTATTTGTATCCTTAAGATACAGGTGCACAGCATTATGGATCAATCTATGAGGATAATTTTGAAATGCATATCATTCTTGAGCCCAGAAATTTGTATAACGATTGGACAATTAAGAGCTGGAGCGGAAGAGGGGTCTCTATTTGTCAGAGCCTACGCATCACTGATAAAACTGATAACAGGAGGTTACATAGAGCCTCCAGCATTGGAGTTAACAGAGACTGTTGCAGTTGCAGTAGCTTCTTACATCGGTTGCAGTCGCAGTTGCTGGATTGAACTACTGAAATACATAAATATGGAAGTTACAGTGGAAGAATTGAGTGCGACATTTGAGAAATCCCGCGGCAACTGTGACTGCATGTCCGGTCTAAGCAGCTTCTCATCTTAACAAGCACACATGTCAATAATACATACATTTGTATATCTTATTATTCGACCTGAATCACTAAGAATTATCACAAACAGGTATTACTTTTGACCGATATTTGGCTATACATTTCACATCACTATTAGCATCTAGTACCTATCGTATTCCTGCATGTAGAATCGATTAAAAGTGAGACGAAAACAGCTGATCGGCGTTATCAGTTAGCGGCTGTCTAGCTACGCCTAAGTGCAAAGTGCCATAAAATGAGTTTTCTCGAATATTTATTGGTTCTGCTAGTGGTCTACTATGCGGTCTATGTGCTGCTTTGGATCGTTCTCGACTGCAATGTATCGCTATGGTTCAAGTCCCGTTTCGGTGTCCCGCTGTCGTCGATGCGCGGACAGGTGGTCTGGATAACGGGTGCCTCGAGTGGCATCGGACGGGCTCTGGCGGTCAGCTTAGCTCGCCAGGGAGTGCGTCTGGTGCTCAGTGCCCGGCGGGTGGAGCAACTGGAACAGGTGCAGGAGGAATGTTTGGCGGCGGCACGCGGCCTTCTGGCGCAGAAGGATGTGCTGGTAGTGCCAATGGACATGCTCCAGCTGGACAGGCATCAGTCGCATTTGAACACGGTGCTCAATCACTTCGATCGCCTGGATGTATTGGTCAACAATGCGGGTCGCTCACAGCGCGCCAACTGGACGGAAATCGAGATCCAGGTGGATCGCGATCTCTTCGAGCTGGACGTCTTTGCGGTGGTTCACCTGTCGCGCTTGGTGGTGCGCTACTATCTGGAGCAGAATGGGGGACGGGGACACATTGCGGCCACCTCGAGCATTGCCGGCTTCAGTCCGGTGCCCTTCTCGGCGACCTACTGCGCCGCCAAGCATGCACTGAACGCTTATCTGAATTCGCTGAAGGTAGAGCACCGCACGCTGGACGTGAGCATCTTTGCGCCGGGGCCAATTGCCACCGATTTCCTTCTGGAGGCATTCACTGGCGCCGAAGGTGGCAAGGTTGGTCAGAGTACGGCCAACCAGAAGCGCCTGACGGCGGAACGCTGCGGCCACCTGTTTGCCATCGCACTGGCCAATAAGATGGATCTGACGTGGTGCGGCCTCTTTCCGGTCAATGCGATGGCCTATTGTGCCCGAAATCCAACGCTGACCAAACTGCTGGGCCAGTTTATGACCGAGAAGACGCTGAACAGAATTCGCGAGGGTAAACTGTAATCCACAAAGCCTTAATACATTTTTTTGCAAGTTTATACATCCTACTTATTAATTATTAAAAAACCTGAAGTGTAATTATTGTAGCTTAACAGGTTCAATTTGTGCTCAGCGCCGCTTTGACATGCGCCGCAAGCTTGACGCGCTTTCTTTTCGCCTTGGTCAGCGTCGTCTGCTCCACTCCTGGCAGCATTGGTTTATGCTTTTTACTCTTTTTGCAGGACAGCGGATTTGGTTGCTTTGTGGTTTTCGGTTTCTTTTGTTTAACCGTTGTTTCCGCCGGCTTTAGGCCCTGCTTTTCCTTCATATACTCGATTCTGTCCGCCTGCTTGCCCAGCATCAGATTCTTGGCTCGCTTCTGCACCCATTTCTTCGATGCATCCGAGGGCGCTTCCAGCACTGGGGTTGCCTTGTGCAGGTAGAGCAGACACCGTCCGGGCACCTTGCGCAGACTGGCCTGCAGCAAGCGATCCTGCGAGGCGACTATGTAGCGATTGTCCTTTGTCTGCGAATCAAACGAGCTTTAGTTTCTATGATTGGGCCTATTTATAATCTGGTTACCATTGATTTGAGGCACTCTGCTGCCGCGACGGGTTTTCCTTCGTGTCCGCATTTGTGCACATGAAACTGTTTGACAATTGTGATGGCGCCTGTTAGGGAAGCTCCTAGCGCCTCCGCTTCCAGTATGACGCATTGGGTAGTCAACAGTTTCACATTGCACTGGAAATATTTCCTAATCTGCTCCTCGATACCAATTTTGTGCTGAAATTAGAAGAGTCTGTCTCACAACTGTAGCTGGCCAATATGGTTTTACACACCTGAAGAGCGGCCTGGCAGAAGGTGGCGTCAATGAGCACCTGGTAGGGCTCACGATAATCAAAGTTGGTGGCAAAAAACACAAGAGTTTTGTGCGACTTTTTAAAACGTGAGATCTTCATCACGTTATTTTTATTCAGCAGCAAAACATAAAACTACCGATAGTACTTTGTCGATACATCGATTGCTTTTCGATAATGTGTTATGGTTTTATGGCGCTGCCAACCTGCGTAAGAGTATTTTTTTTGCGCTTGTTGCGCATTAACACTGTGGCATTTGAATATTTCAATCATGGCGCGACACAAGCGCAAATAAGTAAGTGTGCGTATTTCAACCACCTTTCAAGCAGTCACCCTCTGCGGCGGTGTTGTGCGTTGTGTGTTTTCGTTTATTTGTGCCTTTTCTATGGCTTAGTTATATTTTTAGTGCAACGGCAAGCACATTGGATGTAAATATTTCATTTTGTGTCAGTGGCTTTTAATCTAAAATCTTGTTGTTTTTGTCGGATCAATGAAGTAAAGCCTCGCTTAATCGTACGCTGTGACGCTGATAAGTTAGTACTATGTGGTGTGATTGTTTACTTGTGTAAGATTAAGCATGATCTCAGCCTCTTACTAGTTTGAGTCCTTTCTTTGATTGCACACACAACTATACATATGTATATATGTATATAGCTTATGATTATCTATTTTCATTTACATTTCAATTTTGTTCGCGATTCGTTTGTTGTGTTTCCGTGTGCAGTTTTAATGGCATTTGCGCTGGTAACCTCCCCTCAATACTTTGTCCCATTCATCATGACTATCGCAGCTAAAAACGCGCATTTGCCATTTAATTAAATGTGTGTGGCTTTTGCATTTGCCACTAGCTTTGCATTAAGCGCTTATCATGCTGGCTACTTGTTGACGGGAGGACAATAATTGCGGGGATCTATTGCGATGATTATGCGGTTTTCTCCTCTCTCGCATAGTTTTTTTCATATACTACAATATTGGTCAAGTTTATGCCAGAGCTCTGCCATTAAAGGCTGTATGATAAAGCCAATAACTGCGGAGCACTTGATCCCATTGTTGTTATTCTCACTCTGTGAAGGTTGTCGGCGCTGTGGAAATTTTGCAGCTGTTGCGAACGAGCGCAGCTGATATTCAAGAGCTCTGATTGGCTTCTTTATTCCCCTTTTATTTTCATTTATAATCCCTACCCTCACAAATATATGTTGGAAATGGTATATATTGAATATTGGATCAATACTCAAACAAAATCTATCTTTGTTTGCAACAGAGACTGAAAATCATACAAATATTACTGTTTTATTACTGCGCTGCGTAGCAAATTAAAATTAGCGTGAAGTCGCCCTTCTATGCGATTCTCAAGAATTCAAGTAGACCCTACAGATTTGGTGCGTTTTGTGATCTACATATGTGACTGCTGTGAGGGCGTTCCTTTTATAGTAAACCGAATATTTATTTTTCTCACGCTCTCTCTATTGATCTCTTACCTCTCTCTCGCTCCGTCTGTCTTACTGCTTTACTTATCTCTCTCCTTCTCTCGCTCTCTCTGTCTCTCTCATTTTCTCTCTCTCTCTCCCTCCTTCTCTCTCTCTGTCCTTTTCTCTCTCTCAACATTATTTCTCTCTCTTTCTCTCTCTCTCGCTCTCTCTCTCTCTCTCTCTCTCTGTCTCTCTCTCTCTCTGTCTCTCTCTCTCTCTCTATCTGTCTCTCTCTCTTTTTTCTCTCGCTCTCTCTCTCTCTCTCGCTCTCTTTGTCTCTCTCCCTCTCTTTCTCTCTCTCTCCTTCTCTCTCTTTCTCTCTCTCTCTCTCTCTCTCATTTATTATATACACACTTTTTGCTCACGTAAAAAAGTAAATGAAACACATTTATAATAACACAACCAATAAGTCGTCAACTATTGTATTTGTGTACATACATACGGTATATGGTATGTATGTACATCGTATGTGTAGTTTCTATTGTATAGTTTGGGTCTTTATAGAACATAGACGATACGATATGATACGATGCGATTCACCATTGCGCATGGTATTTGTTGCTTATTCAGCAGCTGGGGATTGACTACTAGTTGAATGCTTGTGCCTCGCATACTGAATGATTCAATCGGACTTACGTCAAAGGTGTCTTGGCTTCCGGTGCGACGCGTTTTGTCGGGATTGAAACTTTGTTAATGGGCCAATGAAAGTTAGAGATGAGATTTACTTTAGTAAACTGTTAGGTTGCTCACGTATTAAATTCTCTTTCAAACTTTTAAAACTCTTTCGAATATCAATTTACAAACAAATGAGTATACATATATATATGTATATGTATATATGTGTGTACATACTGCCGTATTGAATAACAATTCAATTTCGTTTCAGATTTGACAAAAGGTATGACAATGAAAATTTTAAACTCGTCAGAGTACTTTAACTTTTAGTTTGAACCAAAAACGTGTTCCAGCGTCCAAGCCATTATCAAAATGTTGTAGCTTTTTAAAATTGGTTCAGGTTTGAGTTAGTTAATGGTATTAGAGAATTTTGACCATTCCCTAAATGTTGTTGCTTTTAAAAATTGGTTTAGGTTTGACTTAATTAATGTCATTAGAGAATTTTGACCATTCCCTAAAAGGCAATTTTTATACCCTGCACCCATTAAAATTTTATAAAAATGAATCATATACAGATAATGTGGCAACGAACAGTGAATTTGCATATGTTTAAGTAAATACAAATTGTTTTTACTTTTCATTTAATTGCTGTGCATATCGTATGACACAAAGGTATAAGTTCATCACGATATTTTGCATTTATTCAAACAAAAAATTTATGATCGAAATTTTAATTTTATGCAAAGAATAATTGAAAAAAGGAAATCTGAGTTGAATGAACACACATAAATGTTAAGTATAAAAAATTTATGATTCTACAATTGGTAATTTTCTATGATTAACATCAGAGGGGACATCTCTAGCGTATATTATAAAGAAATAATTTTGCTTATTATCATTTTTGAGTTTGGGTGTGTTTTCATAACATACCCTTAAGGTATATGTGCACTTTGTACTCGTAGGGCTGCTGCCTACGTCTTATTGGCCACTTGTGCTCATCATGGAAGCTCCAACAAACTCTGAGTCAGATCGTAATTCTGAGCAGCGCCTCTCATTCAGTGAACGTCAGCTCTTCGTTTCTCTCGGCCCGATACCCTCTCCGGGTATTTGCAGTCTGAATACCAATCGATTCGGTTGCTGTCGTCAAATGGATTAATTAGTGAGCAAATGATTTGTGCAGTTGTTCGTTCGATATGGAAGACTATGTATTTGGAATTTACATGCAACTCATTAGGAAGCATTTGGCGTGCCAAGTGGATTTTTAAAATGCGATTTTATTTTGTTGCGAATTGAAGTGGGAATAAACAAATGAAATTTTACTGGCTTCTTAAGTTTTTGATGCGGCTGGGTCAGGAGAACTTTTGGATCACTTCTCGCAAAAATATAATGTCATAAGAGCATCTTGCTTAATGCTATGTCCGAACTCATAACCGGCATTGAACCCATTGACCCCTCTTCTTTATTACATTCTATTAACATATTTTTGCGAGAACATATGTACATGTGTATGTCTCGATTCGAGTGTTTGTACTTATAGGTACATATGGGAAATTGTTTAGGACTGTCACGCGCCAACTTCATGTACAGGTGTTATCAGCTTGAGCATATACAATAATTACTCTTTTTTTTTGCAATGTGCAAATAAAACTGAAAGTTTTGCTATTCCGAATCTGAAAATGTACCACATCTCTTAGGAAACGATCTTAATAGCTGGGGTGACTTTAGTAAAAAGGGAATTATATAAATTGGCTGCAACTGATGCTAAATCAAGAATATATACCTAAAATTATTGGATATACTGATTGTTTCAGCCGGAGTTGCACAACTTTATTACACGTTTTTGTCAGAGTATATAAACAAATATAATTAACTTAACTCTTTACGACTGCTGTTGTTGCGCCATTGTCTAGGTAGCAAAACTGTTTCGGGGTCATGACTTAATCCAAGCAAATAACCACATTTTGTTAGAGCCATAAAAAGTGTAACGCAAAATTTTGTAGGGGGTTTTAACTGAGCTAATTCAGGCTTTGGCTTGAATATTATTTTAATTGAAGGCACAAATAGCTATCCCGAATCGTTGGCTACATTGAGTCAATCTAATTGTCAGTTAGACAAGCCCTACTTATATGCTGGTTTAATGTGCCAACAGATCAGAGAACAATTTGACATGCACAACACAACAAAGTAGAACCAACTAGCTGAACAAACTACACTAGTCAACAACCTTTCTGAACCCAAACATGCATCAGTTGTTAGCTATGGAAAGTAGCAGTGTAAACTCAATAAATATCTATTCTCAAAAGTTAATGGAAATTAATCTTTTTATCTTCAGACTAATGGATTTATTCAATCTATATTCTTAATCAATATTTATTATAAAAAATTAATTTGTTATCTAGTGTTATATATTGTAAGTCTTTAGCAACCGACTGAAAGCCGATGATTGAATAAGGGGCCTTATAAAACATTTAGTCAATTGGCTAGACAACTCAGCAACTGGGATAATCACATCCATTTCAGATCAGATTTCAAAAACTTACGGGATTCGAATTATAACTAAGCATCGTTTAAAATGATTCGTATTGAGGAATTATTTAAATCATTCAAGCTGACATCCATAAAACAATTATTAGCTTGTGGCAATTAGTTTTTATGCACTTATTGTAATGTAAACTGATTTATTATCATTTACATGATTACAGTTTAAGTCGTTTCGCCTATTTAACCAATTCAACTAGAATTAGCTTTTTCCCCAACCCGTAAATTAGAAATGGCTAAACGCAGCTTCCGCAGCTCTTGCGGTTTGTCTCAATGTGCATAAACGTCATTGGGAAAACTTTAGCTGTACACGCATCCAAACGAAATCGGTTAAAGCTGTGACGTTAATTGCTCTGGGGTAATATGAAATGAAAAACCACAACATACGCAAAATTACCCAAAGATTTCAATTGTGCTGGCAATAGTATACATTTATGTATGCACATAGATTGATGCTGATCAAAAAATATATTTGTATGTATATGTACAGTGTGGGGTCAGAAAGGTTTCCTTACTGCGTTGTACATAAGTACATTTGCACAAGTTTATTATGCATACCCCTTTTACCCATTTTTTAATGGAGGTCATTGCTCAGCCGTTGCAAATTTAAATGGTATATGCATGTTTACACATAAATAAAACCAGCAACATTCAACAGCTCGAAATATGATTTGCAAACAACGGAACAGCTCAAATTTAACGTAAAACGTTACAAGACCCGGCATCGCAGAGAGTGAGAGCGAAAAAGTGATGAGCGAGCAATACACAGAGAGCGCAACGGTTTACGATCTCAGCCGTTGCACAGTGGGCAGTGTTCAACAAAACTCTGTTAGAATCTTATCAAATTTGAAATTAATTTAAAAATAAAAATGATTAGCAAAGATAGTTTGTTAAAAGACCTGCTAAAATATTTATATGGTGTAGATCAGAACGATAGTCATTTTGAATACTTAAATGAGAAAACTAAAAAAATAAATGCTATCAACAACAATACACAATTATATGCAAGATACAAAAAATTATTGTATAGCTTTTGAATTTTTCATTAATGTCATTTAAAATGAATATACAAGTTTTCTAATATTACGCTTTACAATAGCGTAAACAACAAGTTACAGGGCATTTGATAGTCGAGCTCTTTTGGCCAGATCACTCTTATTTATTTACACGCTTTGAACTCAATGTGAGTCCACTGTATGCCGGCACAGCTGAGCGAGCATCTGGATTGACTTAGCTGGCAGTGTACTATAATAATAAGCCGTTGGGAGCGAGTTCTTTAGTTCAACGGCAGCAAGCGGCTCATGTGGAACGTGCATTAAACTGACGGACGGAGACGCGTCAAAGTGAAAAGCACAGAAGTAAATAATGTACAGTGTATGGCAATACAATTAAAATTCATTTACGCGCCGTCGATCTGCATAAGTTCAATGAAGAAAGAGCCACAAAAGCGCAGAAAGCGACAGCGAATGACAACAATATCAAAGACGACACATTGCATTTGGTATATAAAAGGCACAACAAAAATCATATAAAGCTTCGGTTCATAAGCCTTTGTTCCTTTCATCTCAATTGTGAATTTCAGTTTCGACGTACATATATATACTAGATGTGTATTTATATATTTTGCTGCAATTCATGTGTGGCGGAAAACGCTGACAACGAAATACAAAAGAATTGCCGCTCAAAAATGACAAAATTCTCACGAGTTCAATAACAAATTATACAAACGCTGCGATCGCGTGTTCAGTGTGCAAATACTCAATGCTTATCTAAATAGACAAAGCCCTGCGATTAGTCCTCTACATACATATGTACTCAGATACATAGATGTTGTACATGCATATTTGTACATAGGCATTTAAGGTGCTTCATTCACGAATTAATAAAGTGCAGTGTCGTTGCCTTCTTTTTGTTTTAACTTCTTTTTGGCCTGATCGTTTTAGTTTTCTATGCGCGCGCGAAGTTTACAACCAAAAACCAAAACAAACATCAGAACTGCAGCGAACATCACGGACGAAACGGGGAGCCAACAGAAAACAACGAAAACAACAACAGGTTCGTTCACTTGACCGCTCTAACACCGAAAACCGAAATTGGTATTAGTTCACATGCGAGTGTGTGCGAGAGAGTAATAGTTTATGGCTCTTTTCTTTTCGGGGGATGCTTTAGTGTATAATTATGTCAGAGAGCGAGGAGAGAGAGAGAGAGAGAGAGAAATGGAAAATGAGTGTAATAACCGCTGCACATTTGGAGCCTAATCGAAAATAGCTTTGTCGAAGATTTCAGTTTTATTGTTGCTTATAATCTGTTCTCACTGTAGCAGTATCAGCCACTGCACTCAAAAGTAGGCCAGAAGCGTCCGTCTGTCCGTCTGCCTGTCGGTTTATCTTTTTGTCTCTCTCTGATTATGAAACATTGCATCGTGAGTATTTTTGTTCGTGAAGAAAACCCATAGAAACGAACATCAAAAATACGCTTTGTTAAATTGTTCCTAGAATTCGAAGAGTTTATTTTTACTTCTCTCTGCTACCAAACGGAAAGAATGCATATTAGTTTTCCGCAATGCTCTTCTTGTGTGTTCTCACTGATTTCATTCATTCATACATTTAGGTAGTTTTTCAAGTTAACTATTTTGCACAAAGATCATGTGAAATTCAAATATATTAGCTGCTTTCAATATGTATAAAAACAAAACTAAAAATGTAAACCGTTCTAATTTCCGATCTTCATATTATTATTTAGCTATAAACAATGTATCTCGTAGTCGGTAACATCATGCTGTAAAAGCAAAACCAAAAACCGGCTACTTGCTCCAGTAAAACACTTTAAACGACTAGGAAACATGAAAAATTGGTGACGAGTCGTATACACATTATTCACATGTATTTAAATACATATAGTCTACATATAAAGTTGACCATGGCACTGGTTCCTGATCCCACATGAGACGTTCGCTTTCAGTATTTATTTTGTTTTAAGTCGATCGCCACGTGCTGACCTTGACGACGTCATTTTTTCTTTATCGCAAGTTTGATTCTTGGGGTCAAATACGTAATGTTTCTCTTACTCCGAGTCCAGTTGCCGGATTACATATACACATGTATATTCTTTTGTTTATTTTGTTTATTCATGTATGTTGTTTATCATGGCACCGCTCGCTATCAAGCTGAGCGGAGTGTATTCGTCATAGTATTATACTTAAATTTGCATTTTTTATTTCGTGTGAAAATGGTATATTAATAATGTTTAAGTGCTTTCAGAAGGAAGGAAAAATCTCTGACCCCATCTTTCTTCACTTCTTTTACGTCTTTGTGTAAATTTAATTTGTGTACTTTTCCGAGAATGCAATGGGAATGTCATCTTCAATTACAATCGATAGATAGTCAAAACTTTCTAACGACATTGTTCCCTTTAAGGGGTGAAAGGACACACGAGATGATGAAGTCTCACGAGGAAAGACTCGGGTCGATAATCTTTGGGGAACTTTCTCTGCCTTGGGTATGGAGATCTAATAATGACGATATTTCCTGCATGATGTAGTTGAGTTAATTGTTGCTTTTAGCGCATAAGTTGGATTTCTTAAATTAGACAATATATAAATACATACATGATGTAGATGTAGACAGACATGTATGTATTTTGTTTTCACAACGATCAGCCGCGAAACCTAAACGACACCAACGTCAAGTTCAATTGGCATTGATTCAATTAATGACTATTTAAGGAAACTTGCACTCGAAATGTACTCAAACATGCAACGATCCGCTTCTGTAGTTTTTGTGGCAAATGTTGATGCCATGGACACATTTGATAGTTGTTGGATTGCAGACACATTTGAGAATAAATATTTATGTTTAGCTAACGTTTTTGTATACTCTGTTCGCATTGATTAGCGAGGAGTATTTTGAGTGCATTTTCTTTAGCGAAATATTGTGATTAAAAGCGACATATAAAATTTGATAATGATTTTTGAGTGGAGTTTGTTGAACTTAAATGATAGCTTTCCCCATTGTCCACCTAATCGTTAAACCAAATGGTTGATTGTTATGATCGATACAGAATTAGTCATTTGTACTAGTGGTAAAGCAAATAAAAACAGCTTTGTAAATTTGCGTATTCGGTTTTCGGCTTGGGTGCAGGATATTTGCCAGTCGATCACTCCGACTTAAAAGCAAGCTTTGCTGCAGCTGTTGCCATATTTTTGGCATTCACTGTCTATCAGCGATTTGGAATCTATTCCATAGTAGACACTTTCGGTGGCAGTTGTTTTGGCACACCCCTCTGCAGTTTTCAAACTGGTTTTTGTGGTATCGACTTTTGGGATTGGAATTTACAGCAAAGTCAATATCAGCTATATATATATATATGTAAACCAAATAATGAAAGAATGGCAGATTAACAGCAGTAGAATCATATATAAACTTAGTGCATTTACCATACAATTGTTTTGTTTCTTAATCATATCACACAAAAAGTTATAAAAAAATAAGTAGAGTAAATAAAAAGCTGATAAGTTCTTTAAATTAAAGTTCTTTGAGCTAGCTGCATTCCGTATCTCTACATTATTATCTCTAATCATTTTCACATAAGATATCAACATGCCTAAGATTAATATATAAACCTAAGCATTTTAAATTTAAAATTAAAAAGAAAAAAGTTGGAAAATAAACCAGACTACTGACAAATCTATTTTCCAGTTAATAGTCTGGCTTATTTAGCTGAGTTAGTCATTTTACTGTTAACTGACCTATGCCAATGGTTTGTAAATTAGCACATAACAGGCATTTATTTTTCAATTAGCTTGCAATTTCCGGTTTACATAATAGTCAAATGAATCTTAACGTCAGGTTAATCTATGTATACATTGTATATAAAAAAGATTGTCCTGGCTGTCTGATAACGATTAGAAAGCTGAAATTTGAGCTGCGGCTTCTTTTACTTATATATATATTCATATTTTTATACTTTGGTTTTGTTTAGAAATGACCCATATTCATATGAGCTGTAGTTTTCCCAAATCAGCCAGAGGATGTTGGGCTCAGAGATCAGGCAAATTTTAAATTGTTTTGCTGTAAAAATGTACATGCATATTAAAATGTTGTTTAGTATATTTATTTGTTTGACCTGCAGGTCTTTGAGTACTCTGACTCCAAGACGGAGAGCACTCTTGTCTACTCACTCTTTGTTTTGTCTAATTGCTGTACTATGTTTATTTTACAGTCTCCCAGAGAATAAGTAACTAAAAGAAAAGTGGAAGTGGAACTGCGTTCCGTTAACTACTCCCGTAATGACACTCTTGCCAGATATTAAAGCCACAGATGCCGCCTGCTGTGGGGGCGGTGATGCCAGCACCAGCTCTGGTGACAGCCAAAAGGACGATTATCCTGGCAGCAAACAGCACCCGAAGGGAAATGGCTGTCTAGGCATCAACTGCTGCACCCAAACAGCTGGCTCGGAAATGTCCATAAGCGAGGCATCCTCATCCGCATCATCATCATCATCCTCTGCCGCCAAAGTCAACAACAATCTAAACGAGTTTCGGCCACACAATTATCATGAGGCTGTTGCCCATGCTAACTTCGCCGAGTGCGATCCGGTGGACATCGAGTTCTCCAATGTGCGCTATGAGGTGCGCAAGTTTTCGTTTCCCGAACGCAAGTTTGGTAAGCACAAAGTCAATTAGCCCCAACTGCAATCGAGTCACTCACAGAACTTGCATCCTTCCGCAGTAACTAAGGAGATCCTGCATGGTCTACAGGGCAACTTTCGATCTGGTGAGCTGACGGCCATTATGGGTCCATCCGGAGCGGGCAAGAGCACACTGCTCAATGTTATGTCTGGATTCTGGTAAGTTTGCACTCTTTATTAAAAGACATTTCGTTTAATTTGCGCAAGCTACAAGTTTAACTTTACTTTAATTTGCTATAAAATGATTAAAGAGTAATATTCATCAACCAAAATCTTAATAGAACTTTTTACTTAATATCACTAACTATATATTTAACATAATTTTTTCCTACCTTTTAACATAACTTAAATATTTAAATATTACTTCATCAGGTAACAAAAGGTATATTTAAATATAGTATTTAAACAGTTAAGCAAAATCGTAATATATTGTAAATTAATAATAACTATATATTTGAACTATTTTATATTTTATTTATTTATTTTTAAACTACCTTTATACATTCCTTTAATATTTAAAAATTCAGACAATTTGTTTTGCCAGACAAAGAAGGGCGCACAAACTAGCCGTCTCTTTGTTGTTCTTGATAGAACATTACGTATTACAAAAGTGCTATTCAAAAAGCGATAGCTCTCGACTCGTGATCCGTGATCTGAGTCATGTTGCTATGATGAATTCACATATTGGTTTTGCGTAACTTATATGAATGCGACTTGGAGCTATGTCCGTCCGTCCGTCAAAAGTGAACTGAAAAAGTCGCTGGCTAGTGTCGATAATCGAATGCAGTAATCTAATGTGGCAATTATATAATCGAAGTCGGAACTGTCAGTGTAAATAGTAATGTTATCTGCACATTGATTCGACGAGCAGCTAAAGCCCTGCCGAAGTCCAAGCAGCTTCTGATTATTTTCTATTCCATGCACTTTGGCTGTTGATGTGTTAAAGTGTCATAAATACATTTTGTTGCAATGCTTACACTTCGATTGATCATCTCCTTCCAAATCTCCCGGTTGGTATCTTTACAATTTATAGCCTGCTCATTTGTACAGCATTGCACAGGGTATATAGACGTGATCATCATGGTCGGGTATCATATGCCAATTGAAAATGGACACAAAGGGTTCAGGGTATCTCGTAGTCGGGCACATTCGACTAAAGCAATCTTACTTGCTTTGATAGCATTTGATAAAAAATCTTACAAAACAAAACAGAGTTTAATACTTTTAGAAAAAATATTTAGTAAATAACATTTGAAATGACATTGAAAATGAATTTATATATATTTTTATAAAAAACAACATCAAAAACCGAGTAAACCCAATGGATGTTCTTCTGTTTGTAAATTTGAAAGTGTTGATTTAAACTGTAAGCAATTCGAGAACTGAAACAAAACGTCACATTTTCCTTTAGTAATATGCTTACAGGGTATCTGTCAGCTAAGCCAACTCAACAAGCGCATTCTGTAAGATGAAACTTACTCACTTCGCCATTACCGCTTATCGGTCATTAAACTACGAACTTGAAACAGGCTTGTGTATATAATTACAGTCGTTGTCATACGTACTGAACTTACATTAAATTTATTACACACACACACACACACACACACACATAAATTATATGCCATTTATTATTGTTATTATTATTAGTTTGGCGAGATTTCATGTTGTTCCGTTTCGTTCTCTTTGTGCGCTCCAGCTCCACTGGAGTCACGGGCAACATTCGCGTCAATGGCAAACCGATGTCCACAGGCTCGGAGAGATTTCGGAAGCTCTCCTGCTACATTCACCAGCAGGATCTGCTGCGTCCCCAGCTAATGGTTGGCGAAATAATGCTCTTGGCTGCACATTTGAAACTTGGATTTACAGTGACTAAAGCTCAGAAACTCAGCTTGGTAAGTGTTATCTCACGGGCCAAACTGCAGCTCAGTTTTATGATGCTAATAACATGATCTTGATTCGTTTCGTTTCGTTTCGTTTTCGTTTTGTGTTTAGATAAAGCACATCTTATCGCTGCTGGGTCTCGAGCATCGCTATAATGTCCACACGGGTAAACTTTCCGGCGGACAGAAAAAGCGTCTCGCCATTGCCCTGGAGTTGATAAGCAATCCGCCGGTTCTCTATCTGGACGAGCCAACGACGTGAGTAAATAATTATATGCATAGTGATAGCTAATGAATAATAGTCTGTCCGTCTCATCTGGTCTGACCGATCTGTCCAAATGACGGAAATTTAAACTAGCTCTTATCAGCGCTTAATACGGATCTTTATAGCACTAACTATACTTGTGCTTGTTTATAAACATCATCATACAGTGGTGTATTTAGTATATATGCTTATATATATACATATATATATACATATATATATATATATATATATATATATATATATATATGTGATTTGTGGAGTTCACTCAGCGGAAATTAAATGAAAGCCTTTGAAATCAAAAAGCGTATCAAAGTGGATTATTTTAATTTGCATTGCCAATTGCTCTGACATATGTTTTTATACACATATAATATATATGTACATATATGCCTCAGATTAGTCTGCTTATGTATAAAAAGAAATATTTATTTAATCATTATGTATTTAAAGCGTCAGTCATTCACATAAAAAAAAATGATATTTTCTGCCTTAATGACTTTAACAATTATATTGCTAGTCTTTAAAGTTTATATATCCTGTCCGGTTAACGACAAAATAATCTTAAAACTTAGTGAATCGCAAATAGCTAAATGGCAAGGTCAACTGAATGAAACAAGCAACTCAGCTGCATTAGAATATATGAATATGAATATATATATATGAATATCGCCCAGTCGTCTGCTGATCTATAATATTTTTTGGTGATTTTCCTTTAGGTTTAAGCGACAAGTGCGCGATTTAAATAAATTGACAGATTAGGAATGACCTAGCTAAACTATCTCCGTTATCATCATCAAGCATCTAACAATTTTCAGACCTCGTTGAGGTGACAATATATGTATTTTCGCATATTGAGTGCAAAAATGTCGTCAATGAAATTATAATGCTGAATTTTTAATTTGTATGCCACGTGCCTTTTACAAATGGAGATAAGGATGTAACTTTTAAGAAGCGAAAGGAAATGAAACCTATTCACATTGTAAAGTTTTTCTCATGGCAGCTGCCAAGAACTTGCCAAGAACTTTGCCAAGCAGATAAAGAAAACCACCGATAGTCTGACTTATTTGATGATTTCTATATTTTTAGCGGATTGGATAGCTCCTCGTGCAGCTCCTGTGTGGCACTGCTAAAGAAGCTCGCTTCCCAGGGTCACACGATTGTCTGCACCATTCACCAGCCCAGTGCGTTGATTTTCGAGATGTTTGATAAGCTATATACGGTTGTAGATGGACATTGCATGTATCAGGGCAGAGTTAGGGAGCTGGTGCCGTTTCTTGCCGATCAGCAGCTCGTCTGTCCCAGCTATCACAATCCGGCGGACTACAGTACGTGCAGTAGTCGCAATAGCTTCTATAACAAAAAAAAACAAAACATAGCTAACCCATTTGCATTTTCCAAAACAAAAACAAAAAACAGTGCTGGAGGTGGCCGTTGGGGAGCATCAATGTGATCTGAATAATCTGATAAAGGCAGCGAATACCAAGTATTATGAAGATGAGTCCAATCGTTATCCATACTTGAACACGACAGATATGTCACAGATCATAACAACTATAAAGGGTAGGTTTTTTTTATAATTTTGTAAATGCTAATAACTATACCATCTTTGATTTGATTCAATGTCAACAATGATTTTAGTCAATGAATACCAGATCTTTTCTGGCTTATTGCTAAATGCATTATGATAAATAATTCAATGAAAAACTAACTTATAAACTCTATTACTATATTGACAATTATCAACATTGAAGAGCACTCAAATTAACTGTGCATTTAATTGAATTACAGATACGATTGGCAGCAAGAAAGCAAGTACTTCGGCTGAAGACCTAGCTGCAGATAGGCTGGAGAAATTTACCAGTTACAGCTACGTGAAACCGGCTCAGCAAGAGTTGGCCCTAGAGGAGATCAAAGCGCTGAGTGCTCCGGCCGAGACGGAGGAGCAGTCATCACTTGCCAGTGCGACAGTTGCAGTTCCCGGGCTTGGCATCAAGGCAGCGACGATGGCGTCATCGGAGCAGCTCAGTGCCGATGTCCCAGCATCGTTTCTCATGCAATATCTGCTGCTGATGCAGCTCATTTTAATCTGCGCCAGACGCAACTATGTGAGTACAAATACTTGTTAATGTCGCCATAATTGCAAGACTTTTGCTAAGTGCGACAAATAAGGTCAGCTGCTCAGCAGGGCAGTAATGACAATGTAAGAGTAATTTAAAATATTTTTATGTGATTAAAATGTTGACTACTAAGTGACTATTTGCAACCAAATTATCAAATTAAATTATATATTAAAGTATATATTTTCCACCACTCAAGAGTTGCAGATTGTAGTTGTATGATATGTAGAGAACCAAAAGTGGTCTGATTCTAATCATTAACAAAAATATATACAACATAGTATATATTATATCGAATTAGGTTATCTTGCCGCAAGAACTCAATTCAGTTTTGGAAATATGTTCATCAGTAGTCAACATAGCGATTCAAAGTTCAATCTCATGAGATTCTAAGGTGGATATCATCCGTAGAATTTTGGCAGCTAACAGCAACTAGTTGTTAAATCTACTTATAAAACATATTCTGTTCGAATGATTCATTTTCTAGTAATACTTTAAAGTATTCTTTGCTTTGTTGTTCTTTTACATTGCAACAAAGAGTGGACTTGAAGCTGAATCGTAGCTAAATCAGAATGATAGCACCTTTAGAACTAAGCATATTTATTATAGCTATATAATGATTTGCACATTAGCAAATGTTAACTATTCACTTGTTGTTTTGCAAATTGATTTGTTGTTCTCTCCACATAAGTGCATACTGCTTGCATACATATACATATTTGTATATATACATACATGTATACATGTGGACATCGAAAAACAGAGTCTTGGTTCTGTTGATGCAGACCACTCAGCTCTCAGCTGTAGCCATAACTTAAAACTTAAAACGCAAACTTAGTTATTGGCAACCTTCACACAGATAATCATACCAAGTGCTGCGCCTATGGCAATGGCGTGTCAGTTGGCTCTTGGATACATAAGTTGATATGTACATATACACTATATACACCATATACACCATAGTAAAAATACTATATGTAATGTCTGTTCAATTATCGTTGCAGTTTTTGTTGCTGGCCCGCATTTTTTCGCACATTTTCATTGGCATTATTTTCGGCTACCTCTATATGAATGTGGGCAATAGCGCGAATTCTGTGCTCGGGAACTACGTATACCTCTATGGATCCACGCTACTCTTGGTGTACACCGGCAAAATGGCAGTGGTATTGACCTGTAAGTAGATAGCCATACACAATGCTAACTTTCAAATATTGCGACTGGTTCTTGGGCTAGTCAACGTTACAAAACTACTTACATACTCACTTGTACTTGTATACACAGAAGTCAAACAAAGAAACTGTTTGCTGTTATGCAGTTTTTGTATAGCTTTAGTGACAATTTGCAGCTGCTTCGCAACTGGAGTTTTTCAAATTGGTTATGCAATTGTTGTTGCTTATTTTCTGTGTCCCATTTCTATACCCTGTGCCCATTATACTCGTATAAAATGGGCATAATACATTTTTTTGCAAATTTACTCTAACATGGTTTTCTTTCATCGATAGCAAGCCCAGGTAAAATTAAAAAAATATATTGATAAATAACAAATATAAGTGAGCATCAATTTCAGACCGGTTGGCAACACACATAAGCTATTTTGTTTAAAATATGCATAGGAAAGCATATCACAAATAATGATTAACAGCTCTGTAGTATCTTGTTGAAAAACAATATGTTCATAAATTGTTATACATATTTGCATTAGTGCAAATGTGGCTACAAATTGCAGCTGGGTATCTTCCTGTCGGGAACACCCGCTGCCAAAACAGTCTTACATATTACCTGTTTAACTCAGTATCTTAAACTCTTATTAACTGGTTTTGAGAACATGAAAGTACACACTTGTCTTGTCTTGTCTTTCATTTGCTTAGGGAGCATTGTCACCGTCACCTATATTTTAAATGTTTAATCAATATTTACATTATCTGAATGCAGTTCCACTGATGATCGATATGCTGACTCGAGAGCACTTTAACCGCTGGTACAAGCTGGGACCCTACTTTCTATCGCTGATCTCCTTCGAAATACCCTTTCAAGTAAGTCTCCACAGTTGACAAATTGAGCTCATTACTTCACCATTACAATCATTGTTATTGTTATTGTTATTGTTATTGTTATCAATCACCTCTCGGGCCAAGCAATTATATAGCGTGCATTTTAACGACATTTTATCTAATTAACATCATCAACTGTTTGCAGCTACTACTGATCTTTAAAATTGCATGCTATTTCTCACAACACGACAGCTTTTGAAATTTAACAAATTTATACAAATAGGCAATAAGCTACCCTATGATTTTTTAGATAAATACAAAATATAGCTTTTTGAACTATGGTTGCCTGTCTTCACCTTATTGTAGTTTCTTAGCAATCGTACTAATATAGTATATCTGATCATCTCATATTCGTACTTGTGTTTGAATGATTTTGGAGTCGCAATTACATTTGTGATAAACATGTATATGTAAATCTTATTATATAATGTCTTATTTGTATTCACAACAAAAAAGAATAATTAAAAATTGCATATATATGGTATTTACATTATTCTAATTCGTGCAATCTCGTTTTGATAGAGCTTATGCACCGCTCTGTACATAATGATCAGTGTCCGGCTCACGGATAATGACAGCGTCGACACTTTCCGGATATACTACTTTATGCTGCTGGCCATTATGGCATCCCTGAGTGCACAAGCTTGGGGCTTTTTTGTTGGTGCCACGCTACCCACGAAGGTACTTGACTCTCTTTGTTTATGGCTACTTGACATTTATACTAATTGAAAACGTTTGTTCATTTAGCTTGCCGTCTTTTTGGGTCCAATACTGGCTGTTATGTTCTCAGTCTTTGGCTTCTGCACCCGGTATATTGACATAACGCCACTGTTCCGTTGGATGTGGCATCTGAGCTATTTTCGTGCTGGTTTTCACGGTGCTCTTAATGCCATCTATGGCATGGATCGTCCCTTTCTGGAGTGCCCCGAGAATGTCATGTACTGCCATTTTCGCAGTCCCAAAGTGTTTCTCAAGTACATGATGATCTCCGATGTGCACATGTCCGACTGTGTGCTCCTAATGGCCATTGTGATTGGCGTGATGCATCTGCTGACGGTGATTACACTCTGGCGCAAGCTGAATAAGCGATAGGAGATGTACATCTCCTATATACTCTATCGATTAGATTTTAGATTTTGTACTGCTTGCTGTCTACACTTTGTTCTTCTACTCTGTTCCCAAAGGGAAGGTGTGCATATTGTGTTTATTTTATGTAATATTCGTCTGTCCGTTTAAATGCTATTGAAGCTACAGACTCCAAACGTAGATAAAGTTTATTTATCTTTGAAGCTAGAATCTTTAAATGTGTAGCTTGTAGAACATAAGGCTTCCTTTAAAGAATGAGCTGAGTGCTAGAGTCTTTGAATTATATGTTTGTCGCTGGGAACAGAGTATTGCCCAGTTGGTTTCGTTCGACTGCAACGTTCTACTTATCTTACTATGTTTATTGAGTTTGTTTGTTAGTTTTGTTTCAAATATTCCAAATAATTTAATACATATCTAACTATACTATTTATTTACATTTAAGTCAAAAACATTCAAGTTGTTGTTTAACTTAAACTAAATTGTACACAACAGGCTTTAGGGTATAATTTTTTCCGTTTAGTCATAGGGTTTAGTTTAATAAGTGCTGAGATACCAAAAAGGAACGAACAAATCTAAAATAAAATTTATCCAATTATGTATAATAGATTCTCTAAATTATTAATAATACGAAAAATAAAAGCTTGCCGTTAATATAATTTTGGATAGAGCATACAAAATACAAGTTATAGGTTTCAATATTTTCAAGCCAAAATATATATAGTACACTTATCCATATCCACAAAGATCATATATCACACAACAAAGGCACATTATGCTGTTTTAGTTATTAAGATAGATTAAGCTTTAGTCAGAATAAAATGGTAAATCTGTAATAAAATATCAACGTTTATATTTTGATTTAGATGGTTTTACTTATTTTAAAAACATCGGCACTAGCAAAAATTTTATACCTTGCAAATTGTCCAAAAATCTGTTAAAGAATATGTTAGAGGAATACGGAACAACAATACGGAAATAGAACCAGAAACTACGTTACAATCACAAATTAAGAAAAACGCGTAATATCTCAAAATCTTAAATATATTAGTTACACAATTTCAAATTAGTTTCGTTACATATTTGTTTATCTTACAGGACTAACAGTATGTTTTATTAATGCACAAAGTAAATGCCAATACAATAAATAATAATATATTATATATACTAATTCGAAAGATATCCACCATTGGATTCACATGGTGGACATTCGCGCGTATCCATATCTTATAATCTGGTCATGGTTGAGTGGCGCATCTGTGCTCAATTGGACACGTTGCCATTGTCGCGTCTCATTCGACTTGCGTATGGCCTCGACAACGGCCTGTACGTAGAGTCCATCCTCAAAGGTGGCGGCGGTGGAGACGGGCGCCTTTATCCAGCTGGACTCTTTGCTGTTGAAGGCCTCTTTGAGGGCGCCGACCATTTTGCACATGCCCTTGATATAGGGACGAGGCAGCAGCGAGTTATTGGTGGAGATATGCAAATCCTGTACATCCACATAGACGGCCTCCTCCTTCTGCTGATGCTCCTTAAGCACAAAGAGATCGCCGCCACGCACCACCAGATGTCCCTTGCTGCCATAGACGAGCACTTCCTGCGAGAAGGTTTTGCTCGGCACCGTGTGGCTGTGCAAGGCGACGGTGACCAGGGTTCCACTGGCCAGCTCCATTTGAAAGTTGCAAAAATCCGGCGCCGTTATCTGCCGAATACCATTGATGGCTGGCGTTGTCTTCGTATGTGCACGCAGCACACCATGCACACGTATCGCCTGCTGCTGCAGCAGGAAGTTAACCAGATCGACGACACTGCCCACCAGATTGAGGGCGCCGCCTCCCATCTGTGCATCGCACATCCAGTTGTACTTCTCGGGAAATAGCGTGCCCATCTGCACACGCACATCCATGAGAACGACTTCGCCCAGCGGCCCGATGAGCTCATCCTGCAGGCAGCGCCGCATTTGCGTGAAGGCGGGCAGAAACCTCAGCGGGTGATTCACCAGAGATATTAGCGTAGGATAATACTGCGACGCACGCACCATTTTCATGGAGTCCATCTGGTGCAGTCCAGCAGGCTTGTCGCACACCACATGCTTCCCAATGCCCAGCGCCTTCACCGAGATCTCTGCGTGCAGGAACGGTTGGCACACGATAAACACCAGATCGACGTCTTTTCGCAGCAGCACCTCATCAATGACGTTCGTGTAAAATGCCACACTCTGTGCGCTGGCCGTTTCCTTGGCCTCCCTCAGGGTGCGTCCCCATATGGCCTTGACTTCAAAGCTCTTCTCGCGCAGCAGCGGCACCAGCACATTGGCGATTTCACCTGTTCCAAATACGCCAACGCCCGGTAGCATTTTCTATGATATTAATGTTTATATATGAAGTGCGACCAGTGTGACCAGTTTAAACGATACTATTATAAATGTTGCAGCTGTTCAACTATCGATTGCACTATCGATAAGCCGAATTTCATTTTCAATGTTACCAAAAGTAACTGACTTTAGTTCAAATATGGCGGAAAATGTATGCTTGCATTTTTGTTTATGTATATTTGAAAGCAGTGTAATGAGAACTTTGGCATTGAAACAAATTCAAAGATTATGGGAATTATGGGAATATAAATTGATTAACAAGCTTTAAAGGATATGAGAAATTTAGCAAAATTGTGTGCAGTACTACTATATACACATGTATGTAATATGTATATATAATTATGTGTATATGTATACATGTATATACATATATATATGTATACATATACACATAGTTCTATATATGTGTATGTATCGTTAACGTTAATTGTATAATTTATTTAAAACTAGTGCAAAAAACTAGTGCAACATATTCATTTATTTCCACTTTGTAATTATGTCATTGTAAACCTATTCAAGATATATTTTCTATTTCCTATATATACTTTAATTATACATACCTACACTATTTTTTATACACCTATCTATGTACATCACGCGCATGTGGAATGAGTGTTTCGAATTAAGAGATTGTGCATGTGTTTTTATGCGAAAGTATGTAAGGAAAACGAGCAATTTTTATGCTGGCGGCACAGGCAATATGCTATGTATGAATGGAACGTTTTTATTTGAAACATATTAAAAAGAAAGGACTTTAAGTTGTGCATTTCGTTCAAAATTCTTAAAGAAACCCTTATTTACATATATATACATATATATTATATAAATACATATATCAAAATATTGTGTTTTGTTATAGATCTGTGAAATTTTAATCTAAACTCGTGTAAATAGCAAACATTGAATGATGATAAAAACATAAATAAATCTAAGCGCAGCTATACAAAAAATGCTAAAAAAAAAAAAAAAAAAAAAAAAAAAAAAAACCATTTAAGCGCGATGATTTTTACCAGCCTTTTCTTATTACCTGACTGTAACATTTTCCCTTTCCCGTTGGGATTGGTTAATCTGATTTTCTCCTATTATGCACTGGCGGTAAGCGTCTGGATTTTCGGCACACGGCTGTTTTATGCACCCTTGAAATGTATTGACAGCCCTGATGGGATGGATGAGTTCTGTATGTTGTCGGATTGCCTGGCTCCCGTGGACTTCAAGCATGAGATGAGCTCGAACTGGAGTGTCAATTGGATTGTGAGGTTACCTTTAATCTCATTGTTCATATTGGTTGGCACCACTGTTCTGCGATGTTGGTGGTGTAGATCGGTTGAAAAAGATTTTATCCCGATCCATGAAAAATGTTCATCATACACCGTTGACCAATCTGATTTGGGACCAGTCTTGTTGAACTTCAGAGCCTGTCTGTGGAAATATCGTACTCGCTACAATGGTGCATTCTTAAGATACCTGATTGTCGTTTCTGTGCATTTCATTTCTTTCTATTTTCTCTATTACTATCTGGCTTCTGTTTTGCACTGCGTGTCATGTTTGTTGGATGAGGTGTTTCTCCCGAATACAGTGGGTTGTACTTTCAATAATTGGGGACCTAGTGGATCCGTACAGGAACGACAATACTTATGTACTGTGATCCGAGCAGATCTGATCAATTTGGCACTGTGGTTTTTCCTTGTGGGTTCTTTAATTTCTTCTATTATATTGGGTTTTCACCTAATATTTCTTTTCTTTTTTTTTGTCCTTTTCTAAATACTTTCGTTATTTCTTTTATCTTTTCTCTTTCTTTCACGGACACCCGGTTTGTTCTGCGATGTTATTCGCGTGGTGAGATTTGGTACATGTACTTGTTGCGGATGAACATGTTCCGAACTTACTTCAATGACGTGCTGCAAGACCTATGGTTCCCTCACAAATCTGTGGTTTCTGTATGATGTTAGGTTAGTAAATTTATTTAAATTTCTAGTTTGATGTCGCTTGGAAACTGGTTTGGTTTGGACGCTAGTGTTAAACCTAGGTTCTTTGGACGGGTCGAGATGGGTGATACGGGAGTGGTGGGTCGATATACTCGTTATTGCGAGTCCCACGAGTTGATGGAGATGCAAGATTGGTATAACTTTAGTGACATCAGAAGATGGGCAAAATCCCTGGTCACGAGTCAATACCATGTAAAGGCTACCAGAGATGGAATAAGGAATGCGTATATGCAAATTCCTATCGTGGAGCTTCCCTTCACTGCCACTGTCAGATTCCCGAGTCGATTTCTCGTTAAAATGGCTTCTACTACCGTTAGCAACCTTGTCATTCAGTTGCTACACACGATGGACATACCGGACCGTTCTATTAATCGCGAACATCAAGTAATTGATGTCAGTGATTCTAAGAGAGCCTTTGACGTTACAGTTCAAGCTTTGTTAACAACATTGAACAATACTAGCGTCATGGAGCTCGCGAAGTCCGGTGTGTACAATCGTTCGACTTTCGAGTCGTCCTTTGGACTCGTTTGGGCGTGATGACACTTTGAAAATTCAAAACTACCCTGATTTAACTTTCTTACCCTACTCTATCCTTTGCGTCACCAGAAATGGTCCCACTAGTGTGGGATACGATATGCCTTAGGGCAAAACACATCGTATTGACGGGGTGCGATTCCCCCGCCGTTGGTCGGCATTTTAAAAAAAAAAGCTGTACGACAGGTTCAATAAGAGGTTTAGCCGTCTCGTTGCAGGGATGCGCCAACATATCATCCAGCATGCGATTCAGTGACTCCGAACCCAGCGAGTAGTCCGTCTTAATATGGTTGGGCAGGCTGCCCACAATTGGCTTGGGGCTCATCAAACCATTCTCATCGCTGCTGAGTATTTGCTGTAGAGCTGTGCTTATCTGCTCCGATCCCATAATGCTGGGCTGCTCCGATGTCTCTTGAACCGCCGATATTTCCATGCCACCTGCTATGCGAGATTCGTGTTCTTCGTTGGCCAACTTTAGAATGCCGCCACAGCCGCCATAATACATTAGCCATTCGATGATTGGTTTCATAGTTTTAGAATTTTGGATTTGGAGCGTAGAGAATTTTTGTTTTGTTTATTTGTAGATATGAATTTAACTATTTTTGTGTGAAATGTAGGGCCTGCTGAAAATGTGAGACTGTATTTTTCGAAACATTGACTGAAAACTCGAATATTCCATGAAACCTTTTATCAATGATTAGGACCTAAGCATGTGCTTTTCGCTCCAGATAAATAAAACGATTACTTACATAAACCAACTCTGTCCGCTGCTTACCCAACGTGTTGTTAACTACTTACTTTAGGACTGTGTTCACTTATTACATGAATATTTAAACACTTGCTAGTTAAATGAAACGTGACTAGTGTGCGTGTATACGTTTTATTGAGGGCACATCAAGCATTTACGTTATCCTGCTGCAAGCTGTTGGTGTTAATAAAATTGCACAAATTTAACAAAAGCAGCGCACAAGTTGGAAGTGGAAAACCACAACATAAAATGGCAGCCGAAAGCATATTCACAATTTTCACAACTGTCATTGAAATGTCAACATACATCTACTGACAGCTTGCTCAGCAACCCCCTCAAACCCAATCCCCCTGAACAGCCAATCCCCAAACCCCAACCACTGGATTGAGCTACGGGCTCAGCCTTTTGCGCGCTGCGTGACGTAAATACTGATGAATATTATTTCAGGACAGTGTGGGTATTCCGGGTGCAGAAAGCCGACTGAAGCGCTGGAGCAGCTCATCTCTTGTTGTTGCTGTTGTTGTTGTTGGCATGCAGATTTGGTAGAAACGTGAATATCCGCGCTGTTCGTTTGCCTAGTGCCTTCTTCAGCCAAATGGGCTTGTCAGTTTTGATGAACTATCTTGTGCTGCTAGTTGCTAATGCTAATGCCTATGACAGAGATCTATGTGCGGTCTGATTCATTGGGGAGTCGGACAGCAATCCAGGCAGCCAGCCATCCAGCCATCCAGCCAGCAGATGAGGTCACGTACCATGGTGTCAACGTTCGCTTTTTTGCCTTATTAAATGTAATTCGCTATTATATCTCGGTTCAGCTCCTGCCGCGCTCGAATAGAATATGTGTGTGTGCTTTAGGTATTAATGCTGCTTAAATGTGATTAATCAAATGGTTTTGTTGTCTGACCAAAATATAAAAATGACTAATGAAAGCAAAACAGTCTCAGTTGTATTATGAATGCTTAACAGTTGGTTTGCCGACCACTTATTAAAACCAGACTAAATGAATGTCCACCCGAATTATAAGAAGAAGATATATATTTTCATCTGGTGAAACCACTTAAAGAGTCGCAGCCCTATTCATGTGCACATGCATGTACTGCATACCCTGCAGGTTTTTTTTGCGGTTTCATTTGTTATCTTTACATTTGCTTTAAAACTGTGAGTTGAAGAACAAGCTGTTAACAAATAGAAAAAACATAATGAATTTGAAATTGTCTTATGATTTTAAATAGCAATACCTTCGTTTTATGTATCTAATAAGTATATGTTGCTCGGAATATCAGGGAACAAAAGTAAAACGTATTTACAGTTAACTAACTAAACACTCTCGAATTTGTTCATTCCAGCTGTTTGTGTTTATGTCAATATTTTAATAGTTCACTCTTAAAGTTTAACAATATAAGAATTTAAGGAACTTCGTATAACAGAGTGTTTACTCTTGAGAGCGTAAATATAATGGTTTTCAGGCATCATTTTTGCTAAAACTAAAACACGTTAACTTTCAATCTTAATTTACCCCCTTTAAAGAATAATTATATAAGCACTTGTGTTTCACAGGCTACAACTCCAAGATGCTCTCAAAAGTTTAGCTTGATGTAGAAATGGGAGCGACATGTTGCACAAATTAAGTTTAAACTTTAACACAACATACAACACACACACACACCTGCTTGTGACTGTAGTTTAAAATCTCTTACCACAATCCTAGCACTTTGCATAACTCTTGCCTTAGTAGTCCAAAAGTCAACTTTGCCTAGTTACAGAACGCTGCCCTAAACTTTTCTGGTTGCCATTTTTTTTCGTTTTTGTTTTTTTGCAAGCTTTTTAGTTTCATAAACATAATTATTATGCAACTGTGGACTAAAAAACTGTACTCTAATGAAAAAATAATTTTTTGTTGCTGCGGCTAAGCAGCAAAATGAAAGAATATGCTGCTGCAGGACTTCAGGACGACAGGACTTGCTGTATTTGCTTCATCAAGGATGACAGCAAAATATATTCTCGGTGCCGCATTTCGCAAAAGTCTGCAGTTTGTGCTGCGACTATCATATGTCACTTTTGCCGTTTTACGAGTTTTTATAATCCTTATGAATCAGCGTTTTTATAGCTCAAGGAGTTGCGACTTCGCTGCCGACGCTTAAATGTGCAATTTAAATTCAAAGCCGCTTAAAACATTTTACCCTCCGGCGCATAAATTCTACTCACTTGAGTCAATTTTCGTACAATTTATATCTAGGCAAGCAATTTAACTTTCGCCTAATTGGGCGACATGCGAAATTTCGGAGCTTACGGGCTCAAAGGTCTAGCCAGGATTCCGGCTGCTAGTTCTTCGGGGGCGGCTTAAACGCTTCATTAAACGCAACTTTTGCCACTAGCAATTCAAATTTGCCTACTGCAGATGCGAAGCAAATAAAATAGCTCATCTAGATGTGCAAGTTCAAATTATTGGATTAGTTTGATGCAGCGAGCGGATATAATGGGATATGCTCTTGACGCTTGAATGAATGCGGTTAACTTACCACATAGCTGCAAACATTGACATTGACACAGGCTAATTACAAATTAGTATTGTATTATGTGGATCAGGAAGTCCATATGATATGTAAGACACCAGAATATCATACGGATTATAGTATATCCGCTGCTCAGTAATTTAGAAATGTGGTGTGTGTTGCTGATAGAATAAACTGATTCTCAGTTCTCCAACTAGCGCTAGCTAACGCTTTCTCTCTCTGCTTTCTCTAGTTTACTCTCATTTTTACTAGTCTCTTACTCTCATTATCTCTTTTGATTAATTTCTTAGACTCTCTTAAATCGTTTTTCTCTCGCACCACTCTCTAACTCTCTCTTTCTAAAGACTCTCTCACTCTCACTCATTTTCCCACAAAATCTCTGTCCCTCTCTTTGTCTCTCCCTCTATTTCTGTTAATTGCTCTCCCTCTCTCTCTCTCTCTCCCACTTAATTTCTTACTCTCTGTCTCGGTCTCTCTTAATCTCTTTCTATGTAATTTTCTCTCATGTCATAAGCTCTCTCTCAATGTCCAACTCTTTCTCTGTCTCTTTCTCTCACTATCCTCTCCCCCTAACTATCTCTCTCTCCTGTGCCATACTCTCTCTCTCTCTCTCTCTCTCTCTCTCTTTAGCTCTCTCCCCCTTCTCTCTCTTTCTCTCTCTCTCTCTCTCTCTCTTTCTCTCTTAGTAACTTGGCTCATTATTTGCCTCTGCTTCGTTCCTTAGAAAGATTTCTTAATATATATATCTACTTATCTTCAAAGCTAAGTGACTACCTTGCAAAGAAAAAGATTCGTCTTTTGAAGTAAAAAGTGGCGGCTCCTGCATTTGAAAGGCGCACAGTTACAGCCTTTTACTCATCTTCAACCAAATATGTATGCTTGAAAGATTTGAACAAACATTCAATTTAGGCCATTGAACAGAATGATTCAAGACGATTTTCACCTTGAAAGAGTTTTACTTTCTACACGTTTGATGTTTTACCTCAATTATTCCTATGAGACCTTGATTCGTACGATACCATACATAATGGGAAACTGACAGTTTCCGACCTTCCTCACATGTGTAGCAAATGCGACTGTTGGGCTCCCCAAAGTCGCAATATGATATTATAGCAACACATCCAACAATTGGCGAAGCTTTCCGCAACTTTATCTGAGAGCGCCATAAATGTTGACAGCGGAAAGTTGTTGCATGTTGCCAGTTTGGAGCAACAACGGCAGCTGTTGATGTTGGGAAGCATTCGCCACGTGGCAAAGACAGCGACATCCTTTTATTGATTTCTCGCTGGGGACTTTTAAGAAACATGTTCAGTCGATTTGGACATAGCTTATTTAAAATTTGGATTAGACTTATTTTCAAAACGTTTAAAAATTAGATTTTTTATAATAAAGTATATGGTAATCCAATTGAACAGCTGAACACCAAATTTTATAGCTGTCATAAGAATAGTCTTTTGAATTTTGAGATATTATAATAGAGGCGCCAAGGAGAAGTATGAACTCAAATCAAATGTAGGCAAAAATTTGGCTACGGTCGAAAATTTCACATCTGAGAATGAAATTCTCATTTCGATTATGTTTTATGTTGTTCCGTCTTACACCTATTTTAAGTGCAAAACTATTTAAAATAAATATTTTCTTCTTGCTTATTCTGAAAAGCAAAACAATTTTTACTTTGAAAAGAACAAACTTGAATAAATGTACATATGTTTATGGTATAAATTTCGCTTACAGGCACAAAAATGTTATAGTTGGGACAAAGTGTTAAGACCTTAAAAGGTTTTTGCCATTAGCTCTCAATTTAAGAGTCGTACATGTAAAGTAGAACGAATACTCTTTGGTGCACTAATCGATTGCCGGGCTGTTTTAACCAATACTCGTATTGCCGACAAATTCGCTGGCCTCGCAGAAAAATTAATGAGCGAATGCAGGTCAAATTGTTGGAGGCGAATACCAAGTCCCCCACTTTGCCCCTTTGCCGCCCCTCCGTTTGCTTCATTTGCTCGTTGAATGCCAGATGGAGTTGCCGCTTTTGTCAGCCATTTTAAATTCAACGACTCGCTCTGAAAGGCCTCCTTCTACGGAACTGCAACGAAACTGCATGTTCTGCCTGCGGCAGGGATCGGGTTGACAGGGGTGGGGGATTGGGGACAATGGAATAGAAGGGGGACTTGGCTTGGGCGTTGCTACCGCTACAAAGCAATTTGGGCCCACGGCTGGGTACATATTGTCAGCACTTTAATTATTGCTAGCATACCTGGACACGGCTCCGCATGGCAGTTGATTGGGTCAGTTTTCCACATGGATGCACACACAATTTGCTTTAGGCTTTAGCGATAAGCAATTTTTCCAACAATTCGGAAAATGTTTTTGATTTTGGAGCGATGCGTAGACAACATAATGAGTTTCAATTTGGCGGATTGTGGATGACCCGGATCGAAAAAGTAAGAGTGCAAGTGAATGCTCGACTAGTCTATACTCTAATCATAGAATATAATCATCTTTGAGAGAGGTATAGGTATAGGTATAGGTATAGGTATAGGTATAGGTATAGGTATAGGTATAGGTATAGGTATAGGTATAGGTATAGGTATAGGTATAGGTATAGGTATAGGTATAGGTATAGGTATAGGTATAGGTATAGGTATAGGTATGGGTATAGGTATAGGTATAGGTATAGGTATAGGTATAGGTATAGGTATAGGTATATGTATAGGTATAGGTATAGGTATAGGTATAGGTATAGGTATAGGTATAGGTATAGGTATAGGTATAGGTATAGGTATAGGTATAGGTATAGGTATAGGTATAGGTATAGGTATAGGTATAGGTATAGGTATAGGTATAGGTATAGGTATAGGTATAGGTATAGGTATAGGTATAGGTATAGGTATAGGTATAGGTATAGGTATAGGTATAGGTATAGGTATAGGTATAGGTATAGGTATAGGTATATGTATATGTATATGTATATGTATATGTATATGTATAGGTGTAGGTATAGGTATAGGTATAGGTACAGGTACAGGTATAGGTATATGTATAGGTATGGGTATAGGTATAGGTATATGTATAGGTATAGGTATATTTATCAATTTAATGATGGATAGTTTGAAATAAACGAAATACGAGAAGTTATTGTCTTCAATCGTCTAATGGGCTCAGCAATGCATCAATTTATCTATTTATCTGTCTCAAACATTTGCACAACTTAAGTTTACGCTCTTTACCAGGTTTATTTGATAAGCATACAAATTAACTCATTGAGAACTCTTCAATCTTTGGCATCGAATCAAAACTTTCATCTGCTGTGCGAGAAAAATGCATTCTGCTGTGGGCAACGAAAAAAGGTCTCTTGATATAAAAAACGCGTCGCGACGCTTAACTTATTATGGTAATGGTTGTGCACCATTTGCCATAGCAAGAGAAAAGTTTATGTGGCAACTTTCAGTTGCATGTGTTGCATGCTTCATCACAGCAAACAAAAAGTGCAGTGAAACTGAAAGCAAACAAACTAACTTTGATGCCCTTTTATGCACACAGGCTCTGCAGTTGAATATTGCTCAGCAACGATCATTTGACTACGATTTAAATGCACGATTTTTAAGATATCTTTAAGACAAATTGGTCACTCTTGTGCGTTACAGTATTGTTTTTCAAAATCCAACAATAGTTCTCAACTTACATTCATCAAACAATATTATGTTAAAGGGTATTGAGTTTTCGCCATACGCGTTTTCCGTTTCTTATTGTCAATGTCTTAAAAAGGTGGCAGGAAAAGCAAAATGAGAATTTAGCGTAGAAGTTTCGGCAAAACTTAAGTTTACCATAATTTATCGCCTAACAAAATCTTACAGGAATGGTACAAATAGCTACCAAATGCAGGCCACAATGGAGGAAAACTGCATAAAACTTTTTATTGGCAGCCGAGAATTTTCAATTTCCCTACCACATTTTTATACCTTGTTCCCGTTTTCAGATGGGTTAAAGGGTTAATACATTTGTAAAAGTGTATTTAACCGGCGGAAGAAAGCAGCTGTGACGAAATAACTACATATATAATGCTTATCTTAGTTTTAAATTATGTTTACTTGCCTTTTGAAAACGATAGTATTTTGATAGTATTTTTGCTTCCCCAGTGTTTTGTTTCTTATTGCATAAAAATGCACATATACAAATTTGCAAATGGTGTGATACCCTGGAATATTAGAAGGAACAATTTAAATAATATATTCCAGTTTTGTTGGCAAAGGTATTCAATCTTCGTCATGCCACACATATTTTTATAGCAGCCTGTTTGGTTTTGTTTCGGCTTTGTCTCTGTCTTTCACGAAATACGTGCTCTTTGCCAATAGTCGCTAAAACATTGTTGGGCAAGAGGAACAGAAACTACAAATTTTGCATCAAGATGCCTGCAGGCAAAAGGGGTGCTTGAAAGAACGGCATGGAGTGACATTATTTTGGCATTGCCAGGTTGGAGGTAAATACGAAATTTTATCGAAATTAGAAGCTAGAAAATACTGACAAATGCAATGAATAAAAAAATAGGACAGCTGGTGCTGGCTTTGGGCCAAATTATGGAACAAATTGCAAAACAACTTGGAAGGACATCTACATACAATTTAATTCCTTTGTACACTCAGAAAAATTAGCACATGGTGTATGTGATTCTGGTGTAGTTCATCTAACTGTCATGCCAGAAATAACAAAAGTGATGGCTTGTTAAGTAGCCGGGTTCTGAGAAAGTCAGACAGTCAGTTAGTCAGTCAGTTAGAAGGGACAAGCTGTTTTATTTATATACATTACACTTGTTTAAGTATGCATTAAACAACAATTTAAGCAGCTTGCACTGACCCTGCTCAATGTGGAGCAACCACAAAAGCTACCTCAGTTAATTTCCAACTGAAATTGAAGCACTTAAACTTATTAAAAGCTGAAATTCTAATTTGTAATTCAAAAGATGCCAGACGGTGATTAGGGAATGAGAAGAACGATTGCCTCCGACTCTCCGAGCGCACCTTGTCAGATTGTCAACGTATTAACTTTTGGCCAACAGCCATTTTATATTTCTTCACTTTAGTTAAGTTGAGAATTTCGGTGGATTCCGGCGGCCAGAAACCGTAGACAAATTACAAACTTGCACCGCACAATTACACGAACTGATGAGAAAACTTTTGGCCGAAGAAATTTGGGAGTTTTACAGTTTGAAGCTTTAGTTTTCAGTGCACAACATCATTTAATTTTATGAACAATTCCACATAAAAAAAAAAATCTGCTTATACTTGTGTATTTGAAGCAGTTTATCGTGACTGACTGACTTTTGCAGCTGTGTTTGTTTTAAAGCTACCTTAAAACTGTTGCATAAAACTGTTTAGTGAATAAGCCTCTGACCAAAAACCAAATCCAGTTTCCATAACTTTATAACTCGTATATACATAAGTTATTTGATGTACTTTATATTCAAAACTGTTTAATTTGGGAAAAGTCGATCCGGGCGCAAGAATGTTGGTAACAGCTGCCTCTGTCACATTAACCAGAAATCCGGGCTTAGGGGTGGCTGGGTGACAGGGTGTACTGGATGCCAGGATGCCGGGATGCCAGGATGCCTGGGTGGCTTTTGGTTGTTGGCTTCGCCAGTTCGCGGTTAATTATGTTTTCTGTATGCTAGGCGCATGCCAGCAACGCGTTTTTCGCATACGTCTGACCCCTCCTCACCATGTGTGACAATCGTCTTAAATTTAATGTGTACTTTGATGTGAAACGTTGCTAATTTGGCTTTTTATACCCTGCACGCATTACAAATACTAAACAGGTTACAAAGCAAGTTGCGTAACTGTATGTAACAGACAGCACGAGATTATTTCGACTTCTTACTGAATGTCGAAAAATTATAGTCGACTCAGGAATTTTATTTAAAATTTATTTAAAAATGTATTTTAGAGAGACAAATCACTATACACATGCCCAACTAAGCTAAAACACTACAAGATGTTATTCACGACCTAATATTCTCTATAGTGCACAGTATTCTATGTGGTCTTTGGCTGTTGTCATATTGCGCCATATTTAAACCCTAATTAGTGCTCTGGTTGTGACATTTTTATGTTGCTTTGGTTTCAATAACGAGTTTAATCCGAGTCCGCAGGGAAGCTGTCGAGCTGCCACTGTTTCTAATGTGCACAGTACTATTTGCATTTGTGTTAGTGCCTGTGTGTGATGCCAAACCCACACACACATACTAAAGCTTGATTAGAGCGACGAGCTAAGTCGATGCAGGCATTGCGAGCAGATTTAATAGCTCTTATTTCGTGTCTTTTATTTATGTATGTTTGCAAAGACGCTTCAAAAAACAAGTATGAGTGCTCTAGTCGGCAGTGCCCGACTAGAAGATACCCTGAACACAGTCCTTACAATCATTCATACTAATCTAAATACACACATGCTGAAGTACAAGCAGTAAAAGCAGTGCAAGCGGTTTAAGCAGTTAGCTTGCTTTTTCCCTGAGCCCCACACAATGGAAAGTTAAATCTTAAATAACTTCTGTGTTTATTGTCCGGTCTTATTGGGCATACAATTGGCAATAAAATGCGTATCCAAACCAAATTGCAAGGTCGTACATACAAAATGCGATTTTGGGGGTATTGGGGGGTGGTATCCAAAAAATTAAATGTGTGTTACATGTGTATCCTATTCGAGATTATACATGCCAAATGTGGGGCCTCTAGATGTTATAACTTTGAAGTTATGGCCAAAAAACGCTGGTCTGAAATCGAAATTTATCGATAACTTTTGAACGGGCGAGTTATCGATAAAATGAAATAAACTTGATCTGTCCCGAGATTACGAGAGCTTATATTCCAAATATGAAGTCCCTAGCTCTTGTAGTCTCTGATATCCGCGTGTTCATACAGACAGACAGACGGTCAGACGGACGGACAGACTGACAGACAGACAGACGGACATGGCTAGATCGACTCGGCTTTTGATACTGATCAATAATATATATATACTTTATATGGTCGGAGTTGCTTCCTTTTGCCTGTTAGATATTTTTGCACAACTTCATTATATCATTATATTCATTATACCCTTTTTACCCATTTTAGAACAAGTAAGAACGTTGCAGTCGGACGTAACCAACTGTCTTATACTCTGATAACATTGCAAGAACAGCGTAAGTATGGGCGAGAGCGTTAGTGGGTGTGGGCGTGGGCGTGGCTTGAGGAAGCTCATCAATGATCTGCCTGCCGAGTTGGGTGACTCTAGCTCTAAAACTGTGGGAGATATGTATTACGCCATTTGTTTAACGGGGTCTGCCTGAAATCTATGTTCCTAGTTTGGTCACTCTATCTCTAAATCTGCAGTAGATAAAGGCTTGCCGAGATTTGGTGGGGCAGGGTGGCCAAGAGAAATATGTCGCAGTCTTTCGGGGAGGTCAGCACCAACAAAAATTTCTTTTTTGGGGAAATATTCACGTTTTAGCGGTTTGTTATTTGAGGTATATCGACATGTTATCGACAAAATTGTAACAAACTTAATTTGAAGCAGAAAGCTTTAAGTATAATAGTCCATGTTTCAAATCTCTATCTTCAATAGCCTCGAAGATCCGTGCGTTCATACAGACAGCCGGACACCCTGAAGTACATTGCACAAACTCCATATACTATGTATGAATACCTTCGGTAGCAGAGTATAAAAATGCTGTACAACTTTTAAGTTCAGTGATTTACTTTGTATGGCAAATAAAAAGTCAATTAAAAAAGAAATAAAACGAATGTGTATCGCTGGACAGCTTTCGAGAACTTTAATTAATTTCCCTTATTTCTGTTGGCCTTTTTGGCACACTTAAACGTGTCCTAAAGCTAACACATCAAATGCCATTTGTTGCTTGCTTATCAAGGACATCTTATTCGTGTTTTGTGCCTGGAGTGTGGAATTTGGTACATGTGACTGATTTTTAGGTGTAAGCCCAAACTTTTTGACAACTTTTTTAAATTCCTCAAGCACGTAGCAGCAAGTATTGTTGTTTTGAAAAAGTAATTTTGATTTTATTAGCCGTGTAGCACCTGATGGGTTTGATGGGTTCTTCAGGCGTCACCTGCACCTTTTCACCAATTCAATTTTCCTCCATTTGCGAACTTCGCACCAATGAAAACTTCGCCTGTAGTACAAAAGAAAAGCTAACAGTTTGTTGTTATCGCCGTCGTTGACGCAATCGATATTTTCTTGTCAAAACAAAACCAACTCGGCCAGATGCCAAGCAGTCAGCCAATCGAAGAGCTCAAACGATGCAGTCTATGCCTTGGCGGAACTTAGGAATTCGAGAGCAGATAGCTTTCAAAACCATTTTTATCATTTTAGATACTCAACAGAGTAGCATGTTGTTGTTGTCCAATGTAAATTCAATGAACTATTTGCAGATCTCAAAAGAGCAAATGTAGATTAAATTTAGAGAAAGAACCATGAACAAATTGGTCACAAGCTTAAAGATTGGTTCAGTTTTGCCAAAGTTATGATATTTTAAAATTTCGAAATTTTTGAAAGAAAAAAAATTTTTAAATAGTGATACTTTCTTTATTTTGGAAAAAAGTAAAAAATTTGAAACTTTCAAAAGTTGATAAAACTTAAATTTAGAATAACAGTAGAGGAAAACCCATGAACAAATTGTTCTGGAACTTCAAAATCGGATATATTTTGACAAAGTTATGACAGTTTAAAATATTCAGAGGGCATTTCTAGGGTACCAAAAATCACTTTTGAAGACAAAATTGTTGTTACTGTACTCTTGACGAAGAAAATAATTTTGTGCTAAGTGTGTGGTGCATAGAATTAAGCGCCGCAAATCCCCAAAAGTTAAGTCCAGTATGCTAAGCAAATATAAGCTTGTAAAAACTATCCATAGACTCGAAAAGATTTGAAAATATTTGGCGCGTCGAAAATAATCCTTCCCCACTTGTTTTTCCGTTTAGTTCGTTTGCATGATTCGGTTTTAAGCACTTAAGCATCATTGAAATACAACGAACAATATTTATATGTATATTATAGATTTATTTACTAAACGATACAACTCAAAAAAGATTATATTTCCAACTTCAATGTGTTTAAAATGTGCATAAATATTGAGTTTAGTTGAGTTTTGCATGAAATGTGTAAATTTATGGGAGTTTTAGCAGTTGTGTATAATTTGTCAATGTCATAATTTTAGCAGCTTTAAAAGTTATGTAAAATCAGTAGCAGAAGCAGAAGCACCTTGCTCCTGGTTGCTAGCACTCGCACCAGTTGCTTCGTCCTTATTACATTCGTCACTTTCAATCAAGGAGCCAATAATATTGAATTCAGCATTAAGGCTTCTCTCCCACCTCTCGATGACATCATCGGTGCAAAGGCCCATATATCCGCATGCAATATTTATCACCTGATTCGCATTGCAACCGGCCACCAGGGAGTATAGCCCTGGCTGCAAGGATTCCCTTGACGAGGTCAGGTCATAAATGTTGCCATTGAGCGCCGTATAAATGTGAGATCTGTCATTCACTCCATCGTAGGCAGTCAACTGCTGAAGGGTGAGATGCAGAGTCGTTGGTTCACTTTCGGCCAAAACTGGGCTGTCTTGGCTATTAGTAAGCTGCCTTGTCAGCTCTAATGCTGAGCGCTTCTTATCCGATTGCTTTACAATGAGTGCATAGATTTTGGGAATCTTTGTTGTGGCATAATAGCCAACCACAAATGAGATGACCACCTGAACAATGGGACTATTAAGCAGCGAGCGTATCAGTTTAGCTGCTGCCAACAAACTGGGATTCTCTGTTACCATAGACAAGTTGCACATTATTTGACTTGATTTGATAGAAATGCACAGATGAAAACTACTCACTTGTAAAATAAAATTGTGATTGGCCCAGCTTAGGCAGCGACATATTTGATGCACTTCGGATTGTTTGTATATTTAGGCAGTTGTATACATTTATTATGAATAACAGTTTTTGTTTGACATACATAGAATTTGGAGAATTTTGTCTTGAATAGATTGCTAATCTTGATTCTAGGTTGTTTATTTTAAAACTAGCCTTGTACTAAGATTATATTCTTGATAGCTATAAAAATAAGTTTACTTCTTGTAAAAACAGTATATTTATTTTGTCTTGAAGCTCGTGATGCATAATGGATCTAGCCATGCTCGTCTGTCTGTCTGTCAGTCAGTCTGTATGTATGGAAACTAGTCCCTCAGTTTTTTAACTATTGCGATGAAATTTTGCACAGAGACTTATTATTCAAAGGGACAGCACATTTGTTGGAACTGGCCAGATCGGACCACTATATCTTGTAGCTGAAATACAACTGGAACTCGGTTTTGACCATATATCCCATGTTTTAAAGCCATCGCCTCGAAGTTTCTTGTACACTTCAATATTCGTATTACTCAGAGGGATATTCCGTAGCATATGCAAAGCGGAAAATCTGTCAACAGATTTGAAAAGAGTATAAAATCTTCGGCACGCCAAATATAGTTCCATTCCCCGCCTGTTTTTTTTCTCTCTGCGTACGCTTGCTGCGAATATTATAATTTTGTCCGGATATTTGTAATGAAAAAGTAGTGGCAACGGATATATTGTAATGTATGTCATTTATTTATATACTATCCTTAAAGCACATGGATGTGGCGTACTTTTTATCCAGCCAGGACTTCCGGGCAGACAGCTTAATATAAGCTTGTTGACTCACACACCCAAGCGGTTGTTAAGCCATCTGTCAGGCTCATTTATAATATGCACATTCTGGCAACCATTTGCTATTAACTTTATTGCCAAATACGTTAGCTTCCTTCCATATATGCGATGGGTGAGGGCTTAAAAACATTTTCATGTGCCGTCAGTTGTTGTTTTTATCAAATTGGCTGTACTTGGACTTTAATATGACTAAATAAGCTCATTACAAATACTTTTTGTTCGCTGAAATTGTATGTAAGGCAAATGTAACTTTATGGCAACAACAAAAAAACGCAAGCGCACATATACGCATAAATGTTAATATAGCTGCATGGAAGCGGAAAAGTACTCTATGCTCAAAAAAGGCTCCTTTCCGCCTTATGCTCAAAAATTTCCATTTGCATAACGTTGGTAATGTTGCCGTGTCATACGCTACATGAGCAGCTCCATGAAATTATTCATTACAAATACGACGCAGATGCCGACGATCATATATATTATATATAGTATATATAGCCCTTGGCGGCTTGCTGCATGCTTGGCATACTGTATTTTGGTTGGTCTCGTTTTTAAATTTTTATTTTATAAATAAAAACATAATTTGTCTGCTGTTCAAATATAATTACACTCGCTCTGCGGGCTGTACTCGGCATTTAATTAAAACGAAAAAAATGTATATATACATATATACATATATACGAATGACTTTGTTTAATGTAACCCACAAAATGCCTTCTTCCCTCGGGCTTGTGTTTCTGGTATTAATAAACTTTTCAATTGCATACGCACTGCGGGACAGCTGTTCGCATTAACTTTTGCTTTAGGTCTCTATATTATGTTTTTTTGGGCTGCCTTTTAGCTTCGTTTTGTGGAATTTTCGTTTTACGATGGCTCAAAACAAAAATTTAACAGATTGTGGCTTATAATATAATGAGTTAATTAAATATAATTTGAAAGGATTTAAAAGCTAATACATTTACAAATTATGCCGCATGGCCATACAAAATTGTTAAAAGGCAAAGGATTTATTTTACTCCCATCAACTTCGTTTTATAGCAACTTATTTATCAGTTTATTGTGAAATCTTTTCCGTGCGAAACATGTGTGCAAAACTGCTAGACAATATATACTAAGTAAAGAGCTTGGCTCGTGCAAAGCCAGCTTACACCTGCAGTCATATTGTAAACTTTCATCTGGCATTTCCGAATGCGTTGTATAATTACAAGCACTGTCAAAATTAATGAACTCGAAAATGCAAAGCGAATGGGATAAGGTGCAACGTAAGAGATTTCATTTATTTTCGTTATTGTCTGGCAGCATATAAATGTTCCAGTGCTTTGAATTAATGAGCAGTCATCGCAACTCGCAGTTTCTTGCAAGTTTTCAGTTTTTCCCTGAGCACCCTCTTAAAATTGGTTTATTTTGCAAGTTGCAGCTTGAATTTCACACTTCAGTTCGACTCTAAGAACTTGCCATAATTACAGAGCAGCAGTCATTAAAATGTTTGAGCATCTTTTAGAAAACTATCAAACTTCAAATTACACATACGCATGTGTGGCAATTACGCATACGCAGCGTATTGCGCAATTAACTCCAATCCATAATGGCCTAATGATGTCTGAATCACTTCAATAAATTACATACATTAATGATGTTACACTCAAAAAAATTGTGTTATAACAAAATACATAAATAATAAACAAACCATAAAATAAAATAAATTTAAAAGGTTGTGATATTAAAATAAATAAATTATAATAAAAAAATATTACGATTAAATTTAAAAATAATTGTATATGACTATAAATATGTAAGTAAATACGATTAAAAACGGAATTATTGCTGCCGACAAAGATATTTTAATCACGTAAATAATTACCTAGAAATTTGCGGCCATTTTGGTCTGCTTTAGTGACTTGTTTTTCTGGGTGCAGAAACAATAAAAATGATGTGTGCACAAAGCAAACGGAACAAAACAAACCAAACGAAACCAAACGAAACCAAAGCTGGGCCAGACGTCAAACCTCTCACGCATCATGCATAGTAGCTTTGGCACGAGTCCTTTCTGCACACATTACCCACAGACATTAGGGCGCATAATGAAAAGCTTTGCTTCTCAGTGTGCCCCAGCAAAACGAAACCCCGTAGGAGACGAGAGGTGGGACGCGGCCACAATACAGACGAAATCCGGTAAGCAATCACAAATAAAACTCGGCGCTGGCAAAACAAAATGAAAATGGCCGCCGCATACAGTGGGAAAAATTATGGCATCTTGGCAGGACAGAAAGCCAGTGGGGCGCCACCCACCAGCCTCAATAGAACAGCTGATTCGGAACAGCTGTATTCCAATGTTTTGGGTAATTTTGCATAAATTGCTAGTGGGTTTTTGTGAAATGGTCCAAACTCCTCAAAACAGAAAGAGCAATGCTGGGCGCATGCTCAAAGGCGCTGAGCAAATGGACCAAGCAGTGAGAGCAGATGCCCTCTCTGTGTGTTTATGGCAATGCAAAGCTTTTATCTGGCGAAGGCAGCATCCATTGCATTGAAGGCGATGCCGCTTCAGTAGCGGAGCAGATTTCAATCGTCACGGTTGGGCCAAAGCAAAAGTTGGATATTGAGAAGGCAAGCAGTGCCGTTAGAGAACCTTTGGCCATCTAATCTCTAATTGTGTTTCGCGAAGTTTAAATTGTTCGGCATTTCCCAAACATAACGATAGTTTCGGTCGTTTCAGTTGGCACTTAAATACTTTCAGCTCAATTCAAGGAAGTCGTGTATGTGAAACTCATTTCATATAAAAGTGCCTGAGATTAGCGAAGTTATTCAAATAGCTGTTGAAGCTTGGGCAAATAAGTGTACAACTTAACAGTTTAATTTGAAAGTGCTGTAATTAAACGACGCTAACCAAATACTAAAAAAACCTCCCGGTCTGTTGTGGAACTAAAAAACTTTTTTCGAGGTCCAAAAGACCCTATTTTGTTCATTTCTAAAGCTAATATTTTTACTGCGCAATTTGATAAATTTATGAAAAATAAACAAAGCCGGCTGTAGAATTTCAAAACTGCAAACATAATTCAAGTCCGAACTTTGCGGTCGGATGTAACTGACTGCGCAATACTCTGTTACCAGAAAATAACCTTTCTGATCTAAATCGAGAGACATTATAGTTAGTTTTCGGGATTGGTATTACTTTGATGTATTTACAAACTGTAGAGGCTAAAGTTTCTAATGCATTGGAGAAAAACCATTACCCTTATACGGATAAAAAAAACACTGTACCGCACTTATATGCTGTTTTTCGGTTTGGCAACAGAGTATAATAATAAAATAAAAGTCTGGCTGGAAGTTGCCAAAGTCAAACAAAAGTGCCCCAAACAAATAACTTGAAATTAATTCAACAACAAATACAAGATAGTTGATAAGGCAACAACTGAGAAGCGGACATTGTACGTTGTTGTCCTTTTGTTACCTTTGCAGCGGATGGATTCATATACGTGATACGATAGAGAGTCTATCTGCTTCCTTGAAGAAGTAACCACTAACTTAAGGCGTCTCCTTCAAGGGTTTCTTCAGACTATATCCGATTACAATATCATAGAGCTAGTCGAGCGGAAACACAAAGATAACTGTTTATTCTTCGAATAGAATTTACTGATAGAGTCCGACCCGCACATTCAATAACTCGTTGGGCTGTCAAAACCAGAGATCGCCAGGTTTTCAGTGCCACTTAAGGCGCTGCGATGCCAAAGGAATGTGAATAGTCCTGGGAAATGGGAAATGGGAGGGTCGGTGTTTGTTGGTGCCTTGGTTTATGTTGTTTACCCGGCAGGCAGCAGTGTAAGACAGCGTAGCGAAAACTATAAGATTGTAGGGAATAGAGCCCAGCGGCCCATCCACCAACTCAGTAACACTCTCTATTCCTCCCGCCCTTCCATTGGGGAATAACTGAATAGCAGGCAGGGCTTCTGTGATTTGTATGCGTTGCCAGCATTGGTGTTACCGCCATCAACATGGCAACTCGGCTAATGTGGGCTTCTGGGCGTGGTGTTTGTGACGTGACTGTGGCGGACTAGTCGCCGCCAGCCTGCAGGCTCCGAGCTCTCAGCTCCCAGTTCCCAGCTCCCAGCTCCCAACTCCAGCCTCCACTTTCGCTGAGCAGCATACGCTTGGCACTCTTTCCTACTCTACGCTCAACTCTCCACATTTTAGCGTCTTTGTGGCATAAAAATAAATGCGAGTTCTTCACAAAGTAGCACACTCTATGCTACAACCCAGGCACTCTTACCGTGGGGCGAAAGTGTATATCATTTGATGGTTGTAAATCATTTTTGTCTTAGCAACCTGTATAGAGTGGCATTAAGTGCTTTTTATAGCTCTACAAATTTTAGCTAGGGTATTGTAAAGTTAAGTTTTGTTTTTTATAGTTCGATTACAAACATATCAAGGATTAAAAGAGCTGGGAGCACCAAATTTTGAATATTATTCTTTTTGCATGCAAGTATTTACAAATGTAATATAAAGTGCTAAGCTACAAGTATTTGGAATCAAAATAGTTAATTATTTTTTAATTATATTTTTAATTATGTGCAAGAACTAAAATATAATTGAAATATTTTTAAAATGACTTGCATGTAAAATGACAAATATTTTTCGTGACTTGATTTCTTTAATATACTGACTTGGCTAGTTTTTGGCCCACTGTGTAAGACACCTGGTTGAAGGTGTGACTCGAATAGGAATCGTTTTCACAAAACAGTGCGACCACAAACAGCTAAGAGCTAGGAAGGAGCCAAAGCATTTGGCTTGGAATTTTTCTAGCTCAAAACTGAATAGAACAGCGTCGTCACCGTCACCGTCATTCTCATCTCATCCTCATCCTCATCCACATACTCAGCCTCATCTCCATCCTCATCCATGTCGTCGTCCTAGTAGTTGGCAATGGGGCCCCTTCAACTTATGAGCGCTGCGGTTGCGAGTATATTATTTCGAGGTACGGTTTTTTTTTGTGTGTTACACCAAAAAATGCGGCCCCAAACATAAACATTTCTAATAAAAAAGCCGAGGCGCTTTGCATATAGAGGAAAACGATTTCGTCGTCAACGCAGGTTTATCTACAGCATCCTATCGCTACTCTTGAATACGTGTGCTTGTGTGCATAGATATTAGTGCTTGCTTATGGCTCAGTGTGTGAGTGAATACCATGCTTTGTCGCATTTTAAATTAAGCTTCGTTATGCCCTGTACACATACGAAATGCATAGAAAGGGTATATTCAGGTGAAAGGAGTCAGCTTTGAGACGAAATATTCCATTAGTTTGTTAAGCTACGTTATTAATGGCGATTTATCTATCAAAACAAATCAATCAATATAGAGTTTTTATCACATATCCCAGGGTTATAAAAACTAGAGATAGCTAACACAAATGTTCAGTTTTTTAGAGCCGCCATTCCTTAAAAGCATTTTTATAGACATGCCCTTGAGTTTTTGGCATGTGCACATTTTTGATAGCCATCTTTGTGACCTAAAAATGCTATCGATTGGACAATGAACACAAATGTTATTTAAGCAGCGCTTTTTTATTCGACAGAGTGCAGAGTGCAGAGTGCAGAGTTCATTTGTTCATTTTGCACTTTTAACATTTACACTTTACCACAATATTTTTCGCACATAAAAAGCGCCATTCATCTTTGTTTTTGTTTTCCGTTGGAGCAGTTGCTAAGTAAAATGTTTGATTTATCTTTTATTTGTTCCTTTTGGCTGCTCTTTTTCGCAACTTATTTCACTGTAGCTAAGCATTTTTACGTTTTCCTGCTCTTAAGCATTTTACATAAAAATGTTTTTTATTTCTATGGTAAACAGGAATTCTTAAGTGGGGTCTATGTTTCATTTGTGAATTAGACCTGTGAGCTAGATTTATGCCAAAGAATTTCGGCAGATAACGCAAATAGGCATTCTTTCTACAGAAGTCTAAAGCAGTAAAAATATTACGACTGTTAAAACAATTCTTTTATACCCAAGCTCTATTAAAACATAAAAATGGCTTAAAGGCCAAGTGATGCGACTGAAAGTTAAATTACCAAGAATAAATGCTCAAGGAGTTAAGTTATCTTCACTTTTTATACCCTGTACGGCATAAAAATGGACAGGCAGTCTAATGATTATGAGTTTTACTTTCAAGATTAATTAATAGGCATTATTTTCGGAAATTTATAGTATTTTTTTGGTTTTATTTATTGCCAAGAACAAAAACCTTCCTTCGAAAAATGTATTTTTAAGCTTGGCATGTGGAACGAGTGTGGAACAAATTGAATTCCTGTGAACAGGGCATCATATAGTCTGCGAATTTGCGTCTAGGGCACTCCTACTTGTTTATTAATGGCCGGCGGGAATTGAAACAGCAGCTGCTATTGTTATATGTTGGGAGTCGAGCATTTTACTCAGACTCTCGGGCTTAAAGTAGGGTGGCTCTGCGTCTCTGATTTAAAACTAAGAAGATTTCGTTTGTGTTTGCTTGAGTTGGTCCTCATGGCTTTAAAATTTGTTGATGGTATTAGCTTTGAATGCTTTTTAAATGTTTTAGATCAGCAGAGCTTGAAATTTGTTTTCGGTCTGTGCAGCCAGCTTTCATATGCAGCACATTTAAGTTCAAAGCAAATATAAATACGTATACATATATTTTGCAAACGTTTTGGGTTTTATGCCCCGGAGCTGGTAATTCAAAACCACAATACATAAACTGCAATATTTAAGCAGTTGCACAAACAAGAGTCATGTATTTTAATTAATATCGTTATAGCATAAATTAATTGAGTGCCCCAGCTGCATTAAATGAAAATATAATGCAAATATATATACGTACATATAAACGGCAGAAGTGAGAAATATGGTTGAGTTATTATGCCAAATTTAATATATTATGGCACAAAAACAAATATCGATGCTTTTACATATTTATGTGCCATCTTTAATGAAGAGACACTGAAAATTGTATGTGAGTGTAAGACACTCAAAAGTAAATAAACTGAATAGTAGTTTGTAAGTTTTGTGTGTCGTAATTTACATACAAGTGAAGCATTGATTACCCACAGAATCAAACACATGTATCTATCTAACTATGAACAAAGAGTCCGTCCCATAAACCGTATGAATGTTCTTGAGACATGCTGGATTAGGACTTGGCAGATAAATCTGGCACACCCTCACATCAAGGAGCGTGAGCTGCGAGGACTCTGTGCCAAGTAGAGTGCTGCATTCATCACAGTGTACGAACGCCTTTTAGGACACGCCCCCTTCCCACTTCCCCTGTCCCTGTCCCTGTCCCACATGGTTGTAATTCATGAGGCGAACATCGTTTTGGTTTGCCTGACAAACTACGCATTGTGCGATAGATAAGGACGAGCGTATAATGAATGCGCAACTAACTGAAATGAAATGAATTCCTTACCGAAATGTGGGCAAAATGGCCAGTGGCTAATGTGCAATGAACTGAAAGCTGTCCACAAAGCAAAGCGACTGCTATTAAATGTAGACAATAAGTAATTCTAAAGGATTCGAGGCAGTCCTTCAGGCCGTATTTGCCATTGTTAACGGCTTAGGCTTAGCAACAAATATTTAATTTCCAATCAAATGCAATTGCATGTCAAACTAGTCAATTAGCAGCGGCTCTTGTGGTTGTCTTATTAAACCTAAGAAATGTCTTAAAAGGATTACCCAATGCAGTAATTGCACTCGTGCCCTTTCTAAATAGAAGATAGTTTCATGAATGCATAATTGCTTTAATTTCCAGCGTACAAATTTAATACTTTTTGCTGACAATTGAAAATGGCACACAATATTTATGGGCAACAGTGCGTATTACAATATTTTAATATTGGTAAATATACATTGTAGCTAAAAAGTATCTCTTAGGCAACAACGACAAAAAAATGACGCAATGACAGTGCGTATTACAATATTTTAATATTGGTAAATATACATTGTAGCTAAAAAGTATCTCTTAGGCAACAACGACAAAAAAATGACTTATATAATAAATATGATGGCAATATTTCATGCATAAATTCTATTGTCATTTAAAATATTTGTTTGCCCAAAAAAGAATTAGGGCCGAAACAAAAATATTAAAAAATATATATAGCCAGTAAAAATACATTTTAATAATAGTTTAGTATTGTTTGTTTGTTTTTTGGCCGCAGGATGAGCTAAAGCCGATTTAACTGACAGACGACATCAAGCTGAAAGAATAAATACACCCACAACACCTACAAACAACAACAACAACAACAACAACAACAACAACAACAACAACAACGACAACGACAACTATAATAACAACAACTTATTGCCACATAGAAGCCACGGCCATTTTGGCTGCACACAATTTTCCAAAATGCTAACGAAACTAGCGAAAATGTGCATTTTAACATTTGTAATTGTGCCTGCTGTTTGGGCAACAACAACAACAGCAACACTAACAACAACAGCAACAGCGCCGGCAATTACAACAGCAACAGCCACCATAACAAATGATTCGCATAGCGGCCACGCCCCCACAGTGGTCAGTTCGCTGTTGCCCCCAATGGGCGCAATGAATCGCAGCGAGCGCATTGCAGAAACTTTAGCGGAAATGAAGATACTGGGTGGCAGTGGGGGCGCACTCACCACCTCGACCACGTCGACGTCCACGGCCACGCCCACAACGACAGCCACAACCAGCACCACGACAACAACAGCAACAACAACAACCACAGCGGCCATCGTTAACGGAAATCAAGCCGGCGCACAAATCAGCAATGCCGAAGTAGCAGCAACAACAACAGCAACAACAACGGAAGCAGCGCCCGCTACCGAAACAATACCAATAACAACAACAACAACAACAGGAACATCAACAACAACAACAACAACGGAAGCAGCGGCAGCAACAATGCCGGATGCGTCAATGGCGACAAACGTGCCGCCGCTGTCATCGCTGGGCAGCGTTTTCGATCGGCTCTATCGCATCAAGATTAGCGAGCAGCCGGAGAGCTCAGATCTGCTGGATAGCGAAATGGAGGCGCAAACCGAAAGCGATCCTTTGCAAATACAAATGCAGGCGGCCGCTTCATATCAGGTGGCCGAAACCCTGGCCGATCTCAATGAGGATGAGCGCAAACGCTATGGAGTACTCTTGGCCCAGCAGCCGGTGGCCAGCAAGCTGAATATTGTGGACTTGTATCCGTTGCAGCTGCAGGACTTTCAGCCCATTCTGCGCAGCGATAACGATGAGCTGCTCAAGCAGCACACCATCTTTACGCAGCCCGATAATGCCGAGGAGTATCGCCAGAATCTGATGCCCAACGAGGTGGAAATGCAAAGTGCCAAAAGACAGTGACAGACAAGTGATGAGCCCAACGATTACTACCGCCACGCCCAGTTATTTCACGGGCAAATTGCTAGCCGAGCAGGACGAACTGATAACGGAAATCGAGCGCAAGTTTCAGCTGCAGGAGACGAGCACAACCAGCACACAGTTGCCAGCACTAGCTCCTGGCGATAGCTACATCGATCGGCGTGTCAAGAAGAGCTTTGAGTTTCCCATGCAACAGCGGGCCAGTGATGTTATGGCCCTGCCGCACATTGACTTTGCCAACACCAAGTTTAATACGGCAAGCGACTCGCTGGCAACATCTGCAGCAGCAGCAGCAGCATCAGCATCAGCTTCAGCGGTTGCTGCCTCGCATCCCGAGTTCTCGACCACCAAGTTCTACAATAGCAAAGAGTTGTACAACGAAATGTTGCTGCACAATAAACGTAAGTTAATGAAAGAAATTGGCACTGCAGCCACAGCCTCGGCCACAACCATAGCGAGCAGCATTATAAAGTCATCAACGACTGAAGGGTTGCAGCAAAGTTCGGAGCAGCCGCCGCGTCAAGTCATTACGGCTAGCGAAGCCACAAAGTTGCACGAGCCAACAACCACCAGCACCAACAGCCCCACCATCAGCCCCACCATCAGCCCCACCATCAGAGCCGCCATCAGCACCCCACAACTGCCGACACGACGCGTGACTTTGACGTCCACAGTGCAAAGTTTTGATGCCGCAACAACAACAACAACATTGAGTCCTTGGACCACAGTGCAGCCGAGAAAATACGAGAAGCAGCTTAAGCGCGCCAAATTATTGCTGAAGGCTCTACAGCCACCCGCTGCCGTCGAGAAACTGGAAGTGGTTGCTGCCAAAGTCAAAATAACAGCAACTGCCTCAACAAGCACGCCCAACCTCCTACTTCTCGCGGCTCCACGTCATTCCGCTAATCTTACTAAATCGTCCTCAAAGCCAATTGCTCGGCCGCGCATCTTAAGTCGCCTGCAGGAGAAAATCAATTCGCTTGAATGTGACATACAGAATGTGCCGCAGGATTCGCATCTGTGGCGCGGCAACGAAACTCACGAGCTTCTCCTCCCCATTGTGGTAAGTCTTGGATATATTTTCCAAATTAACAACATCCATTTTGCAAAAGCTGATACATTTGTCCTTTATCAAGCATCCATAAACTATGTCATTCACTGCTAGTTTCTTACTTTTCTATTGAAATGCAAATATATTGAAGTCATATACTTAAGTTATCTATTTGTCCTTCTCATGAATACTTTTTAACTATCAATTTTAAATTAGCATAATTAAGCATATTCCAAATTCCTGACTTATTAGTCTAAAAATACACGTTTTCTCATTTTGGTAAGCTAGAAAATCGATATTCAACAATATTTGATGGTAAACAAGAACCGGAATAGGTTTAAAATGTGAGGGCTCTATCCTTTCAATACGTCCTTAATGACTCAGCTTATTGTCCTGTTCAAGAATATACAGATGTACATACTTTATGAGGTCGGATGTGCCCACTTCTGTCTGTTACAATCATTCCTTTTTACGCATTTTTAATGGCAACAGGCAATAAAAAGTCAGCATTAATGTTATGCAAGGTAAACATTGAACCTTTTTTATACCCCCTAAAAATATAAATTCAAAGTGAAATGTTAAATTGTTAGAAATGCCTAACATAGAAGAAGGATGAGCTCATCTTTGATTTGCTTATATATGTAAATTGTTTTTATCAATATATTCAAGCTACAAGTTATAGATATACATATTTATCTAGTGTATAAATATCTAAAGACTTTTTTGTATCACAGGATATCTTCTAGTCAGAGTTTCCCATTTTAAATATATCTTGTCAAAGCTTAACATTATGCGGGCACGTTTTAATTAAATGCATGACATGCAGAAAAAAGTTTAGCCTACTTTGCCTGATCAAAGGTAAACAGGAATTCAATTTGGTTTTCATTAACAAAGAAAATGATGGCTAAAGGCCTGCAAATGAAAACAGGATGCTACAAACGCATCGTCTGACTGTCAGTTGATATTAATTAAACAGCTATTGAAGCCACTTAAAAGCCAATATCAAAGTCCAGTTAAAGGTAGCCTAGGGAATGCCTATTGTGTTCGGTCCTTCCTTTTGTCAGCCAGGACCATACTAAATGACTTGATTTACGGTCCAACGGAAAAAATAGACAGGAAATGCAAAGGAAATATTCACAGCACAGCTGGGGCAAAAACATTTGTACGCTTTTTTAGTTCCTGTTGTTTAAAAACAACATATGAAACTGCCAATGTCGTTTTTACATACAGGGCAGAAAGGACAAATTCCGAACGCTCCGGAGTTCAGTATTTCCGGCAAATAAGGGTCAGGCTTAGGGTTTTTGTTGTAGTTCCTCGAACACATGTAAAGGATGTGGCCAACTACAATGTCAATCAATAATTTCTCTCAGCCTTGTTGGCAGGATAACTTATGAAATGATTACCTTTTTCTTTGGGTTCATTCGAGAATGTCATTTGTTTACTTGTTTTCTATCTGACTGATTGACTGTTCTTTTTATTGCTTGCTTATCCATTCTGTTATATAAATGTTTGGTTTTGTGTAGTAATAAGTAATAACTCCAATTAGCTTAGTTATTAATAGCAATAGTTGGACAAAGCACGTCTAAGGCTTACCCTGTGGTTATACAAACTTACAGATAAGATATATATAAAATTTAGCTGCCATTTCAAACAATAATTTGAAAATTAAAAATTAACGCAAGGATGGTTGCTTTCTCTTGTTGTTTTTATGTTGTTTACACCCTGAGCAGTAAACATAAAACGCAGTGTACATTTTTATACGTTACCAGCCATTAAAATTACATAAAATTCAACACACACACACACACACAAATCCTCTGAGCGAATAAAAACTAAACCGCTTCAAATTGAGCAGGATATGTTCAAATTTGCACATGAGACCCTTACAGATGGCCACAAAAACACATTTTATACCCTTACTGAGGGTATGCATACGTTGTGACTGAATAAGTACTATACCTGTTCCGATATCCCATATTTATATATATATGCTCGTCTCTGTTGAACTACAACTTATATTATATAAGTAACATATGATTTGTGTGACAAATTTTTTAACCATATCTTACTAGTGAAAAATGAAAGAGTATTTAACCTGTGGCGAATCTGCGGTTTCTTGTCATTGTAACGGATGTTTTGTGTGTGGCTTGACCCAAACTAATAAAAAGTATAATCATTCAGTGGATCTGAGCATACGGTTAATGCTAAACACCCACCGTATATCGTGTGCTTTAGCCGGATTTCGGGCCGGGACATAAACATAAATCCAGCCACAGGCTGACAAACAAAATGAACCTTAGCCAAAGTTTATTAGGTTCGGTGTGGCTAGTATGGCTAGTATGTAAATTTGTTAGGCTAGCTTTGGCAAAAAGGGCGACAGGCGACAACTGCTTTGGATGACAACGACATGAAACTAAAATTAGAAAACTTGTTAAATTATTCAGTTAACCATTTTCAGTTTTTCCATTTGTTGAGCTTTGCGGTTGGAAAACCACAGTAAATGCCGACCAAACCCAACCGAACCACACCGACAAACCTTTTAGTCCCTTTTGACTGTTAACTTTCCGAATACAACACATTTGCGGCATTCCGTTTGCTACCCTTAACTTACTGCTGCTGCTGCTGCTGATAATATTTAAATAATATCACAACTCGTCTTTTTTTGCAGACTACGGACCAGTGCCAATCCGGACAGCGTTGTACGCCCAATTTGCTCACGTGGGAGGGCGAAGCAGAAATCCAATCCGGTGATATTTTGATTGTCGAAATCAATGATGCAATGCTGAATATAGTAAAAAAACCGAGCAGCACTAACAGGTATATGTGATGGCATATTTTCAATAGGATAGCAATAAAAAAATAAATAAATATGAAATGTAACCCGATTGTGAAAACAAACACTAATTGCAACATTGCAATATTCTGTTCAAATGCCAAAAATAGTTAAATGTGTTATATACAACAATTATGTATTGTGAAACATGCACGCACACACACATACTGACTTACTCGCATGTGTGCGTGTGTGTGTGTACACAGAATGCAGAATATAATCAATGTAGAACTTAAAGTTTAAACTTAAATCTTATTCACTTCGAGCAGCAACAACATGCATGTAATTCTCTCTTTAGTTTTTTGCCTACATTGCTTCTTTTCTTTGCAAATGACACAACTGAGCGAGGCTCCCTTAGATTATGGCTTTTATACTTTTCCCTTTACAATTGTATATATTATAATTTCACCATACTTACGCCGATCAAGCATATGTGGCGAACTGAGTGACAACTATCTCACCATGGACCGCCTACTCAATAAGACTATGGTGAATTTACAATTCCGACGTTCACGCCAAAGACAGAGAGAGAGAGAGAGAGAGAGAGAAGAGAGAGTAAGAGAGAGAGAGAGTAAGAGAGAGAGACAGAGTAAGAGAGAGAGAGAGAGTAAGAGAGAGAGAGAGAGAGAGAGAGAGAGAGAGAGAGAGAGTAAGAGAGAGAGAGAGTAAGAGAGAGATAGAGAGTAAGAGAGAGAGAGAGAGAGTAAGAGAGAGAGAGTAGAGAGAGAGAGAGAGAGAGAGAGAGTAAGAGAGAGTAAGAGAGAGTAAGAGAGAGATAGTAAGAGAGAGAGAGAGAGAGAGTAAGAGAGAGTAAGAGAGAGTAAGAGAGAGAGAAAGTAAGAGAGAGAGTAAGAGAGAGAGAAGTAAGAGAGAGTAAGAGAGAGAGACTAAGAGACTAAGAGAGAGAGAGAGACTAAGAGACTAAGAGAGAGAGAGAGGGTGAGAGATTGGTGCTCTTCTATTATTTGCTCTATTTGAGTTCATCACAACATTCTTATAACCTTTTTCCAATTTTAAATGTGTTTAGTGTGCAAAAGCTTCGGTTACAAGCATTTATGTTTCTCATATGATCGAGTTCAAATTGCATTGTCTCTTAAATTGAAGCAAATTCTTTATTATTTTTTTATTTTTGTTCTTGTATTTGCACATGCAGGCTTTATGATCATAATGATTTTGTAGCTGGGGCGCTTCAGTTTTGTATTTATATTTAAAGTACTTTAATGCTCGTTGAGACGTGTTTGTTCTACAGCTTATTATATAATAACATCCATTAGGGGCTTTTATTGATTTTACTTCAGCACGTTTGCGCAAAGGGCGCCGCACTATATGTAGGTTTAGTTGACTGGGTGCCACCCGACGACCTCTTCTCTCCGTTCCGTTCCGTTCCGTTCCACAGGTCGCTGCTTTGTGTGCCTCAGACACGTTCTGCCATTACCATGCCCTTTTTACAGTTTATTAAATTGTTTTTTGTTCTCTTCAGCTTCTTCTTCCTTATCTTGTAGCCCCTATTTTTTCGGCTCGCCTCTACGCAGTTTTCTATTTTATTTCTCGGTCGATATGTGTACGAGGATATGCTTGTGGCATATTTGGGTTTGCTTTTTATACATTTATGTATATTTTCGTATTTTTTTTGTTTACTTTATAGCGCCGGCAAATCTCTTACAAACTGCCCGTATTAATGCTGGTCGGTTGCTTTTCTAGTCCGGGTTGCTCTACCTATTTTCCGCTGACCATTAGTCATTTTGCGTGTCAGAGAACGGGTATCAAGAGTCCCGTAAAAAAAAGAAAGCGCAGCTCAGCTGCTGACCCTTTGCTGTTAAAAGGTTGTGGCAATTATCACGTTTCTCTTTTCATATTTTTTTTGCTTGTGTCTGCTAGTACTCTTATCTTTATCCTGGTACACGAAACATATACAAATAAAGATTTGGGTTTCGCTCTCTCCGCAGCTCAGTTATAAGCTTACAACAACAATAGCTTGCTCTTACTGTTGACTTCAAAAGAGAGCCGCTGCACTTTGAACTCTGTGGTCCAAATTAGCCTGAAGGCTCCATAATTCAGCGCATAAGTTCAATTTAAGTTGCTTGAGGCCAAGTGGCGGCCCCACAGAAAGCTGTTGTATCTTTTCTCATTCGTTAACAAGACCACACACAATTTAGCCAAGGTGTGAGTATTGTTGTGCTGCAAAGTTGGGTGGCACAAAAAACATAGCATACAACTCAGCGTGAGCAGAAAAAGTTGCCAACTATGAAAATGAGATGTCAAAAAAGTTTTTATTATCGATTTAATATGTGTGTGTGTGTGTGTGTGTGTGTGTCAAGAAAAGGGGACGTGAGCACAGCTAACAAATGTACGGTAAGCGAAAATGGAAAAAAAAAACAGTGAGTAGCAAATAGATTGCAAAGTGCTGGAAGTGAAAAGTTTCGAGGTCCCACACTTTACAAACTGCTGTAGTCCATTATACTCTCTTACAGTGACACAAAGTGCTTGAATGCTTCAAAATGTCATATTCCCATAATAGGACTGAGATTTATTGTAATTGCCTACATATTTGCTGTGTTAAAACATCCACAGGGGATCTAAAAGCATTTACAACAAATAATATTTTCATTGTTGTTGAACAAATTCAAGGTTTACGCATTTGAGGACAGTGTGTGTGTGTAAAAAAATAACTAATAAAAACGCTCGCAGCTTGTTGTTGTTTGTTTAGAGTCGCCTTTTAATGGCATTAGCAAAGCAGCAGAACTTTAATTACATCACACATAGTATTCATTTTCATTTTTACTTTAGCTTAAAATCAATTTGCCCATTAAATACCAATTATAGTGTATGAATAAATTTAGAAGTTTGTTTATTGCACTAACTTTAATAGTCCAAAAAGTAGCATGCTGCTCATAAATACATAGTTGCCAGCTAATTTAATTTCCGCTTGGCGCTATTTAATTTCCTCCAACAAAATGGGCAGCAATGCTTATAAATAAATTTCAATTAATTAAGTACACAGTGCGCTGAGAGATACGCCACGTTTGAGTGTGCCATGATATTTATAACTTACTTTACCACTTTCATTCTCTTCCTGCTGATTACACACACCACCCAAAAACAACACCCATCACCCACCATCCCATACCCGCAGCCAAAGTGCCGCCCATGCCGCCCAAGTATATCAAGTAACGCGTTCCGGCCACGAGCATTGCGATGTAACCGAAGGTGTCCTCTTGGATATTACGCCGCTGGTGGTCGATGGCAGGAAACTGGTTACGTTGTATGATAAGGACCTCACCGAGGGAGTTAACTTGTTAATTGGTGAGTCGAATTCGCCTCACAAAGTTCATTAATGTGCCTGCCTCAGCTCAGCTTGATACTCTCACGAGCAAATCCTAATTTGAGTTGGGTTTGCTTTAATTGTAATCATAGGCAAGAAAAAACAGTAAAAAATAAACTAAATAATAAAATAGAGTTGAATAAAAATAAACATTAAATTAAACAATAATAATAGTATGAGTAAAATAATAAATAAATAAATAAAAACAAAATCAAATGCAATAAATATAATATCAAAAACCGATTGTATAAATGATAAATATTATAGGAATAGTAAAAATAATACTGTATAAATACTGTAATAATTGAAATCCATTTAAATATGAATTCAAATAAAACAAAACATCCTTCATAAAGTATTCAAGCATGCGTCATTAAACTTTGTTAGAGCATCAGTGATTCATCTTGTGCTGCTCCCTTAGGGGCACACTTTTGCCTAGCCCGACTTTAATTAATTTCACAACCCTTTTTATATTTTCTGTATTTTTTTCAGTCGTGTCCGAGCTGTGGGGAGCGCAATGCGTACGCCTAAAGGTGACCACAAAAACCGACAATTGTGGCGAGAACGCCGAATGCTCCGGCAAGGGCATTTGCTACTCGAACGGGATCATGGAGGAGTATGAGTGCCAGTGCTGTGGCGGTTTTGCGGGTCCTCATTGCGAGGAGATCGATGCCTGTAACCCCAGTCCGTGCACCAACAATGGTATTTGTGTGGACCTATCGCAAGGACATGAGGGCAACGCCTATCAGTGCCTGTGTCCATACGGTAAGGTCATTAACAACACTGCCCGCTCTGCTCATTGCTAATGACGTAAGCTAATTACGTTAATCCTTTTTAATCCCTCCCTTTGTGTGTCGCACGCCTTTTGTCAACGACGCAGGATATGCGGGCAAAAATTGTCAATACGAATCGGATCCGTGCAACCCGGCTGAGTGCATGAATGGCGGCAGCTGCGTTGGCAACTCAACACATTTTCGGTAAGTGTACTCTGTTTGAGGACACTCTAAATACTGCAGCTTAAGGCAAACACTTTGCCCGAATCTGCTGAAAATAGTTGCTGGCATCAATGGTCTGCCAATTAAATGGTCATTTGCCATACAAAAGTGGCATTTAAAAATGTTTTCAAATGTGAACAACCGTGAGATAACATACATTTTTGATAGGACAAACTACACTCTGAAACATAACATATATTTACTTACTTACTTCTGTCGAGTCGACTAAAATAATAAAAGGCTCAAGTCATAAATTTAAATTTACATACATAAAATGTTAACCAATTACAATTTAACTATGTATTTTGTATTTAGCCTTCTAAAAAAATATTTTTCTTGAAGTATATGTAAAAAGTATAAATGTTTAAGATATTTTCTACTTTTAGGAAAGTTATTTCAACGCTAGTTAAACAAGCTCCTTCTCTTAACATCAATTTAATACAATTCAATAATTTTTTGTGGAAAAACAGACTAATCTTCACTCCATAAAATGTGCAAACTTGCAATTTATCTCTAGCAATATAAATGACCATTAGAAAAACAGCTAAAGTCAGTATTTATTGGTAAAACATTTGCAATGCAATTATCTAACGTCTGGGGCACATTTCCATCGACATTTATAACTACACTATCAGATCACTTCTATTACAGCTGTGATTGTACACCAGGATACACAGGACCTCTCTGCCAGCACAGTCTGAATGAATGCGAGTCGTCGCCCTGTTTGCACGGCATTTGTGTGGACCAAGAAGATGGTTTTCGATGCTTCTGTCAGCCAGGTGAGGCCCTAAACCAAAAGTGTTGTTGTGATGAACGAAATGGAAATCAAAATAAAGTTTTAATTTGATGGTTATTTGTATGCGCAATCAAATTACGAACGTTAGTTCACAAACTGAATTCATTATTTCACTTATTCAAAGAATATAAAAAACAATTTCGATCCAATTGTCGATTGCTATGTCAACTTTTAGTACGCATACCCAAAATGTGAACGAAATGTGGCAATTTTATCTGCACTAAAGCTCATAAATTATTTCATTGGCACAAACACAATTTGCATAAATCGCCCTCAATCACAATGAAAATAAAAAAAAAAGTAGAAGGAAACCAAACGAAACGAAAGTTGCCAACTCTGAGTGTCACACACAAATTTCCATTTCATTTATTTTGCACATTTACATTACGTCTGGCCCCCCTGCGCTCTGCCACATTTTCATGTTGCTATCCTTTCAGGCTTTGCCGGCGAGCTGTGCAACTTCGAGTATAATGAATGCGAATCGAATCCGTGTCAAAATAGCGGCGAATGTATCGATCACATTGGCAGCTATGAGTGTCGCTGCACAAAAGGCTATTCGGGCAGCCGTTGCCAAGTGAAGGTGAGTGCCAAGGATAACAAATCAGACAACAGTCAGGGACAGCGCAATGCGACACGTTTATTTCTACTCCTTGCATATATATTCAAATCACTTGTAAGATGTGCAAGTTTAATTTATTTTTATTTGAGAAATCGAAAGAGTTTTATCGTTTATTTTAGGCGATTAAGCGTACAGTTTACATACCCTGAGAATCCTATGATTATAAAAAGGCTTTCGCAATCAATCAAAATAAACAATTTACTTTATCTCTACATTATCAAGATTAAAGCTTACCTTAGATACTGTGAACAGCCGTTTGTAAATATGTATGTGATAAATCAATGGAAATTAAGCAATCAATTTGGCAGCTATCTTCGATGTGTAGAAAATAAAATAGCCTTGCAGACATAAGGTATATACGATATAATTTTTCAAACGCAGCCACGACTGATTTCTCTTTGGGAAGCTATTTAACATAGAAGCCTGGACAGAAATTAATTGAAAATCATTTTCTCGTTGGATGGAAATTAGTTTAAGAGAATCGCAGCTATTTTTCGCCTAGTATTAGAACATCATAAGGCACTTTAAGGATTTAAATCAAGTTTCAACCAACTTCTTAATACTACTTTATGGAAATAGTAAAATAAAAATTTAAATTTGTTTTAGAGGATTCTTATTTCTTATTTAATTGTCATACTAAACAAATGCAAAAGGCAACATTTTGTAAATAAAATTTAGAGTCTACTAACTTAAATAGAAAATATAAATGTATGTATATTTCATATATTTTGACATGATAGAAACAAGTTTTTAGTTCTTGAATTTCAAGCCGATGTTCTGTAACAATTTATATTAAGTGTAGGAGTCTGATACATATATTGTTTTAAGACCGAAATTCTAGAGCACCGCTAATCAAAAAAAGTACTATTTGTTAAATATGTAAACATTTCCAAAAAAAAGAGGATTTCCTTTAGAACGTGTATTCCAGTCAAGAGAAGCGAGCAGTTTGCAAGAGAAGCGAATTCGGCACACACTGATTGAATTTACGGTGTGCTTTGCTCACATATGCAAATATGTCAATATGCCTGGGTTACGTTCTGTGGGGAATGTATATTTTTGAATATGTAATAAGCGTCTGTCTTTCCAATATGCTCTGACTTTTTGCCTTGCCATTCTGCTTTCGTTTGTTTTAGGTTGATTTCTGCGCCAATAAGCCGTGCCCCGAAGGACATCGGTGTATTGATCATGGAAATGATTTCAGCTGCGAGTGCCCAGAAGGCCGCAACGGACCGGATTGTAATCAAATGCCACGAACGGTAAGTCATGATTTATGCACTAAAAGCTTGACGCTCCTCTGGCTATGGCATCCTGTTAAGACTGAGTCCCGGCTGGAGGTCCTGGTGGGGGAGGACATGGACTGGTCATGCCAGTTGAAGGTGCATAACAAAAAGCCCAAAATACACACAATTTGCTGGCATCAAACATAAATCTTAACATTTACATAGACTACACGCATACGTATACGTAATATATATGTGTGTTAACGGTTTAAGGTTGTGCACAATGCAAGTTTTGTAATTGTATTCCTTATCGTTGGCCATTGTGCAGATTGATATTTTGAGCATATGTTGCGGTTGTTCGTGTCCTGTGTATTTTAAGCTGATTTACGACTTTAGATTGTTTCGTATGTATTACAAGATGCAATCACTTTGCCTAATGTGTCCTTTGCTGGACGCTCTTTTGGCACGCAACAAAAAGGATATCATTGGCAACTAATTGAATTTAAATATAAATTTAATGTTTGCAATTTGCTAAAGTGTCACAGATTTATGCCGATAAATGTGGCTTGGATTTTGTTGATTACAATTTGTTTTTCTATGCATAATTAATAATCAATTTAAATACATTAAATATCATTTAATTGGTATTCGAAATGCAATCAGCATGCTTTTATTTAATTTCTTTATACTAAAAGCTATATTAAAGTGTTTGAAATTTCCTATCGAATTCCAATCACATTTTCAACTTCAGTTCCGAATTCTCTTTATTATTATGAAAGTCATATGATATGCTGTCCATATTTTAACAACACTGTCAATATCCCATCTATCTAGCTTGCTTGTTTTAATTAAAGAACTTTTTTGCCTCTGCTAATTAACCTCACTTTCTGAACAACAACAAAAAAATCTATCGCCAAGAAGGAAGGCATGTCTGCTGTAGACCTTTATAAAGCCGCGCCTGCCTTGTCCATTACAGTCAACTAAAAAGGCACTTCATAAAATTTAATAAACACTCAATGACTTGATAATTTGCGGCAGCAAAATGTAACTAACATATATTAAGCGTCAGGGCTACTATAATTTAAGCTTTCCACGATGACGGACAGGGAACCTAACCGCGACTCCTGGCACCACAGCAAATCCATCTCGGAAGCTGTTTTGTTTGCTTTTTTCTTTGCTTTTTGAAACCAGAAATTGCCAACGACAGACACAGGCGTCAGTCAGTCAACGATGGAAGCCGCATAGTTGAGAGACGTGTCCTGCGTCCTGCAAGCGGAGGAGGTGGTTGCGGTGACTGCTGTCTAGTGTCTGCTCCTGGTTGGAGTGAAGTGATGAGCTGAAACTGCCTGGGCAAATTAATTACATTTTACTATGGCGCAGTATTATGAGCGCGTTAATATTTAACATGCCAGTTGCACACAAAGCCCCAAAATTAATTGTTAGTTAGTATAGCGCAAATATGAACGTGATAACACGTATATTTATATCTATATACTATCTGTATGCGTACGTGTGTGTACACTGAGCACAAAAATGTGCTATCTTAAGGTAAAGCTGCGAAGAATCTCGAATGGATAATCATAAAATAGAACTGCAACAAGCTGCTTTTATAGACACGTAAGCGATTTTTATATAGATAGAAAGTATTTAAAATAGTTAATATCTTCGGTTTTTTCGACTCAATCATTTTGCAATTTTGGGCTTTGATGAATTATAAGGATGTTCACGTATACAAGGAAATATAAAGGGATATATAGCCAAAACCGACTTCCAGTTGTATGGCAGCTATAAGATATAGTGGTCCGATCTGGCCAGTTTTAACCAATGTGCTGTCCCTTTGAATAATAAGTCTCTGTGCAAAGATTCATCGCGATAGCTCAAAAAATGAGGTACTAGTTTACATACATACAGACAGACAGACACACAGACGAACATGGCAATTCAAGCATCAATTAATGGACTCAATCTGAGAATATTTATTTATACTATTTTTAAAATCGTGTTCACTTTAAAGCATATTTGACTCGTGGAAGTATGCTATATTTTTGCGCACTGTGTATATGATGATAGTAAGCAAAACCTTTAATTTTCTCAGTACTTTCAGCAGTGTAGCGTGAATCCGTGCACTCATAGCGGCACTTGCTGGACCAGTGGGGATAGCTTCTACTGTGCCTGTCGTCCTGGCTATACGGGCACAATGTGCGAAGGTGAGTCCCAGCCCATATCCTGCGCAGTGCTTATTAACACCGGCTAACCCCGGCAAATATGCAAAGCTGTCTCCCAAGCGACTAGGACTATTATCTAAAGGATGCAGTCGCAGAGTCGCGATCCCTCGGACGACCAACATGAATGAACTAACCAAAACCATTTATATTCATTTTGTGCCTGCAGATGAGTTTGTGGTGGAGACTGTCGTGAGCTCGAGTGAATTTATTGTCGACGATGTGAACGCCAGAAATTTTAATGACAAAACTTTTGGTTCATCGGCTGTGCTTAAGAGTCCCATTGAATTGCATAATGCATATTTTGCGGCTGGTGTTCTGGCGGCCGCCATTTTCATCGTTGCCGTTGTGGTAAGTTTTCCAGCACGCATACACACTCGCACACACACACACACACACACACACACACACAGATATAAATACAATTTACATTTACCCCGTTATCAAGAGAGTACATGTTCAGGGGCTGACCAACAGGGAAATTGTACTTTGCGGTTTTCGAAAAGTGCACAAGATGCCATTGCATATTCATTTGCATGTTTTCGAGAGTTTCGGGTTAATACTTTAACATGCCAGCAGCCCAAAACTGTAGCTGAGCTCTTTGCCAAAAGTTTAATCGAGCAGCGAGTTCATAAAATATGCAAATATCCATACAACTAACCATTATTTAAGTGCGAGCAGTTTAGTTTTAACTTGATTTCAAGTGCCGCAAGGTACTTTCAGTTATAAATGTCTTACACTTGGAATTCAGCTATGTTTGAGGTATACAAATTATCAAAATTATTGTAAATATTGAGTTTATCAAAACGAATTCTCTATTATTACAAAAAATTATTACACTTGCAATAACTTTATGCAAAAATTGAGACTTTCAGGATAATATATACAGAAACTGTGTTTAGCACTCTTAACATGAAAGCTTTTTTAAAAACACAGTAAATAATAGTTATTTACCAATTAACATGAAAAATTATGATTGCAGACAACAAAAAATATAGTAATTATGCCGTGAAAGTTATCCTCTTCTAAAAGGCGAATACCTCTTGTGAGCGAACAATTATTGATAGCAATTGCAGTAAATAAGTAAACTAATTTGATCCTGCTGTATAAACTAGGCCAGTCAGTAATCTAAATATAGTTAAGACAAAATCCTTTCTTTATAGCCAAATGTGATTTGCAAGCAATTAATATGAAATGAACTAACATGAAAACACTTTTTGGTTTCTTTTGGCTTTTGGCTTTTGGCTGCTCCTTAACCAGGTCACTGTTTGCCACTGCAACGTTAATCAGACGTATCGCAAGTTTTCCACGCGTTCCAGTTCGTTTATACCAATTTTGGGTTTCAGTCGGCGCCCCAAGCTGCAAGGCGCACTCAATAAACATTGGCTAAGTGGCAAAGGACTCAATGCGCCCACTGCAGCAGCAGCCGCATCAGCAGCAGCATCCGGAGCAGGAGCAGGAGCAGCTCCACAGCAGGCAGGAGCAGGCAACAATCCGCCGCAGGGACACTCAACGCGTCACTTGTCCTCCAAGCCCAATGGCAGCAGCTCCCAAACGCAGACAACGCTGGGCGGACAGATGTACGAGAGGCCTTTGCAGCGGCATTTGGCAATGAATTTTGAGAATGATATGTACTACACGGTGGACTTCAGTGAGAACTCGCAGCACTCGCCGCTTATACAGTGAGACTTGGCTATTGGCGGACTGGCAGCTGCAGTTGGCATCGAGGCTACGAAGGATGATGGCTGGTTAGTAAAATTTACCAAGGAGAACCTTTCGCATTAGATGGCTAACTCACTCTCTCTACTTGGAGCTCATTCATTTTGAATAATAATTCTTTGTGCTAATCTGCAATGTGCAATAATTCAAATATTGACAAGCAACATTATTGTTATTATTAACTAAAAACTTAAATAAAGTCAGCAAATGATCTAATACAATGCATATTTATGACAAATATAGCATATAATTAATAGGCTTAACATTTTGTGTACTTACCTTAACTTGAGCCAATCAAACACACGTACACACACACACACAACACTTACAGCACACAGCTTATATTAAGTATACGTATGCGTACTGCGGTTGCATTACAGACCTAATATTTGGTTATAAAACACACAACTCGGATGATGCTTGAAAATTATGTAAATGCTTGTTGTGAAATTGTGTTTATTACGTAATTGCGTTCACAAGACTCAATTCTATTTGTAATTTGTAAGAAGTGCAATTTGTTTCAGGAGCGACAGACTTGAATCTAGTTGGTAATATTTAATACAATGTTTGCTGTTACAATTATCATTTAGCACACATAATTTTATTCGAGTGCTGCATTAATAAGCTCATAGCAACTATTTATCAAATTCATTTCAATGATTTGGCTCAAATTGAAAGCAAGTTTTAGCGCATTGATGTATTGACTTTATTTGCACAGACAAAGAATACGCCGGAAACTGTTATAAATTAATTTGTGGTATATAACAGAGATTACTGTCGCTCAATTTTCAGCAACATATAAAAGCGAAATATAATTATTTAACGTTAGGTAATTATAAGGTGTTATTGCACATTAATTAGAATAAATTAAAGCATACCACAACATGAAAACTGTATCTGTTTTTATGTTTTGTTTTTTTTTGCATTGCAAAGTAATTTAAATTGTGTATTAAATATACTTTTGCATAATATGAGAGATTAAATGTGTGTGTGTCTGTTAGAGTTAAAAGGGGGCTCATTACAGTTGATGTATTGATGAATTAGCAATGAAAAATGCATTGAAAAAGATCAAAAAATAGTCACTTGCCGTATTCAAAAGAATTTTGATAAAGCTTCAAACCGAATACAAAAATATATGCATAATAATAAGTTTGTAATTAAAGTGCTACGTTTATTAAGAAAATGTGTCGACAAGAGAAAATAAATAATAACAATAATTTAAACTGAGCAAGCTTTAGCCTAGAGGAAACACATTCGAAATGCAGAAAAAGATAATTAAACATTTTTAAATGATAAGCATATAGATAACTGTCATAGTATGTACATTTAATGAAGGAAATCGGTTTTTGTGGATAATAACAAGTTATTTTAAGCGAACAAAAATAAAAAAAAAAGTTTCAGAGCTAATAAATCTATTGTCTTTTTAATTGAAATAAACTGCGCTTATTGTTATATTCAACAATAGTTTGTTTATTTGCGAAATTTATTTAACATACTCGTAACACATGTACAACTAACAATAATTTTCCTTATCATTTGAGTCACACAAAAACATTCATATTATTTGTTGTTCGTGTAATTTAATGTTGCTTTTAATGTGCACATCAATTGTCATCATCCTGCTGGCCCTTCCCATTTCCACTTCCATTTCCATTCCCATTGAGTGGGAACTGGGCTGTTGGGGGGGCTGGCTCATCCAAAGAGCCAGACACCGTTATTTTGGACGAATTTAACTCCGTTTCTTCGGGTATTACCTTTGGTCCCTCCTGATCCTGTGTTGCAATAAAAAACAATATGAGTAAGTGAACAAGTATACATTAAAATTATATTCGAAATGCATGCCCAAATGCAATATGCTGGATATTAATTAATACATATGCATTTATATACAAAATGTGCATAAATAATTGTTTAAGGATTAGTAGCGTATTAAATATGCATGGACTTTTTTAGTTTTGCAATCTAATCAGTTGATAAACAGCCGTATACATTTATTTGGCGGAAAGATTTTAAACACTTTTTGTCTGAGCAAATACTATTAAATTGTTGGCTCGAAATAGATTGTTTGCTTACTGATTCAGCAGTACACCTATTTGTTTTAACTAACACATTTGTTTACTTTATTGCTATCCATTCCTTTCAGCCACGCTTTATCACATTTGCCCAGTAAATAAAATAGATAAATTGCTAAACGTTTCATTGCCAATTAATAAAAGCAAACGCAAATGAATACCCGATTTCAATTAGAAAACATAGTGTTTTGTTTTTACATTTATTTACAGAAGCTTTGGTATGCTACTAAATGTTATTAGCATTGACTTAACGATTGCATTTTTAGCTGAGCTACTTGTAGTTAGGACGCTTATTTCATTATAAAAGCATTTATATTTTTAATAGAATTCATATAATCATCATTTTCTAGCTGACCCTTTCAACCTTCTATGAGATTTAGGCCAAAGTATAGCTTTATCCTTTATTGCATTCGGAAATCTATTTGAATGACTATAAGAAGACTTAACAGCAGTATGCGATATTTTCTAATCAAATTGATTTTAAGCGTAATCAAACAGGAGAAGGCTTAGAAGACATCTTTTAAAAATATATCAGCCAAGCAGACAGGAAGATTTATTTAAAGCAAGTCCAACCAAAAATCGAAAGCACTAAGACTACAGAAAATATTGATTTTCCACCTTCTAGTGGGCGTGGGCATATACCTATATATATACATATATATATATATATTCCATATGTATATATATATATACATATTCCAAGGCGAACGTTGCCAAAGACTGATGCACTTGTTTTCCCCATTGGGAGCAGAGCATAATAAACAAAAGCAATCCAATTGCCTTGTGTGCAACGTGTTCGTTTGTTCGCTTGTTTGTTTGTTTCTGGTGTGTTTTTTATTGAAATTCTAGTCAGTGAATTTTCAACCTGCATGCTAATTTGAATGCTCGCACACTCGAATTATATACACATTTTAGTGGCCAAACAAAACGAGTTTTAAAATGAATGGCAGCTGATGCAAATTTTTCTACTTTTGAGGGCTGCGATGCAGCAAATATGCACGAATAAACTGCAGTTTTTCCGCCTCTATTGAGTATATCAATCTAAAAGGAATCATTAGGTATAATACCCTTGTGAAAAATGTTATAAAAATGCAACAAGTATAGACTGTCGACAAGTATGTAGCTCAATGTATATAGTAAGTATATGGTCTACAGTCTAATCTTCTTGTGTATTCCAATATATATACTAGTCAAAACATTATTGGTAACTAAATAAAATATTGGGTGCAGGTATATTCAGTTGGGTGACGGTATATTAATAACGTGATAACCCTAAATCGTTTCAGTGCATTTCGTTGCTTGTTTGCTTTTATTGCATTACCACACCATTAAACTTCTGGTATAAATCCCATGCATTTGAATGCAGCTCTGGCAGTTGTTTGTTTATTGAGGTTTGTTTTTTATTTAAAAAAAAAAGAAAAAAGAAAAACATGAGACCACTTGAAACCAAGGCAGCTGAATGCACAAATCCCGCAATATACGTGCAGGCGATATTGAAGTGCCCTTTGTGCTGGAGTTCTCAAAATTTGATTTCCATGGAATCGACATTCCCATTCCGATTGCCATTGCCATTCGTTTGCTTTTTGTTTCTTGCTTACAATAAAAATTACTTACGCACAATTTCGCACTCACTTCTAGTTCGTTATGCTGTGCAAATTGGCTCTGGATACTTTATGGCCATATTAAGTCCTTGTCGACCAAATTCAACAAAAGATAAACAAGCAACCAACCAAATTATTCAGTTTGAGTTGCGAATAATAATATTGTTGGGCAGAATATTTCAAAGCGAATGAAGTCGATAGCTTAATTTTTATGATTTCAAATATTCTCTCTACTAAAAGCTCAGCTGATTAAAGTGCAGTAGAACTTACTGCTGCTGGCAATTTACCAGCCGCTTTAGAGTATATATATATAATCGGTACTTTTTTCATATTAAGCTATCTTTTGCGTTCAACGATAAATCGCTTTATTTGTACCAAAGCAAATAAAAAAATGGATTTTAGCAAAAAAAAAAAAGAAGAATTGTAGCTCAATCCACCACTGATTCTAGCAGGGGGAAAAAGCTTACAGGAAATGGAAGAAAATTCGTACGTGCCATTAAAAATGGTAAAATATTGGACAGAAATCGGTGTGTTGTTCAGAGGCTACAGTGTCACAAAACTGATTTAAAATAACTTGGCATGACTTAGAAGAAATCATTGCTTTTGCGACTATTGATAAACATAATATTTTGAGAAATATATATAATTCAATTAAAGCACTTGTTTTTTATTTAAATGCCAACTATGAATACCCAAATGCAGTCTAAATTATATATCCGAGCAGAGAATTCCAAAATGCTTAAATAGTATATATATTATAGGAAATGATGATCACTGAGAACTTTCTACCCCTTACTCTCCCTAACTGTATATAAACTCAAATCCTTTTATTTAAAATTGCTTCGTAGATTAAAAATCGAACTCATAGAGCTCTAAAATACGCAATCGCCAAGCATTTTAGCTATTCATATAACTTCTAGAGTCGTTGTCAAGTTTTCATCGCCTCAAATTACTTTTAGCCCACCAACATTGAGAGCTTGAAAATCGTTTGCCATCGTTTCACATTTGGCGCTTCTTTGTTTGTTTACGTTAAGGCAATGTTTTCTGTTCTGTTCGCTTGCCACCATCCACCATCCAGCATCCAGCACTTTTCATTCAGCTTTGCCAGTTTCGAGGGCAGCCGACTGTGCAGGCAGCTCATTGTTGCTTTTGCAACAGCTGGCATTGTTATTTTTTGTCAAGTTGTAACAACAAATCATTCGGCTTAAAACGCAAACAAAATCAAAGCGAAAGAAAATAGCAAAGCCCACATTTTCAACGTAGTATTATTTTGCGCATTCACCAATTCACCATAGCAACCGAAAAACCGGAGAAATAAATGTATTTTCTTTATTTTAAATATTAAATGCGATGTGAGCGAGCGGGTCAATTTAAGCGGCAAATGCGTTAAATTGAACAGGACTAAACTGAGCATGCATTGAGTGGAAGGCAGTAGAGTGTAGGGTGTCGAGTGTAGAGTGTAGAGTGTCTGTGGTGCTTATCAAAACAAGTGGAGCCAAAAGCCAAACGGTGCAAGTGCGGGCCTTAATTTAACGGAATAACTTAATGCCCGAGTGGTTTGGCAAACGTAGAACCAGCATCAAAAAACTACAACTACAACTACAACTACCACTACAACTACTACTACTACTACTACTACTTCTATAACCAAACCAACAACAACAACAACAGGCAGAGTACAAGGACTACACATCCAATGCACTAGCCGCTAGCCTCGCGTACTTGTCATGCAATATCATGACTGCTGATGTGGATCCTCTGGATGCGGATGCCATGATGCAGGGATTCGGGTGCATGCCACAGCCATGCGGAGAAAATATATGTATTTGTATGTGTATATACATTTATGTTTGTATGTCAATACACTTGCAGAGCGCGAACTTCAGCTGAATAAATGATTCAAGAGTATACACAGTCGAACTTCGCTAACACTAACTTTGAGAAGTCAATCTGAATTCGTGTATCGTTTAGGTACAAAGCTCTATACAGTCCATAGCTTGAACTCTATAACTTAGATTTCTATTTGGCTCAAAAGAAAGTGATTTACTTTTATTGCACACAAAGTGATGACGAATTAAATTTATTCCAATTTGGTGAGCTTGAAAAGCTGTTGGAAAAAAATTACTTTTTTATGAAATACTTTCAACTGAATAGTGATTTAGTTTTCTAAATGTTTTTTTTAAATCGAAGTCTAAGCAGAATCAATCGCATATCTATTCTCAAATATACAGCTTACTAGCGCTGTTATTAATCTATAATTTGTCATTTATCTGCATCGCTTTCTATTCTGCCTGCAAGAGTATTGAAAATTCGGGTTTTTTCCGAAAATGCATATCGCTTAATGTTTTTATTTGGCCTTTTTCGGATTGTACATTACCATTAACATAGAGTTGGGTATTACGGTTAAATCCACAGCGGGTATGGTAGTTAACAAACCACTTGGATACTTTTTCATGCGGCTCGGGAAAAATGTTGATTCCACGCCCTGTTTTGTATGTGAATGGCATTTTGTTGTTGTAGCATAGATTCAGTACAGTCACATACTTATGATAGAGATGCACTCGCACACACACACACACACACGCAAACACACACACACACAACAATGGTGCTTCCTCTCTTTTGGTTTTTGGCAAACTTGTTTTGCACAAACGAAAAATAAAACGGAGTTTGGCCTCCGGACTTTGGACTCCGCCTGCAATTTGCAAGCGTTGGATGCTTCTGGATGCCAACTCCCTGCTGTTTTAGTGCTGGCTTTTGTATCCTGCTCAGTGAGGAGTGCAGGACCCCACTGTCAGTGTGTCAGTTGTTGGTTCTGGCTGAAGAGAGCAGTGTTGTTAGGCGAAAAGGCAGGCAAAAGTTTGGCATGTTCATAAATACATTAATTTGTTGCTGGTTTTTTGTTGTTGCAACCACATTTGATTTATTGAATTATGGTTGCCTGGCTGCCAGGCTGCCAGGCTGCCATAAAAGCTCGCTTGAAAGCATTTTGCTAATTAATTATGAAATTAACTGCGGCAAAGCAGCCCATGGCTGTTGTAATCGATTGTGGCATATATCACTTAAAGTTTTTAATTAAATCGAACGATAGACTGACTATGTTTGATAAGTGTACCACTATGTACTGCTAATTGCTTCTATTTAGCTATGCTGTTTTTTAGCAGGCTAGAGCGGCAGGATGCTGTTTGCAGGATGCCAAACCAGAACATTTTGACATTGATTTCACAACTAACGATAACATTCAAGCTTTTGCTTAACAAAGTCAACGAAATTACGACTTTTAGCTGTTTGTCTAGCAAACACTGAGAGAGAGAGAGAGAGAGAGAGAGAGAGAAACGCACTGCGAGAATAGAATGTGAAACCATTCAAGCGAATGTTCAGCAAAGGAAACAAATGCCAAAAGCACATGAATCCTGAATACGGAATATGGAATAAGGAATACTGAAAAATGAACAATGAACAATGAACGATAAACGGCGAGCAAATGCACTGGTGCAGAGCAACATCCGGCTGTCAAGGCAGCAAAAGAGAGACAACAATAGAGAGAGAGAGAGAGAGAGAGAGAGGGAGAGAGGGAGAGAGAGACTGCAGGACAACCGTTGGGGTATGCTAAAAAAGTTATTGACGCAACAGCTGCTGAACATTTTAAAAACTCAGAAAGCAATGCAGAAGGCGCCACCCAAAACACAAATCAAAACAATTGACGCCAATCATCGGCACAACCAAAAAAACAAACAGTCATACACACACACGCGCGCACACACACACATACAAGTGGTGACTAGGTAGGACTACAACTCACCTCCAAAACGACACCCTCGAGGGCGGGCTGTGAAATATTCTTCAGATTGCTGTGATTCAATTTGGGCGCACTGTCGGCACGATTGCGACCCAGTGATTGATTTGACGTTTTGTTATCGGCTTTGCTCAGCATCGAATTGTTCGAGGACTTGTGATTAATTTCGAGCGCCGAGCGCAGTATATCCACCTTGGAGGCACTGCTGCCAATGTTGCCATGCTTGGGCACACCCCTCAGCGACTCCACGTTGTAGCTGCTGCGACGCACCGACAAATGGTCGTGTATATCCGCCTGCGTAATTTTTCAATTAAAAAACTTTCAAACACAACTTGGAGCTTTGAACATTGAACTTTGAACTAACCCGCGAGCCGCGCGGCAACGATGACAGACTGCCAATCTGATTGTATTTGATCATCAGACTCAAGCGTTCCAGCGACATTGAAGTGCCCTGCTCCTTGGTCGCCGGCTCGGTCAGCTTCTCCGTCTCGCCCGCCTCCACAGCCTCCACCTCCTCCTCGGACTCCTCCGTCGTGTGATCGAATTTGCGCAGCCATATCAGATGCAGCAGTCCATACGCAATGCCGCCCACCACGGCCAGCAATCCCATGTAACGGAACGCGTCCCGTGTGCCAAACTGTCCAATGAGCAGGCCGCCAGTAAAGCTCCCACTGCCGCGTCCTGTATATGTGTGTGTGTTTGGGGTACTTTTCATTAGACATTGCGCTTATACACAGAGAAAAAAGGATTTCAAATCCCAAGTCTATTCATATTCAATTCGAATTGTCAACAGATTGAAGTAAGTATATATAAATAGGGTTATTATTGGTTTTTAAAGCTCAATTTAAATATGACTCATACTGATTCATATTAAGATATGAAGGGCAGCAATCGCCTTTCTATTTGAATTTATTTCTTCACATTCAAATTGCTAGTAAAACAAATCAATTTGTTAATGCTTACATATAATATTCGAATCAATTGAAAGATACTTATTTGTATTTGAAATGTGATTAAAAAATAACGTTCAATCCCATTGACTCTAATACGAATCATATTGAGATTAGCATTTCAATATGGTTTGTTTCAAATCAATGATGTACAGTAACATTTTGTTCAGTGTATCAGACTTGCCCAAGCTAAAGTGAGCCATTCCAAGCACGCCAATCAGCGTGGCCAGCAGAGTTTTTGGCGCCAATATGGAGCAATAGGTGGCAGCTGCCACCCACATCAGGTGGCAGGAGAGCGACTCCATGGCCTCGAAGGGAAAGCACCACCAGGCGTTCCTATGGACAAGAATCGATGATGCCATGATGATGACATTACACGCACATGTATATGGCACACTTACTCGATAAAGGAATAGCCCACAAGTCGTCCGGCGTGCGAAAAGAACGCTATGATAATCAAATTAACGTGCCCAAAGATGCGTGTGATTTTCTCCGCCCCGTACAAAAATGGAATGCTGCTCACAGTGCCCACCGTTATTGTAATGCCTGAGAAAGATGCCGAAAGAGAACATGAGCTTATCTAATGGCGACCATTGCAATAACTTACCCAATAAGTAGTTAGGAGCGCCCAGCTCCTTGAGATACAGGAATAGAAAGCTCTCGATGAAGCCCCAGAAATTGCCCAACACAAACAGAAATATGATAAAGGCAATCACGTGCGGCATTTTCAATAGATTCCACAAATCCCTAAACACATTATCAGCTGGCAACTTTTCGCCCAACGGCATCATTAGAACGGACATTGTCGATATGACAAGGAGCACATCGTAGGTATAGAAGGCCGCCGAGTAGTCGGTGTAGCCCAATCCACGTGAAGAGTAGTCAATCATGATGCCGGTGATCGGTGAGAAGATGGCCATTCCAATGCTCGAGAACAGACGCTCGCGACCAAAGTCTCCGCCGAACTTCTCAATCATGGTCAGCGCAATGGGATCCATGATGGTTACTCCAGCCGACAGCATTGTCGTAGCTAGAAATCTAGGGATTGAAAAAGGACAAAGTATGCTTACATCCGTATTCTGATGATTATATATTGCATATTCATTATCTTTAAAATTAAACTCTCAAATGGAGATACAAAATCTAAGACCAATCGATTTTTTAGCATTCTAATGCTTAACATTATTTGTTAATATTTTAATATTGCAGCTAAGCTTAAATCAAATATATGAATATATTTAATTAATTAATTAATTAATTAAATCAAATATATGAATATATTTAATTACATAAATATTTATATATTCATATATTTTATTCATTTATTATTTTCTTTAAGTGCATGAACTAAAATGGGAAAGAATTTTTATATATTCAGCACCATGAAACAGCAAATCGAAGCAAAATGTATTTGTAGTTTGAATCAGTTTTGCAGAGACGTCTTTCACATACAATTTTATTTGCTTCGCTTAAAAAACATCGTTATTTATTTACCGTAGTAAAAAGTATATCCAGAAGATTGTATCATCGGTTTCCTTGTAGTCCGGCGGACAAATCTCCGGTGCATTCAGCGTAAATGTGCAACGTTGCATCAGGCAATTGATGGCCTTTGTATTCACATAGGATATGTTGGTGCGCCTTACGAGTCCTCCACAGCGCAGATCCAGATCGTCCATATCCGTGAGATTGATTTGCATTTTCACCAATCGATCCTCCCCAAAACGTTGCCTTATGTCAGTGACCGTCTCGTTGTCATCCTGTTCGATTTCCATGCCCAACTGCTCGGTGGGATCAGCCAAATCGGGATGCATTTGCAGCATAAAGTAGGTGGCATCAGCATTATCCGAATGCACCCAGCTGCTGCTGGTATTTGTATCGTTGTTGCCAGAGCCCATGGAAACTGTAAAGATTCGTATTGTAATAGTACATCAATGAAATGGAGGTTGGAGACGTGCCAATAGTAGTCAGCAAATAGATTTGACCTACATTGGCATAGTCCACAGAAATGAACACAAACTTGGTCAAAACTTATAGGATGTTCGATCTAATGGCTGTTTTGATCATGGTTTGTGCTTCTTATTAAAGCTGCATTTACATTTCGTATTTACGTATTTATTAAAATATTACCTGTTTATAGCAATAGCAAAAATTTGAAGCATGCTTTTGCAGTTCTCAACATTTATCGAGTTTATATAATTTATAACATCAGCACTGCGCATTTACTGAAATTGAATATGAAAAAAACACTTCACAACTTGCTCTGGATGATGAGAAAGTTGGAAAGTTGTCGAAGGCCGCCAGGCTTTAATGATGACAGGATGCTGCTCTACATGGCAAACTCAGGTTGCATTTTCGTATTTTCTGTCGGATAGTGGAGTCGCAGGCAGGTTGCTTGAGTTTTATGGACCAAGTTTTGTCAGTTGGTAAAACAAACGCATAAAAGCAAGGAAAACAAATACACACAATACGGATGTCGGGAGAAATATGGACAGAGCGAGGAAAACGCCAGATCGATTGGCCAGTGAGACAACAGCAGCTTTAACCAGGCAGTAATGTTAATATGGATAGGGTTGACAAATGCAAACGACAATAGGGGGCCAAGAGTAGGATCATTATGTGAAAGTGTCACTTACGATTCAATCCCTGCATGGACATGGCGGACAATTCAGCTGACGATAATGAAGTCGGGGCAGGCGACTGCTGCATCAGCAGCAAGGACATTGCAGAAACGTTTTCCAGTGGCGGGAACATGGTCGATGACATATTAAGTGCATCTTGGTATCTGCTTCTCGTTTGAGTTGCAAACAGTGCTGGCAATGATGATGCGGGCGAAGAGGTCGTCGATGTCGATGTTAAAATCTCCTCTCTCGTTTCCATGCCCGGACTCGGACTCGGACTCGCCATTGTCCTTGCAGTTGTCGATGTTGTTGTTGTTGCTGTTGCTGCTGTTGCTGTTGTCATTGTCCTTGCTGTGGACCTGTCATGCTGAGGAAAATCGGTGTAAAGTTGTGGATTAACTTGCTCCTGCATTAGACAATAGTCGACACATTGATGCACAGCCAAATCCAGTTCGGGCTCTTCGGGACACTCCCTGCTGGGGCAGGGCGACCACCAGACCTGCAAAAGTGTTAAGACATCACAAAAGTTTCAGTCATTGTATTGTTGTGTTTAAACATTTTAATAAATTGACATAAAAAGAAAACGTACATAAAATCTTGCTGCAATTCTAAAATATTCTTTATTTAGCTACAGTTAAGTTCAGTAGGATTTTGGCAAAGATTGTGCAAAACCCAGAAAAATCCCAAACCCAGTAAAGAAATAAATTTCAAGTTTAATAAAATTTTTTAGTTGAGAACGAACTAGAATTAGATGAACAAGTTTAAATTAAAAGCGATGGAAAGTATAGAGTGGATTTAAAGTTAAAGTTGCTGGTAGAAAACAAACAAAAAAGAAGAAGAAGGTGACAACGAGAAGAATAAATGATATGGGAAGGAAGAATAGAAAGATATATATATACAGTAATTGCTTTATTCGAATTTGAAAGTTTGCATTTTTAGGATAGTTGAGATAAATTATATTGTAACAGATATAAAACAAAGAAGTTACCATTATTATATAAGAAATCTATTTTTGACAATTGCCAAAATACTTAACTGAGATGACTTAACACTTTAAACAGACAACGCAGAGAGCATTTTAAACTTATATCCTCAGTGTTTATAAAGGCTCAGAGTATTCAAGATCACAAGTCGTAAAAAATTTAAAAAATATATATTACAAACATTTTTTTTTAATAAAAAAATGAAATAGGTAAATAATGTTTCCAAGGCAGAATCAGATGTCGTTGGGAGGACACCAATTCTTTATCTGGGATAATTACTATATTGGCGGTGATCTGTTTCGTGGTCTACATTAACTGTATATACCTAACCCAAGACCGTGGTGAAGGCATTGCGGTGTGGCAATTTCGTATTGTAAAAGAATTCACATATTTCTCTCTTTGAGAAGTACGCATATTATAAAAAATTGTAAGCAATAAACATAAGAAGACATAAATAAAATCCTATTTTGAATTTAAGTCAAGCTCAATTTCTGTGGGCTTGTTGCAGGAATTGGAATCAAACCAAGCAAATGAACGTTAAAAAGCTAAAAAGTTGAATGAGATAAGTTCAAATTAAAAGCAATAAAGAGAAGAGTGGAATACAAATTAAACTTGCAAGTAGAAAGACTAAAAGAAAATACATAGAGAAAAGATGATATTGGAAAATTTCTGAACTCGCTGGGTAAAATATATTCAGCTATTCTTTTGTAGTTTCCGGTTATCTCTGACCACACTTAGTTTTGTGAGATTTGCAAAGTACACGAAAAGTATGGTGCAAAGTTTAGTTTTGGCAACCCAATCGTAGAATCTAGTTCGAAATCAATAGGGAATCAAATTCAAATGTTGTCCTATGGTTAAATACACGGCAATTGGCTTAGTTATTTACTTTTGGCTTTATTACAAAACGTTTTTGTACAAGGTATTCTTAGCTACATTAAAGTTGAATACGAAACTAAGCGCCTGCTTTTTGCGATAAATAATTTGCCTTTTGTATGAAAAAAAGGTTGCTAACAGCAACTATTGACATAAACAAAGAATGTCAATTTATCCTGTACTTTTATTACATTTGAAATTCTAATGAATTTTTGATTTTAATAGTCAAACTACACAGTAAACACATTTTTACGTACACATCAATTTACAAATGCCAAAACGGCTCAACTAAGTAGGCTTAGCATTTAAAATCAGCATGTTTGAGAAAGCGTAGAGAGCATTTTGAACGTATAGCTTCAGTGTAGATAAAGACACACACAGTTAAGGAGCTCACAAGTAAGTGAAAACAAAATAAATATATTTGAAAAATATTGCTTCTAAAAAGAAACACACATTTCAGAATGTCTTCGCCCCAGCTTACCACATGGACGACACAGCTGCGTGAGTGGATCAGCTCACCAGCGAGTATATTGGTGATGACTGTCCTCGTGGGCTACATGGCATATATGACCCTACGGCGTGAGCATCCCACATACGATGATGAGGATTATGAGATGGAGGGACACGTTCAGTTGCCGGCGCCACTAAGTAATCTGGTTCTGGATAAGAAAGAGCTAGAGCGCTACGGCTCTCGCAATGACCATGGCAGATATTTGGTGGCTCTGAAGGGCATCGTCTACGATGTATCGAGTGCACCTCAAGACTTTGGGCCCAAAGGAACATATGCACAACTCGCTGGCACCGATATCATGTGGTTTATACGAAAAAATGCTGTCTTCGAGGCTCGCGAATTCAAATCCTATCTAAATGAATGGAAAATCATGCTCGAAGATCATTTCTATGCAGCTGGCAAGTTGGTGGGCGAAACTGATAGTTCCGATGAATCTGGCGAATCGGACGAGAACACAGCTTACGATTCCGCCTTGGACAATGAGGAATATGAGGAGGCCAAAGCTGATCATAACGAAGAAGAAAAAGTAGAGGAGAAACAAGATGCAGCTGAAGATTTAGTTAATCCAGCTAATGATGTAATTGAAGAGGAAGAAATAGATGATATTAGCATGGACGAGGATGATGAAGATGCTACCATAGTGGCCATAGACTAGTCACTTGGACTACTACTCTTCCCATTACCGCTTGGCCTTGCATTTGAACTTAAGCTGCACTTATACACATAGACTAAAACATAAATAAACTTTCGCCGGCTTGCGTTTATCTGCATATATACAGGCCAAGCTATGTATGTATGTGTTTGTGTTTGTGTTCGTGTCCGTGTCCTTGCATATATCCAATTTACCAATATTAATGCGAATTCAATAAGGTCAGCGGCTAGTGAAACGACATCGCCCAGCAAACGCCTGCAATAATAAAATGGTAATTTCCGTTGCTGGCGACATCGACAACGGGGCGTATGCATATAAATTTCTACCATGTGGACAACCAAACTCTCGCCCATAATGTCATTAAATAACAAACCGCATAGCAAGCAGCAGCAGCAGCAGCAGCAGTTGCAAACAGAAGGACAAACAAGCACATGAAAGTGGCCATGAGATGCAATGGACTCGAAAGAGTGCTAAGGATACTACTATAGGAGTACATTTGGTCAGTTAATTGAAGCTATAGCATAGGCAGATCCATGCTGAATTCATATTGAGTTGCGTTCTATTTCTTTTTGTTTTGTAAGCAAGTTTAGTTAACTTAAATTTGATTGGCAGCAAACAAATACTTCACAAATTGGAAATTGCCATGCAAGATAAGGCTAATTTGATCATTTTTAGTATCATTATTAATATTTAATTTATTTTTTCAACATTTCCATATTAAGTTATTCACTTTTTAATATATTGAATTAATTGCCAATTAAATATATTAAAGTAAAACATTTTATGTCAATGGTTTGCAGTCTATTCTAGTCTATATTTAATTACATTTATTTGTTATTTGCCAAAAAAATATTTAAAATAATTGAAATTTATTTGTTCACATTTATTATACACTGTTTCCGAAGACGAATAAACAAGAACGTTTTATCTTTTAATGCAAACCGTTATAAATCGAACTTATGAATGGAAGCAGCTAAGCTATCAAACATATATTTCAATCAGGTACTCATGTTCCGATAAATTGCTTATGATAAATCTATATATATGGTAAACTCTTAAAGGACAAACCGAAGAAGCAATTCAAAAATGTTTAGCTTAATGTGAAATATTAGTTTGTTAGATATATTTATTTTATACAAATATGTATTGTATGTACGGTGTATACGTAATAAATACAAATTCAATGCACAAACCAGCTCGAATCTGCCTGCGTGTGTGTGTGTGTATCTCAGGGCACAAGATACTTTGCGCAAATTCTCATTTACTGCGTGCAATGCGTGCGAATGGCAATGGTCCAGGACAGCACAACGAGGTCCTTCACACGCAGGTCCATTGCGTTTCATTACGACTAACGGCAATGGGCAAGTTACACTTACAGCATTGCACTGTGCATGTGTGTGTGTGTGTGTGAGAGGCATAAGTGTGTGTTGTTAGTGTAGCTTAAGTGCTAGGGAACGACACAAAGATAAATGTACGTGATACACACACATGTGAAGCTGAGGCGCACTCCAATTTAAGTGTGTTTTTCGGCATTGACGCCTGTTTTAGAAGCTTTTCAGGTATGCTCTTCTAGGGCCTGTTTGCTTGTTGCTTTTTAAGTCTGTTCCTCGATACTTTTAAAGCTAGTTTCCCGTTCAGTTGTCGCAGATGATGAAGTTGCATGATCTGCAGTTGATTTTCGCATTTGAGAAGGTACGTCTGATAGCAGAATTTTCTTTAAATGCCAATCATTAGTTTGCCATCCAATTGCTATTCGTGATTTTACTATTTCAAAATCAAATTCATATGTATTTTTATGCAGAGAATTAAAGCTTAAGGTTTCGCGCAAACAAGCTTAAATAAATTATTTTTGTGCTGCAGAAAACTGTCTGTCAATGTGACAAACAAATTTAAATGCACTCGCTGCGAATTTATTGGGGATTTGACATATTTACCAGGCGGTCCCTCTCTTGTTTCTATGTAATAGTCCTTAATATTCGCCATTCTGTGCCATTCATGAGACCATCCAGCCTCGCTGTCGACCTTTTGGAAGCCCTTTGCCACCAAACTTTGCTCTGTCCTGCTGCTATATTAGCAATGAAAGCTCTTTGCCGGAATTTCAATGACAATTCGGTACTAAAAATTTTATTACAACAGCGGCAACAGCAGCAGCAGCAGCCGGACACACAACAAAAGCAATAATGACAGCAGCAACAATAATTCAAACTATACAAATCCATAAACATAAAATACACAGAATACATAAAAACAAAAGAGCGGAGCTAACTTAAGCAGACCGACTACTGAATATCCTTGCAGACCGGACAATTTGGGCCAAAAGCATAAATTTTAATCATTTCTATCAATTTGTTAATGAGTTTAAATGTTTGTCTTAAATGTTTTTTATCGATAGAAAGATATTTTATTATATATTTATTCTATGTAATTTTAATTTTGCGAAAATTATTATGATTTATTGCCAAATGACAGCTAAAATGATGTGAGATAATCTATAATTAAATATTTATCAAAACAGCTTTAGAATTGAGAAACTAGTTGACTGCTAATGCTGTATATAATAATATCATTATTATTTATATTCTATACATATATAAATATTCCACTCTTTTCACTTATGTATCCATGCAATGCGTTACACGTTTCATATCAAACTAAGAAAGCTTCATGTAAGTGTATATATAAGATGGAGAGACCAACAAATTTGCTCAGTGCCTTTGACGACCATCGATGTCGAGCATCAGCATTTATAAGGTCCAGGAAGCAGACAACCCACATCCCACAACCCACAACCCACACCAAGGGGGCCACATTTGCACAGATATTTGCTATATTTGAATGGTTTTACATGACGTAAATTTATGCGCATGCAAAAATCGAAAAAGGCCAATTTACGCAAGCGAAGATGCAGCAGAAAATAGTAAAAAAAGAAGAAAACAAACAAACAAATTGTTCGATATGCAGCAACGGGTAACAGGGTGACCCCAAACACTGACAGGCACACACATTGCGTATGCGTGTGTGTGTGACATTTAGTGAAATACTGTGTTTGTGTGTGCGTCAATGTGAGCCAGAATGCTGGGCGCGCAGCAATGCGTAGTCAGTGTTTTGTCTCTCTGTGTGCTGTGCCTTACTTTTCGAGCGAAATCCCACGCATACACACACACGCACACGCACACACACACACACACACATGCACACATGCACACACACACACATGCACACACAGTGGCACTCACACATCGCAAGAGAGGGAGAGAGAGAGAGAGAGAGAGACAACGACACTTATAACCTCACTTGTTAGCCTTGTGTGCGTTTTATGGCTCTGTGTGGGCGCGTTTGGCTTAGTATATGTTGTATAAGTCTGCATCTGTGTTTGTAACTGTATCTGTATCTGTATCTGTATTGCATGTGACAGCGTTATGGCGCCTCAAAGAAAAACGCCGGCTTTTATGTGTGCTGCGTGCTGCTGCCTCGCAAAATGGAGTCTTGCAACCGGAGACGAGATGCGTGTGTGCCACAATTGAATACGTGTCCGTTGCAGTGTTTTAGCTTAAGTAAAACATTCCCATGGTAATATGTCTCTATGCTTGTAGTCAGCCATATTTGTCTTTGCAGCATGCTCAATTTACTTTAGTCAGGGCGATATTGATGCACAAATGAGCCAATGATGTCTGAATTTAACGATCCCAATTGATGTTGTAGCAGCTTACTGCAAATTAAGCACTGACAAATTAACAAAGAACCAAACAAAGTATAGATCTATATATAGTATATATATATATATATATGTATTTAGATCAGTGTACAGCAAAGGCTTTTCTTTAAATTTGAATATTTAGTTTATAGCATGTGGGTTAAATTATTTAACATCTATGCAACATGAAGTGAAACGTCCCAATAAGTTTGATAACTTTGGGCTGAAACTTTAAACACGTAAACGGCCCAAGTTTCCAAATACTTTGCCAAAAACTGAACAGATTTTCCAGCTCGAGGTTGCTTTATGGCTTGCTTCCTAAATACATTCAACATTTAAAAGTTTCCATATGCGAAAAGCAACCTATTTTCAAACTCGAGGCTTCAGCTTTAGTTGTCGAGAACAAATATACAATATATTGATTTTGACTATCATCAAATATAACTCGAGAAACTTGTAAATAATGGTAATTTAGAAAAGCACTTTTAAATAATTATAATTAAATACTGGTAATTGAATAAACTCTTTAAATAATCGAAAACATATGCTTTACATCACTTGCAGTCAGTTCTTTGATTTAAGTACTACATATTTTAATGTGTCTATGCAGTCATGAGCTCTATCTACTATGGCCTTCGGCTGAGAGTTTCCACTATGCCGTTGCCTGGAAACTAAGCTCACTGAAACAAGTTAACTGACAATAACTGATGGCTTTATCAAACTAGATGCCCATGACTGATGCGTTATTGTTGAGCTCGAATCAAAATCATTTTTGCTTAGCATAGCTGCCAAGCACGTTAACCGAGTTAACCAATAGCAAACCGCTCCAGCTCTATTTTTTTATTTTATTTTATTTTATTTATTGTCGACTACTGACAGTCGACACAAAAGAATTTATATAAAATTATAAAAAAATTTTAATGTATATACAAGAATTTAAATAAATTTAAAATCGTAAACATATTAAATTAAAGAAATAAAGTTAAAATTACGTTAGGCTCTGGGGATATCAATAGCAAAATTAAATCATTGGTCCAACATTTGTTGCAAGGATTGGGGAAACCCAGAAAAAACCCAATCAAACCAAAAATCAATAAAAATTTGTTAAGTAGTTAATGAGTTAGTATATATTAGAAAGTATTTTATAAAGTGAAAGATAGAAGATAGAGAGAGAATATAGAAAAATAAAGGAGGGAAATAAAGAAAGAAAAGGGAAAATAGATTTAACTAAACACGGGCAGAGGTGTCCCGTAAATACAAAAGAATATAAGATTTTATTAGTGGGAGAGAGAGCTCAACCGAGATGACATGGAACACTTTGTTGTAGTCCTTGCAAAGAACACGAAGAGGATTGTGCAAAGCGTAATCAGTCGTGCATGAAGGTAAAATCAAGGGGACGTAGTTTCTTGTTGGCCTACTAGGCACAAAAAAGTTTAGGCGAGCTAACAGAAAGGAAGAGTCTATGTCGCCGTTAATTAACTTGTGTAGGAAGACAACACCAAGCGTTGTTCTACGGTTAAGTAACGACGGAAGATTAATAAGTAACAGCCTACTGGAATACGATGGCAAACGGAGATTGGGATCCCAGTTAAGTCCACGTAAGGCAAAGAGCAGAAATTGCTTCTGCACGGATTCTATACGCTCTTGGAAGTTTTGGTACTGCGGACACCAAATACATGAGCAGTATTCAAGGATAGGACGAACTAAAGAAACATATAGCAGTTTTGTGGTGAAAGGATCGTTAAATTCTTTCGACCAACGCTTAATAAAGCCAAGTACACCTCTGGCCTCATTAGTGATAGTCGACATATGCATATTAAAGTTAAGCTTGTTGTCAAAAATGACTCCAAGATCTTTAACTGTAAAGATACGTTGCAATGGAACATTGTCAATCGTATAAGTGGTTAAGTAGGGTCTAGTCCGACTAAAAGTCATGAACTTACATTTTGAACAATTTAGCTGCAGTTGATTGGCCGAACACCAGCGCTGCATAGAGTTCAAATCATCTTGCAGATGAGTATGACACAAGGGATCGGTGTACGAAAAAATAAGTTTCACATCATCTGCGTACATAAGAATACGAGAGTGTGATACAATCGAAGGCAGGTCATTAATGAAAAGAGTAAAAAAGAGTATTTACGCCAACTACCTTATTTTGCCATTTCAGCTACTTAGCTTTGCCCAAACTGTTGTCATAGTCATCATTATGTTGCGGGTGCATCAGCAACATCAACAACAACCATGAAAGCATCAGCATCAGCAGCAGCAGCAACGAGGAACCATAAAGCAACCGCATTAAATCTACCGTGCAACAGCTGCATAGCACTTCTTGTTGCCAACTTTGTGTGTGGCATTTAATACCTGCAACGTGAGTGTGCGTGCGTGTGTGTGTGTATGTGTGTGTGTGTGTGGCAGCTAGTGGGTACTTGTACTTGTGGCAGACTACACACTACATGCTACAGACTACAACTGAAGCGTTATTGCTTTTAACTCAACATATCACCTAGCTAACTTTCAAGCGTTTAAAGGTTCGGCATTTGCTGTTTGATTTAAAGCTTTAACCAAATCGACGGTTGCCATCCAATTTGCAATTGCCAAAGTGCATTTATCCATTGCGATTAGAGCGATCAAAGTAATTAAAGCGAGCATTTCAACAAGGCAAACTTGGCACACTTTTGTTGCCGTTGTTGTTGTTGTTGTTGTTTTGGGAAGGACATGCTTACCTCGATGTCGCCACTGTCCGGATGCCGTAATACAAATGCCGATGGCACCACTCCTGGTATCTCCTGTTGCGGTATGAAGAGCAGCGAGTGATGGAAAATTGCATTCAGCAGGAGACTCATCACAACGACTGGTTTATATTTGCCAAATTTGTCAACGAGGAAACCTGCACAGTGACAGAGAAAAGTGGAGAAGAACAGAAGAGATGTGAAGAGATGCCAGGTTAAAACTCTGAATAAACGATGTGCATGTGTCTCTCTGTGTGTGTATTTGTGTATTTGCATCTGTGCCCTGGCCAAGTGTTGCTTTAAGTGCGCAAGCCTTATCAAATATGTTGACTACCAAGTTGCTCACAATTTATATATAAATTAAGGTTGGGTCAGTGTAAAGAACTCTAGTTAGATTTGTAAATGTAATTGCACATTGCCTGAAAGCTGTTTCTCAGCATTTTGTATCATCATTATAGCTTATGCAACTCATAATAACTGTCAAATTTTCAGATGGCATCTAGTAAATACTACATGCCCCGCAAAGTATGCAATGGATTTAAGTTTAAATATTGAATTTTCATTTTATAATTATTTGCTTAAAACTCCCAGTAATCCCATTTCTATTTGTTTAATATTTAATTTTATTAATTTAGAGTGCACTGAATAATATATAATTTTCTATTTATATAATTTTATAAATATTAATGATATTATATAAATGAAAAAGAATAAGCCTGTGCTAAAAACTTGAGCTTAAAAAAATGTCGATTGAGCCAGTTGATATCAACACTTTAAATATTCGTCATCTACATATACGGAATGTGCAGCGCATTTATCCATTTTATATAATGTGCAGCGCGAAGTAAAAAAAACACAGCGCTTTCATCCGCAAAAATGTCGCTTGGGAAATGTGTCACAACAGCAATTGTTATTGTCATTTAAACTAAAGGTAATTTAATTATGTTCGCTCTTTACTAAAAACGCTGCTGCAAAAACGCTGTATGCATAAAAAAACCATACAGCAGCTTAAAGCGAGCGCTGAGTGACACTATAAGCTATTTTTATAACAAAGGTATTTTTCAGCTAAGAACTTTCAACTTGTAGATACTCTGCTTTTCGTATTTCCTTTACTGGCAATCTCCATTATATTTTGCTTGATACAAATTAAACAAAAATTTGCACATTGAAATTGTCTTTTGCATCGATAATCATATATATATATATACAGTTGTTTATTTGCTCACTCACCTGTTATTGGAGGGCTGAGAAAGGTCGTAAACGGCAGCGCCAAATATATAATCGCAATCTCTTCCACTGTTAATCCAATCGACTGCATGTGTATCGTCAAATAGGGCAGCAATGATGAAGTGGCTATAATAAAAACAACGTATGAGTAATCAGTGATGTACAAGTTGTATACAAATAACAACAAAAATAAACATCGGACGACTTTATCGTTTGAGAATAATGTCACAATTTTGTAAGTAAATTCTTGTCTTGTTTTGTCATTCTTATTCAATAAAAAATATATAAAAAGTTATGTTTGCAGGCGCTTTTTAGTCTGTCGTCCCATTGCATTCTGCATTCGACAGTTGCCTTACGATATACATATTGAATGAATAGAGTCACTGAAGCAAAGAGAAACATTTATGTAAAGTTTTCATGAATAAAGCTTAAGGACCTAGTGCCTAGGAGCAATCGTCTGTGCCTCCTCACTCAAAACGAGCGCATTTCATTAATAAATTATGGAATATGTCCGTTGTTGTTGCTGTTGTTGCTGTTGTAGCTGACGTTGCAACAGAGGCAACAGAATTACGTAAGTAATGACGTCAAATTGGGCGTAGAAAAACCGAAAAATCCGGAACACGCAATTGCAACTGTCCGGCTGTCTGGGCCGGACAGAGCCTTGACCAATCCAATTTCAATGCAAACACGCAGCAGCCAGGTCCTTTGGAATGGAATCGGAGTGTGCTACGTGCCATGAATGTAAATTGCTGTTTACCAGCTTCAGTTTACTCCATGCTGCTTTAAATCGTTTTTACATTGCCTCGGATAATTAACAATATATGTATGTTACGTAATAAAGCATATGTGTGAGTGTGTGTGTGTGTGTGAGTGTGTGCATCTTATGTGTGTGTATGCCTTTGTACAACAAACAACCAGCAGTATTATTTGAAATGCGAGTATATAAGATCTCGGTAAAAATATAATTTAAATTGCATTAAAGAATATATTTCAGAAAGGATATTTACTAAAAACATAGAAAATATTGTGCAGAAAGATTGGAAATTCTAGATGGGTGAACGACATTCTCTTTTTAAGATCTTGAATTTAAAAATCAAGAAAGATTTTTACCTGAAGAAATTTGGAGAACTGTAGAAATTCAATTCCTAAACTAATGGCTCTTTTCTTTGCGGGTCTTACAGATCTTCTCTTAGATAACATGTGGAAATAGCATAACACTGGTTACACTGAACAACAAGGATATCGATAGGCGGCAATCGCATGTTATCGCAGGTAGTTGTTAGTTATTAGATCGTTAAATGTTAGAGTTGCTGCAAAGTATATGTGTTTGAAGGGAATTGATAAAGTAAAGTTTAAGTTGACTGAAGAACAAATTTACCACGTCAATCCTGTTTAATCAATAAACATTTTATGAAATCAGATCTTAAACAGATCTTCAAGTGTGAACACTTAAGGCAACATCCTTCGATACTATTCGGAGGATACAATTCAATTAATGCATATCGGTAAACTGCATTAACGCTGCTGCAGTTACTTATAACAGTAGCATGTATGTGTATGTGTATATATGTGTGTGTGTGTGTGTTGTTAACGTAATAACAATTAATTGCTTTACGTCTTCGTGTGTATGTGTGTTGATTGTTAGCTGACGCGGCCAACGGAAACGGAAATACATTAATTCAAGGGTTGTACGGATCGGCGGCCATTTTCGCCATTGCCTTTCCGTTGCCCCTCAGCCCACCCGTTTGCATTCGTAATTAATTTCAAGCATGCGTCCGCTGCAAACTCCTGCAGCCTGTACACCGAGTCCTGCTGACATATTTATATGGCCATTTAAATGAAATCTGGCTGATATGACGCGGCTTTGCGCGGGAAAACTGGGTTGTTTGCTGAAAATTGCAATGTTCAGTGGTAATTTTGGTTAAGTGGCAGCACATTTAGTTTTTTATAAAAATTTAATGAAAGTTCTTATCGATCTCAAAGCGCTGCATTTAATTCATTAATCGATTTATGTTTTATCGATTTTGGAAAATCCTTTTGATATATGAGAAATATAAAGCTTATTATGTTAGCAATAAATATTTGGATATATTCTTATGGAATATATGTAACTGTATATCTAAAATGTCTTTAAGTCTTCCTACGGTTGTACTTTTGAGGTTAAGTATATCAAATTAATATATAAATTATAATATAAAAAATAGTCTAATTGCAAACTGGTCGCTAGCTACTTTCGAAAGGTCAGCGATGTGTCCTTGAGTCTGCTATGATACAGGCTATAGAAGCTGGCAAATATTAACCAACGACAGCTAAAAATGAAATTGAACAAAGGCGTGAATATGCGAGCAAATAAAAAACACATTAATACTAATATTTGCGGCAATTTGACTTTAATGGCATAAGACAACATACGACCAATGGCCAAAGAGAGCTGGCATTATGAAGAGCCGACCGAACATGGGGAACGAAGATAGATAGAGGGAAAGAGAGAGGGGGAGAGGGAGAGGGAGGAGAGAGAGAGATGGGCAGCCAAACAGCAATCGCAAAATGTTTTTGTCATTGACCGCTAGCAGCGAAAAGCGGCGCACGGTCATCTGACTTGACTTGACTTGCGTTGATTTAAGTTTAAGATACAGATACATATACACATACAGATACAGATACAAGTACATAGATACTTGAGGCAGTAGCAACAACAGAAACAACAACAAGGCGAATGAAACTAAACCTTTCTCAAGCTTAAAGTACATAAGATAGATTTATTTACAAAAGCCACACACACACACACACAAATATAAACACAAACACACACACTGATATCTTAATTGCCACATGCTGAGAAAAGCTGTGCAACTTATCAAAAGATGTGCATCTTGTGCGAAGGGGCAGAGAGAGAGAGAGAGAGAGAGAGAGAGTAGCTGAGTGTTTGTGTAACTAAATTTATACAAATGTGTAACACATTTTGTGCCTAATTGATAACTTCCGACCAGCCTAGTCCCCCAGTTGCACAGCTCTATATATCTATATATGTAGTTCTTGCTATAGTTCCATAGTTGCTCAGATCGTCACACGCACATGAAAGATACAACTGACAGGGTCGACACAGGATGGGGAAGGGGGAAGGGGGGTGGTTAGGGGGCAGGGGTACAAGAACGTTGTGATAATGAATTCAAAGATTCACTGCCAGCCTAACTCGCTAAAATTGCGATACTTGTGTATCTGTGTGTGGTCAGTGTATGTGTGTGTGTGTGTGTATTTGTGGTTGCGTGTAAAATTAATTGCGTTGGTGTTTTAGTATACAAAAAATAGATGTACTTTTGTTTTTATTGATGTTTTAAATTTAAACTCAGGTTTATTTTACGTGTACTTAATTTATGAATAGGTATTAAGCATCGATTTGCTGAGCTTGTGTGAGAGCTAAAAATTTATAGAAACTTTGAATGTAAACTCAGTTGGCACAAATAACATTCACCAAACCGTAGCAGGAACTTGACAGAAATTCTCTTTAAGTCTTATATAAATGATTGAAATTTGACTTTAATATCTAGACGCCCCAAGAACCCAGGTACCTCAGTTACAGCTATATTTTTTAGCCTTAAAAATAAATATATTGATTCTATTTTCAAACGATATATACACTGAAAGCGACTAATTTTTATATTTTTATTAGGTGAATCTACTTTTAAAATTGTGGGGAGAACATAAATTTGTATACCCTGAACCCATTGGACTAGTTATAAGTTCTCGTAGTTCTCGTAGTCTCGGGACAGATCAAGTTTATTTCATTTTATCGATAACTCATACCGTTCAAAAGCTATCGATCAATTTCGTTTTCAGACTAGCCTTTTTGGGCCATAACTAAAAAGTTATTATAGCTAGATTTGACATGTATACTCTCGAATATCATACACATGTTACAAATATTTCACTTTCTGGATACGACCACCAAAATCCCCCCAAAAGTAAAAAAACGAATTTTTGAAGGTATGACCTTGCAAATTTTGGTTTGGTCACACATTTTATTGCCAATGTTATGTCCTAAAAATTTCAGAAAGATCGGACAATAAACAAAGAAGTTATTTAAGATTTTACTTTCTATTGTGTGGGTCTCAGTGAAAAGGCAAGCTAACTGCATAAACCGCCTGCACTGCTTGCACTGCTTGTACTGCAGCATGTGTGTGTTTGTATGTATATACATTGATAGATTAGTATGAATGAAAGTAAGGACTGGGTTCCGGGTATATTCAAGATCGATTTGTAGCTTCCACTTGGAACTAAAAATGTCTGTCTTTTCTTATAGTTACCATAAAACACAATGTTATATGTAGTTAATAAGTACTCTACAAATTTCTAAAACTTTACAAAGATTTCAAATTCACCGAGAAACTGTATTCTGTTTTATATTTATATATTTACAGCCTTATCAAATTTGTGCTGTTTTAGAAAAGCTCAAAGTACATCTACTCAAAGTACTTTGAAAAGCAAATCGTGTTAAAGTGGTCTCTAAAATTGTCTTTTCTTGTTTCCAAAGGTAACATTATAAATCATATCGTGTCATAATCGGTTAGGCCAGCATATAACTGACAGTTCAGTTGTGTTATCAGCGAATTGACAACAAGCTAATTGCTCGTTGTGCTGCCCCTTTTATAATTGGTTTTTAATGACATGTAACTTATAGATATGTATATATGTATATGTATATATTTGCAATCGGTACTCACCTCCATACATGACAAATAGCGTTATCTTGAGCATTATCAAATTCGGATTTATGCCGCGTCGCTGGCAAAATTCGCCAAAGCGCGACAATTCGATTTTTTCGGCACGGATGGTGTCCGTCACCGTCTCCTCGCTGGCCATTTTCACCATTTTCACACTCACACTCAGACACAACCACAGCCACGAGCTCACACACACACACACAGATGCAGATGCAGATGCAGATACACAGTCTTTTCTATTTGTTTAATTGCATATGCTGTTGTTGTGACAGTTTGAAGTTCGTTTCAATGAAATGCAGCGACGCTGGTTTAGTTTTCAGTTTCTCGGTCAGACACACACACACTGACACGCACACACACACACACACACACAAATAATAGAGCAGACAGACACACTCAGATAAAACGATGTGTGTGTATTTGTAGGTACAGGGTTGTGACTGACTTTTCTTATGGCTTTTGATTAAATCCAATTGAGATTTGTGATCATAAATGGCGTACAAAAAAGCGTTGCTGCTTCTGTTGTTGTTGATTATATTATTATAGTATTGTGAATTTGTTGTATGTTAATACTTCTTACATGGCTGCTCACACTAAAAATAAACCATTTATTTGTTAGATACACATCTAATTGGTTTTAAATTCAAGGTTTCCTTTTGTATATTATTATTGTATTGCACTTCACTGCGCACGCGAAACACCTCAATTGCCAGCATTGCGTATACGTAATTTACATATTCCCATCTTCTAGTTCATTTTTGCTATGGCTACTGTCTTATTTCTTATTGTTTTGGGTGTGATTTTGGAGCCGCGCGTTTTTAACTTTCACAGTCGCCGTTCGCTGCGAGACTGAGACAAATCTCTTATCGAGCTACCCCGAAAAGATTTTTGTGCCTACTATATCTTTTGCAATCTCCACACTCACACACACACACACACTGAAACTAACACACAGTCTAATCTATGCAGTCTTACTTAAAGAGCAAACGTTGCTCACTTCCACACTGATGATGACGATGATGATCATCCATATGGGAATGATCATCATGATGAGATTCTAACATATAAATTGGACCAGTTACCGTATCGTATTAGTGACAGACGATCTCAGCTGATGATAATGTTGTTGTTATTGTTGTTGTTGTTGTTGTTGTTGCTGATGATGGGCGGCAGACGACAGTTGAGATCCCAGAGATAATGTCGCTAGTCTGTTACTGTTTTTCTTTTCTTGAATGAAGATAAAAAACATAACCTGAGCGACCAACTGACGCGCAAAACTGTCACCCTGAGTGACAGCGGTGAAAACAGAAAACAGATTGAGAGGATAGGCCAAGGTTTACTACTTGCTGTGTGGTGTGAGAGGTGTGATGAGAGCAACAACATTTTCACATTTTCACATTTCCACTGGCCGCACTTCATTTCGACCATTTTAAATCAATCAAAAAGGCTGATTTAAAAAAAAATAGACTTTGAGTTATTCAATAAAAAAAAAACCTTCATTTCAATCTTTAACAAGTAGTGTGCTCTAGTCGGGAGTGCCCAACTAGGAGATATCCTGAACCCAGTCGTTACATCCAGTCAAACTTACCTATCAATGTCATACCTTGCTAAATTAGTGCTCAATTTTGGGGAGATGTGGGTTAGGCATCCAAAAACTGAAACTGCTATTTGAGACCATACACACCAAATTTGGTGCACTTCGCTCTTATAACTTTCAAGTTATGGTCTGAAACCGAAATTTATCGATAGCTTTTGAGCGGGTTATCGACAAATTGAAACAAACTTCATCTGTCGCGGGACTACTCGAACTTAAATTCCAAGTATGAAGTCTCTACCTCTTGTAGTCTCTGATATCCGCGTGTTCATACTGACGGATGGACAGACGGACATAGCTACTGATACTGATCAAGAATATATATAGTTTATATGCCTGTTACATACTTTTGCACAAAATCATTATACCATTTTACCCATTTCGCATGGGTTCAGGGTATAAAAACCGAAAAGAACCGAGCTCGTTTTTAGATTAGTTACTCTTCTTTCTGTTGTCGTTAGTAATACTAAGTTTTAGTCAATTCTTTATATACTGTGTCCACTCGCTCTCTATTTCTTTCTCTCTCTCAAAATTTGTGACTTTCAACATATTTTAGCTTTGGTTTGATTCCTTTTTTTCTTGAGTTTCCAATTATAAATTTAAATGTACCACACAGACACTCATTTACATTATATAATACTCTATGGCTTATCAGCCATATTCATAGGTCGATTGCAGGGATTCCAAAATTGTATTTTGCACAAGCGAAGGACTTCCAAAAAGATTTGCACACGAAAAAGTTTTAGGCATTTCGTTTCAAGAACTATTCACAATAGAAACACGCAACGAACTGTCAAAGTTGCTCAAGCAAAATAGTATTTGACCAGCCAGTCACATGGACAAATAAAATACAACAGCAAACATTACAATTAGCTGATAAGACGCTGTGATTGATACACCCAAAGAGGTATTCTTAAAGGCGCTTGGCAACCTGACCACGTGCTTCAATTTCATTACATATATATATATATATATATAGATGTTTGATAGGCTCAGCTCTTCAAATTTGCATTGTGTGTATCTTGAGACTTGAGTTCAGAGGCTGACCTCATGAATAAATAATGCTAATAGAGGCTTATTTTGCCAATTTTCAGCTAAGCCATAGAAGCCAATTTGCTTTGATTTAGCCAACTGCCAGTTAAGCACGAACATTAACTACCATTTGATTGGTGAAACATGAATGACAAATTATTTTAGAGAATTAAGAACTTTATCTGTAACTGAAGCCAAAAATATTTTATTTATTTATTTTCGTTTTATTTTTATGAACCGACAATTGTTAATGAAAGTCTCAAAATGTTTCATACAAAATACATTCAACTCCACTCAAAAATACAAATAATTTGGATAGGCTCCATTGTCTCATAAAAACTGTATTAAACATTTAAAAATTGGCTCTTGGAATGATAAACATAAGATATATATGCATACGGGAAATTGTCATTTAGGATGTATACAAACATTTGGAAGACCAAAGATCACTTTAGTTAAACATCATTCTATATTCCATACTTATTATTATCTCATCAAAAGCACATCGAAATAACAAAGTGACAGGAGCAAAATCGTTGATTAGACGATGTATTTTTAGCGTACCTATAAAGATATATATATCATCTGTATTATAAGAGATGATATACGCGTTGTAAAAAGGCATACGTAAGCGAATTTAACTTCGCCAACTGATTAACCTTGATAACTTTCGTTATCATCATCATCTTTAGATTATATTGTGCAAAAGTGTTACGCAAAAGAAAATAAATATACACAGGGAAATTGCAGATAGACGTTTGCTCTCCAGCTTAAAGCAGCTCTTGATTTATGTATGTCAATGTATCTGAACAATATGTGTATATATGTATATATATTAAGGCAGTCATATTATGTCTGTTAAATACTCTAGCAGAGAGTACACTTATTTTAATACATAATAGGTTTATATTTAATATTTAAATGGTTGCAGATTGCAGTTGCACAATATATATAGAAAAACAAATCAGTCTGGTCTGTTACTTATCAATATATAATAATACTATCATCTATTTGCCAGAGTATTTCTTCTTCGGCACGCAGATGATAGCTCCATATTTGTTTGACCCAGAATTTAAAGAAATTCGTCTGTATATTAATAATTAGGTCGTTTAGATAAGTTAATATTGCTATTCTTCAAGGCTGTAAATTCCAAGTCATATCTTTACGTTTTTCTTAACAAAGGTTTTCCTTCTATGCGATTCTCAAGAATTGGAGTAAGCTCTGCGGATTTTCATATTGATTAGTGATCTCCGACCTTTGAGTTGCTAATAGTATAGCTCTCCTAAATCACTAGTCTACTTACTTTTTCTCTCTTTCATTTCGGTTTTTCTTAATGGTTTAGTTATAAATGTTTCTCTCTCTTCTCTCTCTTACTCTCTCTCTCTCTCTCTCTCTCTTACTCTCTCTTTCATTTAGGTTTTTCTTAATGGTTTAGTTATAAATGTTTCTCTCTCTCTCTCTCTCTCTCTCTCTCTCTCTCTCTCTCTCTATCTCTCTCTGTCTTTCTCTCTCTCTCTCTTCTCTCTCTCTCTCTGTAACTCTCTCTCTCTTACTCTCTCTCTCTCTCTCTCTCTCTCTCTCTCTCTCTCTCTCTCTTACTCGTTCTCTCTCTCTCTCTCTTACTCTCTCCCTCTCTCTTTCTCTCTCAATATAGATTTACCCACATAGATTCAATGGTATCAGAACAAGTTCAAAACACCATCTATATGTCAATCTCAATACATATTTAACAGTTGCATTTCTAGCGTGGAGACAAACCATCGACTCATATCTTTAAGCTTCTGCGTTATATACGAATACAAAAGCCAGTTTGTAACACCAGCGTTAGTTGCTGGGAAAACTGAGCTTGTGGTCATATCATTTAGCTTTTGACACAGCAGAGAATGCAAGCAGGCAAAATACCAAACAATACCAGCTGTTATTTGTCCAAACAATAATTGACTAAAAAACACCACAAACTCCAAATATACCAAATATATTTTTTCGTTTGCCCAATGCGTGCCTATTTGATTTGTTTTCGCATTTGTTGTTGTTTTGACGCCGAAGACTGAGCACGTCGGGACACGGCTATTGCAAAAAAAAAATTAATATTAATTACAAAAGTGAAGTGAAGTGTATGCAAAAAGGCGACAAAGCGCTAGATAAGAGCCCATTAAGCATTATCTAAGCGTGGCAAGCAAGCAAGCAAGAAAACACCGAGATTAGATACGACAAGAAAATCAAAATAAAGTCAGTGAAAAAGCTGCAACTGAAGCCAAACAGCCGCCGCGTGCGAAAAAAGACGCAGATATATATATATATATACATATGTATGTAAGAATGTAGACGTACAAAAGAAGAGCAGAGAGAAGTTCAGTGCCAGGTGCCAGCGTCCGCATCGTGTTTGTTTGCCTCTCATGTGTCTGTGTGTGTGTGAGTGTTTGATAGTGCTGTATTCTGTTTAAGTGTGAGTTTAGTTGTAAGCGCACCTGTCTGTCGTCTGCCTTGGAGAACTTATTGCACACAAAGTCGAGACAGCAGAGCCACACATCAACAACAAAATTTCGCTGACCGACGCCGCGTGTGTATGTGTGTGTGTGTGTGTGTGTGTGTGTGTGAAAATGTCATTGTCAGTGACGACGCTGACGTCGCAGTTTAGATAAAGATAAAACTCAGCGAACGCGCGCGACAAGCAAATCAAAAGTGAAACAAAACGACTGAGAAGAGAGTGAGCGAGAAAGAAGAAGCACTCGTTTGATCCGTCTTACTGTTAAAGCAGTCAACAACAACAACAACTACTCAATGTATACGTCCAGTTAAAGGTCGCATGCAAATAACTGTTCATTTTGCTAATAAGAGGTGAGTTCATGTACCGCTATTTGGGCGCTTTTGTGACACAGTTTTTCAATCAATTAATGACATTTTTGGGGTTGAAATTCCTTTGGATGCTGCTTCCATTCTATGTGCAGATACTTCCGCTTTGGGGGCGCTATTCAGTTTGGGGGTGGTTTTTGTTATTGCGCGCTCAGCTGATACATGTACATATGTATGTATGTACATATGTATGTATGTATATACGCACATTTCTCAAAGCTGTGTGACTTTGAGTGCGGACTTTATGCTTTGAAGGCCATTTGCGGCATTTATGTTTTCTGCGCAAGCAACAACCGTTAGCGGAGACTCGGTAAAAATAAAATAAAGCCAACTTTGCATATTACGGCTTTAAAACAAATGCACCCACACAAGTCAATCTTTCGCTTAAAAGCCCGTTTATTTTATTTTTATTTTACATTCATTTACAAATATTAAAGTTCATTTTTGTGTGTTGAACTTGACCCAAAACGCGACCTTCAAGCAAAGAGCACTCATGTCTCCAATTCTCTCTCGACTGATCTGATTAAATTGCGTGCATTTGCTTTACGTGCCCCCAAATCCAATCGGAGACTTTGCTCATTAATCACAATGACTATTTTTCATTTTTGAGGTCTGCTAAGCTGACAGCTAAACCTTACTAAAAATAGACCACTAGGATGAGAGCAGATACGTTAAATGATATTGCATATGAATTTATTTCACTTAGTCATTGACTGTTTACGAAAGTTATCGATAAATATCTCTAAGGGGTATGAAAGTTATGAAAGGCCCCCAATTTAATATACTATGTTTATTCTCCCCAGGTCAAGAATTTTTAAATTTACCACTTTTTGAGGATCAGGCTAAATCATAATGCGATCACGATTCCCATAAAAGAGTGTTAAACCAACTAAAAGAGAAAGAGAAAGAGAGAGAGAGAGGGAGATAAAGAGAGATATAGAGACAGAGAGTGCCGCATTTAGCTTGTGACAGGTGAATTTTTGTTTGTGATTTCTATCCTCTTCTTTTGCTTCGTATTCTTATTTATTTTGTTCACTTGTTTGTTTTGCTGTGTTCAGATTTCGTCTTCATTCATTGTCGGTGCGGCATTTTGTTTGTTTTTGTATACCCTTTGCAGAGGGCATGAGAATTTTGACACAAAGTGTATAACTCCTAAAATGAATGTGATTTTAGTTCTTTAAATGTCTTCCTTAGAAAGACTTTTGAGATAGTATGCATATAAGATCTGACCGGATCAGATGATTATATTATACAGTTTGCTTAGAAACAATCTATAGAGTATGAAAAGCGATTTACACATCTGCCTTATGTCTTGCAAGGGTATTTCATCTTCGGCAATTCACACATTTTGTATGATTCTTGATTCTCTTTTTACTGATTTGTTCGCTGGCTACCTGATTGTTAGCTCTGGTCTCTTCCCGTCTATTTGCATCGCTGCTGGATGACACTAAGACGTTTACCTGCGGCAGGTGGAGTGCCCAGTTTGGAGTCTACATTTTTTCTCCATTTAACTTGTTCTGTTCTCTTCGTAGCCTCCTCCAATCTTCTGTTTTATATCTTTTGCTATGCCAGGCAATATGAGAAGTTTGCTCCAACGAGAGATTGTTTTGCACAGTATAAAATTCAACGATCTCATCAACTGATCTGTTTGGCATTTTGTTGTCGTTCGTTGTCTTTCATCTCACTGTGACTTGGCTTGAAATGCTCTCTTAATTACTATCAGCCGCCTATTAGTTACAGGGCCTTTCTAAGTATGATGTGACTTGATAATAACTATAGCCTCTTAATGATTTGCTATGGAAGTGTGGAAGCGAGGCTAACGCGATTTCAGAATAACCGCCAAGTCTCATATTGATATTTATAGAAAATTCAATTGAGACGAAAGATGCTAGAGAAAGTTGTTCCTCGGGGAAATTTTGTGGAAAGACTGTAGATACATCTTGACTAAGGCTTGATAATAAACTTGTTGGCTTATTTATCAAATTTGATATGCAAATTTCATTCCAATTGCGAGGAAGCATTCTAATGTACTGCAAATCTTTTCCATTTCCAGCCACTGAAGCAGCAAAAGCTTTTGCCAAATTGCTTGCAAAAATGTTAGCCAAAAAGCAGCACTCGCAAACACTAATAGAAAATGGCACTCACTGAAATATGTAATTTGCGAATGTTTGGGGACTCGGGAGGATCTCCATGCTGAAAGATAAAAGCTATGCTGCACACACTCTCATCTCCAGAGGTTTCTCCTTTTAGCAATCTGCAATGCAGCTCCATTAACCTGCCACAATTCAAGAGTGCCGCAGCAGTTGTTGCAGTTTCTGTTTCTGTTTCTGTTTTGTGCCGGCAACAAGGTGCAACATTCTTGAGAGTTTCCATTCTTCACTCTCTCGCTCTTCCCATGCTACCTTGTGCTTTTTACTGCTTCTGCTTCTTATTCGTATTGTGTCTGCTGCCTTTTACTGTCGCTGCGGCTGCTGCTGCTGCTGTTGCTGTTGCTGTTGTTGTTGTTGTTGTGGCTTTTGCTAGTGCGCCTTCTCCTTCTTATCTTTTACGATACGCTACAGTATGACTCAAGCGAGGGCTGCCACTGTTGTATTGAATTGTCAATGTTCAGTTAGCAGAAGTTGTTGTCATCTAGTTTTTATACCCCCTGATCCCATTAAAATGGGTAATCTCGAATGGCATACCCATGTAACAAATAGTTCACTTTTGGATCACCCCCCAATCCCCCCAAAAGTTCAAAAAACGCATTTTTGAAGTTATCACCTTGCAATTTGGTTTGGTAACACATTTTATTGCCCAGTCTGTGCCCAAAAAATTTCAATACGATCGGGTGATAAACACAGACGTTATTTAAGGATTTAACTTTCCATTGTGTGGAGCTCTGCGAAAGAGTCAAGCTTACTGCTTAGACCGCTGGCACTGCTCGTACTGCTTGTACTGCAGCATGTGTGTGTTGAGATTAGTACGAATGATTGTAAGGACTGGGTTCAGGGTATCTCGTAGTCGGGCACTCCCGACTAGAACACTCTTACTTGTTATTAAAGTAGTTGTGAACAACTTTATTAATAATGTCGAATATGTTTAAAACACTTTTAGAAACTCCAATCTCATATTCCAGTTTGCTCCCCTCTTGTGGTATACTAAGATCATATTTATTTAAAGTATTAGTGGACTTAGTAGTTGTTTTGTACTGGATTTTTAAAAATATTTTTACTCAACCTAAGATTTTCATGCACAATGCTTTACTTATTTCAAGAATGCAACAAAAGCCTGGAATTTAAAAACCACTTTGGAGTAAAGTAACTGAATTTAGTTCAGTGCTGTTTCTTAGTCTGTGCATATGTACATATATGTAAATATGATTTATTCAATTGCATTACATAGTATAAGCAAAGGATGCACTCGCAAAGTTAATGGAAACCCTAAACATCTTTGGCTGTGCACTTTTATTGATATCTTGTAACTTGACGCTCCCTCAAGCTGCTTACACACATACACATACAAACATGCATGAAGGCAGCTAGTACTTGCAATATAAGTATGTGTATGTATGTATGTATGTATGTATGTATGTACATATGGATGTAGCAAGCTAGACTCGATAAGACGTGCCTGCTTCTTACTCGTAAATCTCTCTCCCTCTGTCCATCTGTGACTCTCTCGCTCTCTGTCTGGCTGAAACACGTGTTTGTCTATACAATATGTGGATAAATAAATAACATCAGCCCCCCTTGGGGCTTGCCGTCTTTATTTAGCTGTGGTCGCTCCTGTTCACAGCTTTCTTTTCAATTGTTTTTCCATGCAAACTTTTTCGCAACTTGCTTTTTACGCTCTGAGGTCGTTTTTAATGAGCTGCCTTTTCTCGCATGCTATTTTAATTGGAATTCGGCTTAACATTGTTACCGCTTCTATGGCTTAGCATTACTACTACTTCTCGATTTGCCTTTTGGACTTATGTGGGAGCACGAAAAGATGATGCTTGAGAATGCTGGCACAATGGCAAGGTCGCTCTGTTTTTTACAACTGAAGAATGTTGTATAGTGACTGAATAAACTTGGGAAAGAACACAGCGAATTATCTTGATATCAATATATATTTTAAGTTTTGAACGGATTTCCTTATTCTTTAAATGTTAGCCATCAGTTTTTCAACAACAACTTAAATGCAATAATTGTGCGCTTCAGATAAAATGCAAATAAACTATGCTTTTTGTCAAAAGGACAAACTTCCTTCTAGTAGTACTTATGGCAGTTCTACTAACAGACATCTTCTTTAGCTGCATTCGTTTTTCTTGGCACCTCTTTGTTGCCCTGCATTCTCAAACAAAGTCAAAGGACAACAGGGCTTAAGCTCTATGCAGCTTTATAAGTACTTTAAGTTTGTCTGCTTCTTGTTTACATAGCTAACGAACTATTCTCATTTTAATTAAGCACTGGCTTAGTTCTGACCCGGCTGTAAAAAGTTGCAGCAGCACCTCCATCATTGGACTGGATGATTTGCCAAATGTGCAGTGGGCAGCTTTTCAAGTTTTTATGTCGTATATAAATAAAAGAGGGAAATTGCCATGCGCTGTGTCATAAGCCATTATAAGGCGAATCGGGATTTGCCATTGGACAGCATCGGCAATTGGATAGTCGGGCAGTTGCCAATATTTCATTTTTGCCGAGCCAATGAACCAACAATACTCAAGAGGAAGGAAGTCTTTTGTGGTGTGCTCATAGACGACAATGGGAAGTGCACATAAATGAGTACATACATACTACATGTGGCAAAAGAAATACATACTTACACAGTACACATTATTCTGTCTTATGTGTGGTATGTGAAATTTGTCCTCTCGTCTCCAAAATGTGCTCGGGCAATAAAAAATTGTATGGGGCCTGGCTCTTTTATGATTGCTCTTAATTTTCAAGTTGATTCTACAAATATTTGCATAATTTCAACCAATTGCCGAAACACAACGTCCCAAGATGTGCAAAATGTGTCGCAAAACCAGCCATAAACAGTGCTTCTTTTTTTTGCCAACTTTTTGTATTCAAATTTTGCAACAGTTGTGAAAATGGTCCATTACTTTATGGTTGTTGCTGTTGCGACTGGCAAAATGCCAAGGCATAATTATAATTTATTGTGCTGAATTATATATATCTGCAGAGACTTCCAATTCGTTGCGGGAATTAAAACTCTAGTGAGTTTTCATTTAATTTTTAGGTATTTAGAAGTCAAGAGTATAATAATTAACTAAGGGCTAGCAAACAAACGAATTGATAAGATTACTTTAATTTAAAAATCTAAATTTATCAATTTATTTTCGTAAATAGAATTGGCTAAGAAAATCTTGAAAAATCCATGGTCATTCTTATCTGTTAACTTCTTATGTAATTGATTGAGAAATTTGACCAGTACCAAATAACCTCGATTAGAGATTATTACGACTGACCCTCAACCAATTTTGCAATTTTTAAGGTGCGCGCTAAATACTAATACTGATTCCTGTTCAGCATTCATTGTTTATTGTCGATTTTGCTTTTTATCTGTTCGTGCTCGCTCGCCGTTTCAGTTTTTTCTATTTAAATGCTATTCACCTAATTAGTTTCATTTTTCTTTGCTCTCGGCACTTGCGTCATTGATTTGTATACCCTTTGTAGAGGGTATTTAGGTGTTGGCATGGAAAGTGTAACCAAGGTATCTGTCTGTTTGTTCTCTCCTTTGAATATTTGGCTATATATACTTTTATGCAAAATGTATCAGACAATTAGATTGTATATAGGATAAGCTATTTTATGGAATTTAAGAGTAATACATCATATACATACGTATATAGTGAGCAGGTGGACTTCTTGCTGCAAGGGTATTTCGCTCTAGTTCTGTGTTGTTTTACTTATTTTCGGCTTTGTTGTTAGTGTTTCTCTTGTGCTCTTTGTAAATCAATCTGCACACATATGTTTTGCCTGGCGAACGAACACACTTCAAAACAAACCACTGAGAAAATACTATGGTCAAAAGTGATTAATTTGTAAGAATCGCGCTCTCAACACACCCTAAAGTTCAGTATCTCACTTAGCTGGTGTATGAAATGAGCACAAAAGAAATGAAAAATTATGATCAGCTTTTTTCAAGATGACCAAAGGATAGGGTAACGGGAAATGTCAATTAACTCGAGCAGAATGAGTAACAGTCTGAATTGAACTGGAAATCCTCGAGAGAACAGTAAACGGTATACATTTCAAATATATTGCATTTTTTACCGTTGTTTTCCGACTCTTTCTTTTTGTTGTTGCCAAATGAAACGAAACCAATAGGTCACGGTTTATGTTCCTTCCCTCCAACCCCCGATCATAATGGCTTTTGTTCCATAGTTTATAGTGCTGCTGATGTCTCGTAGCTGCCTTTTTCATTGTTCATTAATTTGGCTGACTGAGCCCCGGCAACAAAAACGATTGTAGTAGTCGTTGTTGTTCTTGTTGTTGTTATTATGCTAACTCCTTCTAGTCTGTGGCAATTCATCGCTTATTTCATTGTTGTATTCGGCTTTCAACATACAAAACAACATCCATAGAACATGAGAAAAGCGGAAATACAAATTATTATTCAACTTTGACTTGTTAGAGTTTATTGAGCTCAAATGTCGGAAGAACACACTGCTTATACACATTGTAAATTGTTCAATTCTAGACGTGTGTTGGCGCTTAGTAGATTGGCAAAGGTTAAAGCAGGTCACCAGAAATGCCTTTCAAGCACCTAAAACTCCCATAACTTTGTCAAAACTGATCAGACTTTCAATTTCGAGGCAGTTTTGATCATTGTTCGGATTCTATATTAAAACTGCATTTCAATCTGAAGCAATTGCGTACTTTCGATTATCTGTGAAACGCTGGACAAGATAAATCTCAAGATTATACTACCAAGTCCAAGTCTATGCATTGCAATTTTCAGCACAAAATGAATATACCTTTTCTTCGAAAAGAGTATACACTTTTGAAAGAGAGAAATGCTAATGAAATTGCATTGCTTTGCACAAAGGTTCTTTAGAAATCACTTGTGTTATTTGGCATTGAAGGGGTCAAGAGAGAAGCACGCGATGTTTAGGCCAAATCCAAAAGTAATCGCATCACGCTATCTGGTATCTGGTAACTAATTGGCACACCTTTAACCTTAGATTGTCGACATTGACAAATTACGAGCAATTAATTAAACAGATTAAATGGTGTTGCTCCATCAAGTTCTACATATTCAATAAAAATTCACTAGAATTTCTAAAACAACAAATACCCAGTTATTGTCTGTCGATTTACCTTTTAGTGCTATACAATATAGTAGTTCGATGTTTATAATTTGTTCATAAATCGTTAGGAGCATTGTGACGGATTTTTATTGAGATGTCTTGAGAGAGAGAGAGAGAGAGAGAGTTTAAGAAGTTCAATCATTATTCATAGGACAGCTGTAAGATATAGTAGTTTATTTAACAAATGTTAGGCGTATAAGAAAACTTATAACTGGTGAATTTTCTACACATATCTGATGAAGTAATAAATATATATGGTTGACAATTTCAAGGCTGTACTTTATTTTTCAGTATTTTTATTTTAAATGGTAGCTGACTGTAACTTCACATAGTTATCGTTATAGCATCGGCTAGTAATAGTTATCAGCTAAACGGTTCTAAAACTTTTCACTCATGTTAACTAGAAAGCCCATTTAGATATCGATGGCGACTGAAAGCGAACGCCTTTGTTGTTGTTATTGGCTTTTGTTTGTTTGGTCACCAATCAACATTTGAGGGGCGTTCGCTGTGCCTCATTAAACGCAACAACGACAACAACAAATGCTTTAAGTTGACTTTTACCAGTTCGAGTGGTTTTTGTTTTGCTGATTTTTTTACATCGTCGTATTATTGTTTTCCAGTTTTCACTTGTGCGAGGTGCACACGTTTAGTCAATTTAGCTCGGCGTTTTTTGTTATGTTATGCTTAAGTTATGATTAGCGGTTTGTCATTGTCATCGCCGCTGTTCATGTTATTTATGCGTTAGCAGTAATATAGTATTGAAAGCAAATGCTCGGCCTTAACACACCATCAGCCACATCGTCATCGTCATCATCATCATCAACATCGTCGTCATAAGTAAAAGCGATGATCATCATTTGGCTGGGCTACATTCCAATTTGAAGTGGGCAAACGTGACAGACGCTCAGTTCAATTGATTTGCCTCGACGGGTGACCATTGAGAAAAGTTTGCCCAGTTATCGAGGCGACTGATTGCGGTTCATGTTATAATATGTATTATTGCACTTTCCAATGCGCTTTGGCGCTTCACACAAAACTAGCGAAAGTTTTTCACACTTTTCACAGTTAATTAGGGTTAGTGCAAGTGAATGTGTGGGAGAGATGGTCAAAAAGCAAATAGGTCTCGTTAGGTATTTGCATAAATAAATGTTTTGAATTGCTTTCATTATTATTGATTAACAGCTGTCTTATCTTAAATGACCAATAATCTTAAGCTCAACTCTTCTTGTCTGTGCAGTACACCCCGCACTTCACCGATCTTGACAGGACATGTCTCAAAATAACGTGCTAATTACGTGCTAATTATGGCCCATCGTAAAAAATTTCGTGCTCGCACGGAAACCCCTTTTTTAAAAGGATCAAGTGCGGGGTGTACCGGGTCACGGGGGCTACACCCCGCATGGCTTCCAGTAGACTTACGGGTCTGGAATTTGTCTCAGAATTAAGTGCTAATTACGTGCTCCAATATAAAACAAACATCAAGGATCGACTCCTTTTGTAAGTAGATTAAACTAACAATAAACATCCCCATAGAATTTGCACTAAAACGATACATTTTCACCGAACACGCCCCAGGGAGCTAGCACGAAAATCGAGCATTGACTATAATGTTAGCACGTAATTAGCATGGAAATATAAAACTCAAAGATCCTAGAAAAGTTCATTATTTTGGGAGATATAGCCAATAAACCCAATACACCCCGCACTAAAACCATAATTTGCGCTGTGTGTTGTCTTAAGTTTTGATCGCAGCAAATATTTAGGCGACGTCTTGCAAAAGCATCGGCATCAGGTAAAGCGACGGAAAAAATTTTCACCGTTATTTTTTTCTCGACTTCGATGCTCGAAAATAAAAAGAATTTTGTAGTATTGCAAAGACAAATTGCAATATGTAACGGTGATTCTATTCGAGCTTGTATTTTCGAGCAACGAAGTCGAGAAAAAAATAACGGTGAAAATTTTTCCGTCGCTTTACCTGATGCCGATGCTTTTGCAAGACGTCGCCTAAATATTTGCTGCGATCAAAACTTAAGACAAGACACAGCGCAAATTATGGTTTTAGTGCGGGTGTATTGAGTTTATTGGCTATATCTCCCAAATAATGAACTTTTCTAGGATCTTTGAGTTTTATATTTCCATGCTAATTACGTGCTAACATATTAGTCAATGCTCGATTTTTGTGCTAGCTCCCTGGGGCGTGTTCGGTGAAAAAGTATCGTTTTAGTGCGGGGTGTACTGGGTTTATTGGCTATATCTCCCAAAATAATGAACTTTTCTAGGATCTTTGAGTTTTATATTTCCATGCTAATTACGTGCTAACATATTAGTCAATGCTCGATTTTTGTGCTAGCTCCCTGGGGCGTGTTCGGTGAAAAAGTATCGTTTTAGTGCGGGGTGTACTGGGTTTATTGGCTATATCTCCCAAAATAATGAACTTTTCTAGGATCTTTGAGTTTTATATTTCCATGCTAATTACGTGCTAACATATTAGTCAATGCTCGATTTTTGTGCTAGCTCCCTGGGGCGTGTTCGGTGAAAAAGTATCGTTTTAGTGCGGGGTGTACTGGGTTTATTGGCTATATCTCCCAAAATAATGAACTTTTCTAGGATCTTTGAGTTTTATATTTCCATGCTAATTACGTGCTAACATTATAGTCAATGCTCGATTTTTGTGCTAGCTCCCTGGGGCGTGTTCGGTGAAAAAGTATCGTTTTAGTGCGGGGTGTACTGGGTTTATTGGCTATATCTCCCAAAATAATGAACTTTTCTAGGATCTTTAAGTTTTATATTTCCATGCTAATTACGTGCTAACATTATAGTCAATGCTCGATTTTTGTGCTAGCTCCCTGGGGCGTGTTCGGTGAAAAAGTATCGTTTTAGTGCGGGGTGTACTGGGTTTATTGGCTATATCTCCCAAAATAATGAACTTTTCTAGGATCTTTGAGTTTTATATTTCCATGCTAATTACGTGCTAACATTATAGTCAATGCTCGATTTTCGTGCTAGCTCCCTGGGGCGTGTTCGGTGAAAATGTATCGTTTTAGTGCAAATTCTATGGGGATGTTTATTGTTAGGTTAAAATACTTACAAAAGGAGTAGATCCTTGATGTTTGTTTTATATTGGAGCACGTAATTAGCACTTAATTCTGAGACAAATTCCAGATCCGTAAGTCTACTGGAAGCCATGCGGGGTGTAGCCCCCGTGACCCGGTACACCCCGCACTTGATCCTTTTAAAAAAGGGGTTTCCGTGCGAGCACGAAATTTTTTACGATGGGCCATAATTAGCACGTAATTAGCACGTTATTTTGAGACATGTCCTGTCAAGATCGGTGAAGTGCGGGGTGTACCGTGACGCACCTGCGTCGGAGACTCTCTAAAGTTACTGCCAGCTTAGAATAACAAAACGAATTGATCTGACCGTCTGTCTGTCTGTATGTATAGAAACTAGTTCCTCAGCGTTTGAGCTATCGCAATGGACCTTTGCACAGAGACTTATTGTTCAAAGGGACAGCACATTTGTCGATACCATCCAAATCGGACTACTATATCTTATAGCTGTCATACAGCTGGAAGTCGGCTTTGGCCATAGATCCCCTGATGATTTGATTATTGGATATAGTATTTTTTTTAAGCTTTGCATAGTAAAATTAGGCTATAAACAAATTGTAAATACATAAAAACCCTTGTTTCCATTTCCTTGTAACTATTTGAAAAACTGTGCAAATTTTGCTTCAAGTTTTACGCAATATAAAAATGATGCCTTGAAAATCGATCATTTGACCAGCCAAAAAGCAAAGCGCACTCAATATACATTATTGTTCAATCCAACTAAAAGTCTGTTGCGTGTCCAATTGGCATTAATTCAACATTCAACATTCATGTGTCATTTTATTTACCAAATACAAAACAGTTATTTATACGCGTCGCCTATTCCGACCAAATGTTTTCCGCTTGTGTCAATTACTTTGCCTTCGTTTGGCATTCGTTTTGCGCATAATTGTTATTTGTTTCTTCGTTTACTTTTCTGGCCACTAATGAATTTGTATAGGCGCGTTAAATAGGCTACAAAAAAGCAAATATTATCGTTACACAACTTTTGCAGCGCTCCATTAATTACTGCAAAAAACTTTTGGTGATTTTCCAACAGTAATACAATGTTTACAGTCGTACTTTCCTGAATCTGTTGAAGGTTTTTGTTAAAGGTGGCAGCATCATTTCCGCTCATGAAACTCCATGTTTTTGCAACACTTGTATTTGCTTTTATTATTTGAATGTGTTTTTTAATCATGATATTTCGGAAACTGTGCATAATTAGAGATCTCATTAATATATCTTAATGACTGCGACCTAAAACAAGCAAGAACGTCCGGTCGTAAACGACTGCGCAATACTCTGTCTAATGACAGCTGAAAACAGATGGGAATGAGCCTATTTGAATATGATTTTGGTAAACTTAAAGATCAATGACAACATATTTGAAATATTTAGTTCTGCAACTGTGCAAGATATTATCAGTGATCAAATAGCCCAACTTTTGACTCTATTCTGTCTCTAGTCTCAGTTTTCCCTCTAGAGTTTTATATGTGACTGGAATGTGTTCTTGATAATACCCAATAATATAAAATATTTAATGCCATTTCTGACGCATAAACAATTTGATTTCTGCGTTGTACGTAATCCTATTATGGTCAGAATCAATTGCAACTGTCTAATATACTTTAATTGCTGTATTACCTTGTAAATCCAAAACTACACATATATTCACATACAAACAGCAAACACAAACAGAAATGTTTGCCCGGCAGGTCACAAAATTGTGTTCGACTATTGAGTAGCCACAAAACGAGATTTTTCGCTTATGCTTATACATTTTTTATTAACTTTCTCGCTATAAACTGTAAAATCATCATAGAAAGTCAGTCCGGAGGCTCAATGAAATTGAAATAAGCGAGACGCCAAATTTGGCAGTGTGGAAGGTTAATTCCGCAAATGCTTTCGATGTGGAGATAGGATAGAAGGTAGGCAGGTTTCTCTATATAAAAATATGAAGGAAGAACGAAGATAATTAATCAATGCAATTTTAAGCTGTGGAAAGATTAATAAATTGTTTATTGAATTATTATTGACGTTTTAATGAGGATCGAATAACAATCACGTTTAGCGACATTGGAAATAAATTAAAGAATTTAAATCAATCAAAGGTAATGAGAAATAATAATAAATAAAAAAAAGTATATAGTACTATAATCTGTACTAAAAGCACTCTGACAGTTAATTTGTTGAAGCAGATAAACAAATGGCATTAAATTAAATAATGTCTGTTAACGATTTCATAACCATATGTCAACATAGTTGTTGTTGTTGTGGCTGCTAATGGTGTAAGTGGTAACAAAAGTGGGTTAATTAATATTAGCATAGACAGAGAGAGAGAGAGATAGAGGGAAAGGGGGAGACTTGCGAAAACTTCCTCGCTGAGTTGGAAAGGGAATGATTAGAGTAAGTGAGAAGCAAATGTTGCAATAAAGCTGTTAGCACAATGAATAGTTATTTGCTATATTAAATACATATTGTTAATGTATCGTTTGTAATGTTTTATCGCAATTTCTATCTTTGCAGGTAAACACAATTTGACTTATACACAAACTGCGGATGTGGCAAGTAAAAATCATATATTTAACAAAGGATCTTTGATACAAACCAAATACATCCCAACAATAATGACAAATATATATATTTTTTACAACTATGAGCTTATTTGTATGTGTAGCTAAGATCGTGAAATTTGATAGTTTAAATGAAATTCAGGCTTTTTCTTTATCAGTAAATAGCTAAGGGCATGTCTGAATATCTTATATATCATATCATATTTGTTTGTTTGTTTCTTATGCCAAATAAAGTACAGTTTTAACACAGTCAAAGCTCTTTTGAATGAATATTTCGACACCCCCACGAATATTGTACAACAAGTTTGAAACTGCATTTCTGAGAGCGATTCCCATTTGCTTCAGTTGCTCGCATAATTGCCAATGCACAGGTGTTCATATATATATATATATATATATATATAGTGGGCGCACCTTTCTCAGGAAACTGTGACTGCACTTACCACATACGAAATGTTTGTAAGATTTGCCTGCTATGCTCTATTTTGCCAGCACTCCCATAAAACTAGCTGAGCTTTCAGAGTCAAATGACACAGGGCAATAGACTACCGGACATGCAACTTTATAAATTGTGAATAATGCTCATAAAATAGGGGTGGATATTTCGAACCAAAGCTCAGAACAGTCATTTTGGGAAAGCCGCTCCTCTTTCCCTGGACTATTTTCATGGTGCGTTGCCACGCCCATTTTTATTGTTCGCGCCCCAAACCACTTTTGGCTAGTTGCCACTTGGTTTGTCTTTAACAATTTATATGGAAGCTTTGGCTACTATAGAACTTAGGTATATTTTCCAACTATAGGAAGTGTGTAACTTGAAATTTATTAAGATAATAAAATAGTTGAACAAAATATGCGTATCTACATAGCAAATTGAAATGCTCTTGTGTGGGTATCCTCTAGTCTACTTTGAGTTCTGTAACTTGTTTCTTTGTTGTTGCAAATGCAGTTAACAACGAGATTACCACCCACCTTTGTGTGGTGATTTGCTTATACCGGTTGGGAATGTTGAACGCAGCACAGTTATATCAGTTAGATTTATAAAGTGTAAGCTATATTGTTCAAATAACAAAGAAAAAACAAAAAAGGTGTCATAGAAGTACAATAGTTTTAAAAAGTAAAAGAAATTAAAAGTCGATCATTTTTAGAAGCCCAAACTTTAATTTTGTAGTAAATTAGTTAAGTTTAGATCAATATATTCCCATGTAAACGTCACATCATAGCAGCAAAGTCTGAAATGCTTGTTGTGCCAATACTTCTGTGTGCCACTGTATATAAATTCTACAACAATTCAACACCCCTTACGGAAATTTTCCGTTTGGTTTGAGAATTTGTCTGCGAGCTTCCTTCGACAATCCTCAGTTTGTCCACTGTCAACTCAATTTACCAACAACGACCCTAAAAAAGTTTGTTCTTTGCTGCTGTTGTTATTGTTGTTGTTGTTGTTGTTGTTAGTTGGCTATTGTGACAACGCCCACAGGTTGCTGGGTTTCCCTGACGGGTTAGTTTCCTGGTTGCTTGGGAAACTCTTTGTCTCTCTCGCCTGGTCACTTCCTGTTAAAGCTGCGGTGGCGAACAAAGAAATAAATAGATGTTTAATGCAAAGAATTCTTATGCGCTCTTGTAATATAGTACAGCATATAGGTTCTTGTTCGCAGCTGATAAACATAAGTAATTTAATAGATTTATAAATATATATAGCTATTGCTTTCTTTAATATATATATATTGTTACTCTATATTTTGTTGAGCGACAACTATTATTTATTTGTTTATCTAATATTTATATTATTTTATCCAATTGCAAGAATATAAAGTTATAAGTTACACAAGTAATTGGATAAATTTACAATAATAGCTATATTTTTTTTAACAAAAATCTAATATTTATATTATATTCTTCGATGCCAAAAATACGAAATTTCTTTCTTAAGTAATACTTGCGATTTTAACATTTGACAGTATCGTAAATCTCATAACAAAATGATACAAGTGAGTAAATCTTGTTAGGGTATATGTAAGCGACAGATGTCTGACCTTCTTCCCGTTATGTGGTTGCTGTTGTTGTTTCCTTTGTTTGCTTCCATCAGCACCACTTAATGACTCAAATTTTTGCATGAATTCTGCGGGTTTTCATTATTTATGCCCGTTTCCTGGACTCGACTTGACTTGGCTTTCTGCTTCTTAGCTTATTTTGCTCATCGAATTGTCAAAAATTACTCTGTCTGAAAAAGAACGCTCTTTTGCTTTGTTTGCTTTTGCGAATTTAAATACTGATTTCTATGTATGTACATGCATATTTATTTTCTCTTAACTCGTGTCGAAATTCGTGTATGTTAGATATGAAGTTCTAAGCTGTGCTTAGCATGTGCACATGTCCGGAAACTAGGTTAAGCCCCAGTTCAAAGTTCTGTCTTTATACGACTATGCGTACATTAGAGAGTTAAGCCCATTTTCTTTGACTTGACTTGAGTGACAATTGTGACATTTAATTATTCAATTATGCGAGTTTTTGAAACTTGAGGCTTTCACTTGCCTAGTGGCTTATCTTTAAACATATAAATGAGCAAGCTTACTTTACGCTTGTTATGATAACAACAAGTGTGTAAGAAACACACATTTTCATTCAAATTTAAATAAATTGAGTTGATATCATATTACTGTTTCTCTCTCTTTTTTAAACAAGTCCAAAACTTGCAAACCTTTCGAAACATAAGATTTTCAGTTAGTTACTCGCAGTCGGTGGTCGTTTTAGAGACTTTCACCAATCACTTGGTGAAAAACTGTTATTTATATAGATTGTATACTCTCAAGTAACCTCGAGTTTTCATATTCATATAAGCAAATACAAATGACGATCATGTCTTTTTCCCATTGCAAATATATAAGCGAATGGTAACACAAGTATCAAGTGTTTAGCACAGAATCATAATTGATTTTTTGTGCTACCGAAGGCTGTTGTGTATTACAAGTACTTAGTCTTATTTATTTTCCGCTATTTACTGTTGCCCTGACCCAAAAGCCATGAAATGCAAACGCCAATGACCTTCACTCGGCCACGGTTCAAATCTCTCGACTTTTGCCAGAGATTTAAGCTTCAAGTTGGTTTTTGGAAGCCAACAGAGATCACTGGCTTTTCAAGCGCCGGAGCATGAATTGATCTTTGTGTACGCATTTAAATGGATAATTAATATTATTTCAGCGGCCCACACACATTTGGGCCATAAGGTCGGCAGGCAATCAATCTATCAGTGAGCAATTCATCTAAAGACATTGTAAATACAACTTTGCACCTGGAAATTCAAACTGGTGTTTTATGCGTCATTTGAAGCTTACATTACTCAGCGAAGACGACTTCTAAAGTCAAGTAAAGTCACACAAAGGAAGTCGACTGCGTCTTTTATATTCATATTTGTATACCCTAAACCCATTAAAAATGGGTAAAAAAGGTATAAGTTGTGCAAAAGTTTGTAACAGGCTTAAGAAAGTATCTCCAAACATATAAAATATATATATATTCTTGATCAGTATCAACAGCCGAGTCAATCTATCCATATCCGTCTGTCTGTCTGTATAGGCACACGGATATCAGAGACTACAAGAGCTAGAAACTACATATTTAGAGTAAAACTTATCGCAGTCCTTAGTCAGATCAAGTTTATCTCATTATATCGATAGCTCGTTCTGTTCAAAAGTTATCGATAAATCAGACCAGTGCTTTTTAGCCATAACAAACAAATTTTATAACAGCTAGATGGTATGTTTGATCTTAAATATCATACAAATATAACAAATATTTAATTTTTGTAGTTTTTATTCTATTTTACTATTTGATTCATATTATGAATAGTAAGATTTTAATAAGAAACTTTTGTCTTACCGTTTAAGGTAATTATAAAAAAAACTTGTTATTTATAAATACCCTGTATATGGATATATAAGGGATGTTAGGCGTCATTGTCACATTTGTAGGTGTCGATACCATGTTTAGCTTGCTGCGGCTTGGATTTGGCATGTTGAATAGAATAAGCTGCCAAGAAATGGCCACTAGTCAAGATTAGCCAGCTGAGTCGCCCAGAAACGAGTGTGGACAGCAGTTTCCGCTTCGGTGGTGCTCAGCTCAGCGGGTGTTTAGTGCTGTTTTGTGATATGGGTGGTGCTGATGTGGAATGAAGTGGGCTGCAGCCCCCTGCAAGTCTTTTGTGATGCATATTATACTCTGATTTGAATAGGAAAGGAGTATATTGAATGTGTACAGTAGCTTTTATAGCTAAACTTACCAAATATTAAATGTAGGTGCGAATATTTACTGATCAAGCTCCATTTTAAGTTAGTTTTAAGAGTCACTAGCACAATCAAATATACACAATTATACACTGTAAACAGAGTATTTTGCAGTCACTTACGTTTAAGAGCAGCGTACTTATTTGTTCATTATATGACTCGCATACATAAGTAAATGAAATAAGTAGCTGTGCTTCTGTTGAGAGTATCCGACTAGGGGATACCCATACAAAAATTGGTATAAACTTATGTGTGTGAGCCTAAACTCCATTTGTATTTGTATTTGTTTATTTAATGTCAACTAAAAATAAATATAATTTACAGAAAATTAGGGCCTGTTCTGAGATACCCAAAAAATGCAAAGAATTCAAATCTTACACTGCTTTATCTTTGGACAACACTTTCATTTTCTAAGATCAAGGTTATCTCCTAGTTTTGAAAAATATAAAATATCCATTTTCTTGGCTCGGGCTTTGCTGTCATACTTTAAAATTATTTACCAGCGACAGCAATTGAAGCAATCAAATTTCCAATTCTCGGGCAGGCGTCCAAATAGTGAATGATTACCCATACTCACACTTCGTGACAGACTTAAGATACCCCGCAATGCAAGTGTATAGATATGCACATATATGCTTTTAGTTAGACATTTGTATGTGTGCCTGTGTTTATTATCATAATGTGCATATGTAATTAGTATTTATGTAAGCGTGCATCTAACCGGTTGCCTGCCAGTTTGTGTTTGTTTGCATTTGTTTGTTTGCTTGTTTGTCTGTCTGTCTGTTTGTTTATACACTTGAAGGTTATGTGATATGAGCAGTCATCAGACATCAGCCGGTTCCGCTCAGCTCTGTTCTGTTCAGTTGAGCTTCTATTGTGGGCAAGCCCAATCAGTATCTGCTATTGACAGGCTGGAAACCAGAAGCGTGTGTGGATGGAACTCCTCTTGGCTTTTGTTAGACTCTGGGTGCTAACAGTCGCATATTAATTACATTTAGAACTATGCGGGCAATGTTTACAGTCCGTTGAGCTTTGTCAGTTGCTTAACGTTTAATTAAGACTGACAACTTGGAAGCAAAAAACGAAAAGCAAAAAACACATTTGCAGCTTTAACCTGATCTTAGGTGTTTTATATAAAGGCATATATTTATATAAGACGAATGAAATCATCATTTTAGTTTCCTCATTTGAAAATTCTACGCTAAAGCAGTGGAAAACTTTCGTCTGGCATTCTTTGTGGTTTTGTATCTAGCTTCAAAGTCGTTTGAAAAAGTATATATGCAATCTGTTTTGTGTTCTCTGCTGTGTGGGAAATTTAGGGTTCAAGGTTGTCCGATTAACTTTAACGCTCACAATCATTCATTCAGTTAGTCAGTTATCATAATTGATAATGTTCAAGTTGTCCGGGAGCAAATAAAGCAATTATCGGATTCAAACGAACCGAAGAACCCTTCAAACTACATTTTATTTTAATCATTTATTTGCTGTTTAACAATTAGCAGTATTTCAAAATATGAACAGAACTTGAAACTAAGAATTTAACTATGGCAACACTATCGTTTATTATTGTACTATGTTCTCACAAATATCTAATTGAGCCATAAACAAGAGTATGGCGCAATCGGTTAAACTACAACATGTTTACTTGTTTTCTTTACGGTTTGACAATTGTTTCTCTAGCTGCTATCGCTGACGCCTTGATAAGTAAAAGGCCAATTATAAATGGCGAGTGAGTATGAGTTAATGCCATATAAAAAGTACAATTTGCAACACTGATAACTAGAACTGAGGCGTTGCGATGACGTCATTTTCTAGGCAAAAGCCAAATGTGGCCATTAGGTTTTTCTTATATTTTAATGGCTAGCATTTCTATTATGAAAACTTTGCGCAGTTTTTTGTGTCTCGTTGTTTTCCTTTAGTCACACAGCTTCTCGTTTGCTTTTGTTTTACGAGTACGTGCGCAAAAAAATGCGTCAATTGTGCAGAGTTTCCTCAAGTGAAAGAGACAGAGAGATAAAGAGAGAGATGGAGACAGAGACAGAGAGACATGTGAAATTTCTGGATCCGGCTTTTGTCTGATGTCTGGATTTGAGGAGGTCGTTCAACTGCGCAGAACGGCAATGCTAATGAAACAAAAAAAACCAACACTACTGCAAATAAGATTGCCCGACTGATAGATAACCTGTACCAGACCTCAGAGTCATCTACAAATTAAAATATTGTTTGCGAAGGAATCAAATTCGGTGCTTTCAGCTCTTGTATCTTTTAAAGTAGGCGCGAAAGACAATGATCAAAAATTTATATTGATTTCTACTATTTGATCAGCGGGACTTATCGACCAACAAAAATACACTTGCTCAACTGAAGATATTCACAAAACTCCATTTTAGTTTTCAGATCTCTAACTTTTGTAAACTCTGTTAAGGTCTGTTATAGTACTTTATGGGATCTGAGATACTGCCTGATCTCTAGTACTTACCCTTTTTCCCATTTTGAAATGATTACAGGGTACAACAACCGGTAAAATTCGGTATTATGCTTTTAATATGCATATCACTTGGCTCACTCGTATCACCTGCTGCAAACCATTTGGCAAATTTAACGCTCATTTAAGTTCAGCTTGCTGCACTTTCGAAATCCATGGGTCTCTTCCAAATTATCAATGCAACTTATGCCGTCACTCTATCTGAACACCTTCCGTGAAATATTTATGTACTAAGCATGTATGTATGTATGTAATAATTTACATTATGAATGTGTTTTTTGATGCGTTTTCTGTAGTCTCATTGTCTGCGAGGTGTTTGTTTCTACTGTCATGATTTCGGCTTCGTTTCTTTCGTGCATTTCCAAGTCGAAAATGATCGCCTGTAAGATACTCCTAACATTTTTTGGAATTTAACTTTTTTTTATAGATATTTTCAAGCATTTTATTGGAAACACTTTGAATTATTTGCTTCTTTCGGTTTCTCTCAGTGCATTTGCAAGCTGTTGCATATGGTAAACACATGATGCATTCCATTGCAGTGTTTTTGTTGCATGCACCTCTATCGCGACTCAGGTTTCCCTTTGTCGGCTGTCTCGCTATTTGACTACAAGTGCTATATTTGTATAGCATACAGATCTATACGTATTTTCCGGCTTTTGCCGGGCTAGGGTTTTTAGTCGACATTTTAAACAAATGGTAATAAACTGTCCATAGTGTTCTCTCATAACTTTCAAGTTATGGCAAAAGAGCACTGGTCCGAAATCGAAATTGAACGATAACTTTTGAACGGCATGAGCTATCGATAAAATGAAACAAATATGAAGTCTCTAGCTTTTATTGTCAGAGAGAGAGAGAGAGAGAGAGAGAGAGAGAGAGACAGATAGACGGACATGGCTAGATCGACTCGGCTGTTGAGACTGATCAAGAATATATATACTTTATACAGTCGGAGATATTTCCATATGCCTGCACAACTTCATTACACCCTTTTACCAATTTGTATGGGTTCAGGGTATAAAACCAAGAAACTTTCGTTTATAGCAGGCGACTACTGTAGTGTAAAAAGCCTGCCAGCTCTTTCAGACAGTCGGTCGCTCTGTTTTAACACACACACTCACACACACACATACTTTAAAGTATTTGGATGCTGCCCGAAGCATCCCATTGCCAAAGATTGAAAAGAAATGCAATCATCTTGCGAAACACATTTGGTTGCAATTCAATTTCCAGTTTGCAAATGTTGCCGCAAAAAAATGTGCAATGTGTGTTTGCCTCGTCTTCGTCTGCGTCTGCGTCTCTTTGCCCCGCCCCAAATGTCCGCTTGTGTTACGGCAACTTAACTGCAACATTTTATTAACACTTGAGCTGCCAAATTCGTGCCACGCTCAACGGTAATGTGGCCTCTCTTTCCGCTCCCCCTCACCCTGCTCTCCTCTCCTCCTCCTCCTCCTCTTCGTCTTTCATTTCGTGCCGCCATTTGATTGCATTTTTCCATGCCTAGGCATTTGAATCATTTTATCAGCCTCCTTCGACGAGGGCGTTTTTTATTGCCTTTCCTTAATTACACTAGACAGCAAAGTGTAACTAAAATCATCGCTTTTTTAACAACCAAACCCAATTGATTTTGGCTGCGCATTTATCATATTTGGGTTTACAAATGAGCAATCAAGCAGGGTATAAGGAACTTTAAGAAATTCAAGTTTAAATTGTTACCTACAATGCACTAAATACTTAAATAAATACAGGCTTAATAGGGGATCTGTAGGAGTAAATTTCGATTCTCTCTTATATTCTATATCGCTTTGAGTACTATATCTAAACTCTCTCTCGCTTTTTATGTCATAAATTTATATAATCCCATTTAGTATTTACCTTTTCTTAATTAACAACAAGTAAGAGTGCTCTGTCGGGAGTGCCCGACTACGAGATACCCTGAACCCAGTCCTTACAATCATTCGTACTACTCTAAACTCACACATGCTGCAGTACAAGCAGTACAAGCAGTGCCAGCGGTTTAAGCAGTTAGCTTGCTCTTTCGCTGAGCCCCACACAATGGAAAGTTAAATCTTAAATAACTTCTGTGTTTATTGTCCGATCATATTGAAATTTTTGGGGCAAACAATTGTCGATAATATGTGTTACCAAACCAAATTGCAAGGTCGTACCTTCAAAAATGGGTTTTTTAACTTTTGGGGGGTTTGGGGGGTGGTATCCAAAAGTGAAATATTTGTTACATGTGTATGCTATTCGAGATTATACATGTCAAATTAGGGGCCTCTAGCTCTTATAACTTGTAAGTTATATCCAAAAAACGCTGGTCTGAAATCGAAATTTATCGATAACTTTTGAACGGGACGAGCTATCGATAAATTTTAAGATAAACTTGATCTGTCCCGGGATTAGGAGAACTTATGTTCCAAATATGAAGTCTCTAGCTCTTGTAGTCTCTGATATCTGTGTGTTCGGACAGACGGACAGACAGACGGACATGGCTAGATCGACTCGGCTGTTGATACTGATCAATAATATATATACTTTATATGGTCGGAGATGCTTCCTTATGCCTGTTACATACATTTGCACAAAACCATTATACCCTTTTTACCCATTTTTAATGGGTTCAGGGTATAAAAAGACAAACAATTTTAATTGTTTGTTTGGTTTGATTTGCTCTTTCAAGGTTTTTCCAACACTTGCAACAAATTTTGGACAAATTTTTATTTATTTAAACCCGCAACGTAATTTTAACATTATATTTTAGATTTCAAATTTTATTTATATTTTGTAATTTAAATTTAATTTTCTGTGGCGGCAATCCAAGAACTGAATTCAAGAACTTCATACTTAGTTTAATTTATTATACTTGATTTATTTTGTATTTTATTTACTGCTTAATCTAGTACAAATTGTACTCGAATTTGAAGTACAACCAACTGAATTGATCTTAGCCAATGTTTTTCTCTCTGTGTATGCGATCGATTTGTTGCACTTGCACTTTTTAGCAACTGTTTTGTAGTCGAATAGCCTTGAGTTTGCTTAGGTTGTTAAACCGAAAGCATATAAATAGATGTTTTATAAATGAAACAATTTAGTTTGGAGTTTTGAATACAAATCGGAAATTAACCTGATACGCTAATGCAATGATCAATTTGCTGTCTTTAGCTTTTCCAGCCTGTGAGTTTATAGTTATAGATATAGTTTGCTATATAGTGTTATGCAATTCCTCCCCGTTGCGTTTATGATCGCATTTCAAGTAATTAGTGAAGCGTTTGAAGCGTTAAGATTCGCGTCCTGTCTTCAGCTACATAAAGTCATAAAGTCTTATATAACAAGCGATTAAAGCTTTTCCCCTCATTTAATTAGGTATGTGGGGGTATGCTTGGGTTAATTGAGTGCGTTTTGATCAACTCAAACATGGACAAAACTGTTGACACAAAAATTCATTGAACTCGTTTCGCACTCAGCGCATTGATCCACAAACTTGCCATAAAGTCAAAGGCCTTCCATAAAACAGAATTGAGTCCGATAAGCATTTTTCTGTTGAGCTGCTGATCTGCCCACTTTTGTTTAATCATCCATGAATTTGGCAAAAGCTTCTCTAGTATTGCAAATATTACAATCTCAGCAATACTTGCTACATTTGCATAGTGGGTTTTTGATGATCACAATTTTTGGAATATCAGATTTATATTCTACAAATTGTATATCCATCGATTAATAAACACAAAAGATATTAAATAAGTCACTTGTGACTTCAGTGCTAGCTACAGGGTATCTTCTGGTCGGGCATTCTGTCTTTGTCTATGTCATCCAACTGCGTGTAATTAAGTTTCCAAACTAAAGAACAGCAAAGAATTACGTAAGCAGCTAAGCAGAACCAACTAAAATGTAGATGAGCAAATTAGCTTTTCTTTATAAAAGAAGTATATGCAAATAAATCTTAATAAGGTAAAAGTTCATTGCTTTCTATGTATAAAAAGGTTTGAGATTGAGAACTAGGCAAAAGTCAAACGAATATCTCTTTTCATAATTATGTTCGTTTGTATGCAAAATATTTTGAGTGTAAGTTTATAAAAAGCATTTGTTAATTTCAACTGTTTTCCGATTGGCTTTAAATATTATTTTTAAAACCGTATATACTATATATAGTAAAATTTGTAAAGTAGCTTATCAAGCTACTTTATAGCCCATTTAAGAGTTACCTCATATGGCATTATTTGTACTACCAAGAACGAGTTTTATCTATTAGCTGATATGACGAGTTGTAGTAATTTGCACCTATAATTGTTTATTGTAGGTGCAATAATATTGTTAACAGATTAATGGGAAGAACCTTTTCAATTGCCTAGTGCAACGGCTGTTCCATTTTGGTGTTAATACTATGGCATCTTGGTAATTTTTATTGGCCAAAAAGACGTTTGGCGTTGGCTTTGGCCAAACTCTTGGGCGCTATCATTATTGCCAAGTCGGAGGCTCTTGTATCTTGTAGTTTGTATCTTATAGCTTGTATCTTGCGGTTATTATTGTCAGCGCGCTTTCAGAACAAGTTTTTCATTGTGTGAGTCAATTGACCCAAATTACTTACGGCTCCCCTCCTCTGGCTTTTGTGTCTGCTTCTCAGACTGAGATCTGAGACTGAGACTGAGACTGAGACTGCTGTCTTTTGTAGTAGACGTGTCGTTTTTGCTGTTCTTTTTTTTAGTAGGTCGCACTACACAGAAATAACCGCTTGAACTCTTCCCTAATGCAAGAGGAAGGAGAAGCCGTTAATTGTATAGCTTCTAATCATAGTCGCCCAATACCTTTAAACTACATTCCTCTTTAGCCAGTTAGCCAGTTAGATTTATTATCTATTCACACATCTAGCAAACACTTTTCCACAGTTTTACTCTTGTTTGTCGGCTCATCTGCATTTCGAGTTATGCAAAGAAAATTCCGCAACAGAAGCGAGAAGAAAACACACACAAAAATACTTGCATAACTTCAGGTAAACTTTTTCCAACTGATTTTCCACGCTTGTCAGCTCTTAGCTACAACTTAAGATACCCATTAAAAATTGAAGTAATAAGTGAACCTGAAATAATTTGTCGAATACATTGTAGTTGTTGGAGACCAGATTGTATATTGTATTGTACCTTCAAAAGTTTTTTATTTCAAGCCTGTTTCTTATTTAAAGTTGCTTTTAAATAAATTTCAACACTTTTCAATCAAGAACAAGCTCTGAATATTTGAGAAATTCTTTTATTTACAGCTGTAAGTCTAGTGTTCCTTTGTGTTATTAAATACAGGGTATTTTTTAGTCGGCTACTCACGAGTCGAGCGTTTGCTGGGCCCGGTCTCTTTCGGCTTTCGTTCGCTCGCTCGCATTGTGTCTGTAATCACTCAGTCATTGTGTTGTTGTTATTGTTGTTGCATATTGTCATAGGTGTTGCCTATTCTGCTGCTACTGTAACTGTTGTCTTGTGTTGTGTTTGCCTTGTCTCCTCTTTTTCTATGTATTTGCACTTTTAGCGCATAAATTACAAGTATTTCCTTGTTTCTTCACAGCTGACAAGTGAATCACTAAAATGAACCAAGTACATTGATAAGCTTTTTTCCGCAATCATATCATCACATTTTGGCATATATGGTAGTGTGACTGAATCTATTGCGTGACGTCACGTCTCCGAGCTGTTTCCTTTTTTGACTTTAAATAGAGGCAACACTGTCTGCATGCTGATTGAATCAATTGTGTCAAACATCGGAGATTGAGATGCTTTATTTCATAAACTTAAGGCCCCAACTATATTTATATTTAGCTATAACTCAGAACTATTTGATAAAGGGTATCCACGACCCCATATATTTTATCATGTTATAGTAGACGAAAAATTCTATAATGGATTCACAGGTCTAACTTCAGAGATCTTCCGATAAACAAGTCCCATTAAAAGTTCGGCAAATCTTGTTAGCCAATTTTCTCAATTACCTTTTTTGCCTCCCATTGTTTTTAGTGTCATCATTGACACACATTATTAATTGGCAAATTTCATTGTTGTCTGGGCTCAAACAAAAAGTAATTTTACACAATAGCTAAAGGACATCACAGAGCAAAGTCATTTGTGTTTTATTGTTTGCTTTTCTTGCAGGTCACCAGCGCACATAAAAGCTGTATGAACAAAATACATTTTAAATTAGATTTGCTTAAAAAGTTCCGTCTGCTCCAATTGATTTTAAATATTCAGGCCTGTTTGCCATTTTTTTTAGCCTTGACATATTATGCTTAAGTGAATTTCCCTCAACTCATAATTTAATCATATAATTTTCGAGCTAGAGACACCAAAATAAGCTACATATAATGTTAACATCTTTTCTGTTAATAAAAATAACATGTTAAATTTCGCCCTTCTATGCGATTCTCAAGAATTCAAGTGAGCTCTGCGGATATTCATGCTGATTAGTGATCTCTTGATGTGACTGTTGTTTGTGTGGGTTGCTGGTATAATGAACTGATTCTCTGCTCTCTCACTCTAACTGGGTAACTCTGTTTCTCTATATAATACTTAATGTGGTCTCGCTCTCTCTGGCACCCTACCTTTCTCTGTTTCACTTTCTCTCTCTCTCATATTGATTGCTTGCGCTCTCTCTCTTTCTCTCTCTCTCTTGCTCACTCACTCTCTCTCTCTCTCTCTTGCTCACTCACTCTCTCTCTCTCTCTTTTGCTCAATCATCTTGTTTACGCTCTCCTACTCTTTTTTTTCTCTGTCTCTCTCATGCTGCTTGCTTGCGATCTCTCTCTCTCTCTTTCTAGCTCTCTCTCTCTCTCTCTTTCTAGCTCTCTCTCTCTCTCTTTCTAGCTCTCTCTCTCTCTCTCTTTCTAGCTCTCTCTCTCTCTCTTTCTTGCTCTGTCTCTCTCTCTTGCTCACTGTCTCTATCTTGCTCACTCTCTCTGTCTCATTTGCATACTCTCTTACTCTCTTCACGCCCTCCTACCACTCTCTCTCTTTCTCGCTCTCTCTCTCTTTCTTGCTATATCTTTCTCGCTCTCTCTCTTTCTTGCTCTCTCTCTCTCTATCTTGCTCTCTCTCTCTCTTTCTTGCTCTCTCTCTTTTGCTTTCTCTTTCTCTCTGTCTCTCTCTCTCTCACACTTTCTCACTCTCTCTCAGTCTCTCTCTCTTTCTTGCTCTCTTTCTCTCTCTATCTCTCTCTCTCTCTCTCTTGTTCTTCCCTTCACTCTCATGACATACCTCTCTCTTTCTACATCTCTCTCTTGGTATCTCTCTCTCTCTCTTTTAAACCTTTTACTCTCTTTTTCCATACTTATGTTCCATATATTTAATATGCGGACTTTTACTACAGACTTTCAAAAGTTATGCTTTATTTCTAAAATATGTTTTAATTTGCAATCCCATTAATAACTCTTACTTATCTTATATCTCTTGCAGATTTTTTAAGCAACTCCTGCAACTATTGCTTCCAATAATATTTAAATATAAATTGCCATACAAACAAACTTCCAAGAGAGCACAGAAAGACGCGCTACGCAAAATGAGGAACGTGTAGCTTTTCAAATAAAGGTGAGTAATAATTGAAATTTTCTTAAGACTGTTTTATTCTGATGTGACTTAAGCTTCAACAAATTAGTTGAGATTTATATATAAACAAGTGGGGAAGGATTATCTTCGGCGTGCCGAATATTTTATACTCTTTTCGAACCAATAGGCAATTTTCACTCTGCCAACTGCACCACTGAAATTTCATAAGCTGTACAAAATCGTTTTGTCGCGTAACTTCTTTTTTTTCTAAGAATATTTAATTCATTGCCAGTTGTATAGCAGCTATAAGATATAGTGATACGATCCGGCCGGCTCCAACCAATGTGATGTCTCTTTGAATAATAAGTATCTGTGCAAAGTTTCATCGCGATAGATTAAAAAACATGGGATATATGGCCAAAACCGACTTCGAGTTGTATGGCAGCTATAAGATATAGTGATCCGATCCAGGCGGCGCCAACCAATGTGATGTCCCTTTGATCTTTGAATAATAAGTATCAGTGCAAAGTTTCATCGCGATAAATTAAAAACATGGGATATATGGCCAAAACCGACTTCGAGTTGTATGGCAGCTATAAGATATAGTGGTCCGATCCGGCCGGCTCCGACCAATGTGTTGTCCCCTGGAATAATAAGTGTCTGTGCAAAGTTTTATCGCGATAGCTCAAAAACTGAGGGACTAGTTTGCATACATACAGACAGACAGACAGACAGACAGACAGACAGACAGACAGACAGACAGACGGACATGGCTAGATCAATTTGTATTGTCATTCTAAGCATACTGGCAGTAACTTTTGGGGTCTCCGACGCTTCCTTCTATGCGTTACAAACTTCAGGACAAACTTAATATACTATTTTCTCGAAAAGAGTATAAAAATGCGCTTAAGCAATTGTGGATCGCATGTTAAAGTTAGCAACGAACAGAACGTGGAACGTGTATTCGTGACACTCACCAATCAGCCAATACGCAAACCTCACTATCGCGCAGCTGTTGAGCACGTATAAGAGCCGCATCAGGGTTCGCGTCTCGACTGATATTTCTTTATAAGTGTGACAGAGAAGACACGCTGATAAATAAATATTAATGAATACGCTGCGTAACTAATTGCAAATTAAAGCTGTACTCGAGAGTATGAACATTTGATGAAAAAACTTCGTTTTTTAGCCGATCAACTTTACTTACCTCTCTATTGGTAAATTTAGCTTCTATTTCAAAGGTTCAAGCTTTTTCTTCTTTAATCTCTTTAAACAACAAAAATGAGTACGTATCTTAAATATGATCTGTGTTGCGCTACTTTTCCGGTTGAATTTGCTTTACTTTAATGCCAACATCTAAGCTGTTTGTGTTGGCAACTGAAATCAGCTTATTATTTCCCAGCGCTGGCTCAAAACACAGTTTCGCCTATTAGGAGATATCAGGGGCATTGATTGATATTATGGTTGATATATATGTATGTGTGTGTTGACGTAACTTAATGTGGAAAATTGGTTTCAAGCCTCAGCCATCGGATGAATGAGTTTTCTGCTGTTCAGAAACATGTTCTCGACAAAATGAATTACACACATTACGTGTTTGTCTAGAAAACGCAGAAAGAAAGAAAGAAGAAACTCAACAACAACAACAGAAGCAAATCAGCATAAGCTGTAAATGTTTGAATCTAACGCGTTCAATAAAAAACTAATAATAAGAAGCATTTTTCATAAATTATTTAGTCGGTGAAAGCCGTGTAATATATGCTAGTCCATATTTTATTTGTTATTTCATTATTTCTTCTTGTTTTCTAAAGTTTGCAACACTGAGCTGGAATTTTGGACACTATGGATGCCCCAGATGCCACCCGATTAATTCGTGCGCCTGTGCGCCGCAAACGCAATGATGAACAACTAATGGGCCGGGTGAGTAGAGTATAGTATAGTATAGCATAGTTTTAGAGTATCTTTTCTTATCAGTTTACTGGGTCAGCTTTAAGTTTCACTCGCCTTGACAACTTTTCCACAAAGTTTTTTCTCTATGATGTTTCATTGAACTCGATCACGATCTATTTATGGTCCGCCTGCAGTGTGCGATCCAGTTTCCATAGTCTCTCTCCCTCTCTCGCTCACACACACACACACAGAGCAAGTTCCCCTAACAGAAACTGCATACATATGTAATTTAACAGCCCAAAAAATGAAAGTTATATTGTCGCATTCAAAAGACGCCCGCTCCCAATAAAAACGAAAAAACTATCATTCCGAATGCGTTTGTACAATTTCAGTGTGACTATTGGTTCGATTTGATTAATTAACAACTTGACAGATATATACTTTCCTTGTTTACTTAGCTGATTTGAATGCGACCCAATTTCGAGTCCCTAACATTCTCACCTTGCCTTGTGTTATCGTTTAACATTCCACCACCCACCAGTAGCAGACAAGTTCATTAACATGGCAAACGAATTAACTTACCTTCACCACACCCAACGCTTTGCGACTGCAAGCTGCCACACACAATGTAACCCACAATTAGCGCGCATCGAATTTCACGCAATTAAAGAAACAAAAATAATAACAATGCGCCAAACCAAAACAATAGCAACAATTAGTTGCTTTTATGTCAAGTTCAATGCACGCAGACACCTAGCACCCACACACACCCACACACACACACACATCAAAAGCTGCGCAATATTAAATAATAATCACAAACAAAATCACCTGAGAGAGAGAGCGCAGCAAGACTTTCTCTCGCAAAAGCAGAGATGGCAAAAGCTTCCTTTGCGTGACCTTTTCAACCAAAGCCAACTTCACCACAGCTGAAGCTAACAGCTGTGCGCTTGTTTGAAGTTTCGAGCGCGCCACGATCTTCTCGCTCTCGCTCTCTCGCATTGTTGTGGCTCTCTGCTAAAAAAGGTTTACTGTTTTTATTTTACTTTATCCGCTGGCTGTTAGTGCCTTTCTCTCTCTCTCTCTCGCTCTCTCGGTCTCTTTCTGCGCTCTCTCATCACCTCTGCTGCGCCATTGGCTTTGCGCCGTTTGTCGGCCGCTGCGGCGTTTCAGTTACAATTTGTATTTCACTTGGTGCGCGGTTTTTCTCGCCGCGTTGCTCGTTCATCGCCGCCGTCGCCGTCGCCGCTACCACCCACCACCTCCTCCTCCCCACCCAGCAGCAGCAGCAGTCGTTTGCTGTTGTTGCGCTTTGCCTTTTCGTGTGTGTTTGTTTGTTTGTTATTGCGATTGCGATTCTCGTTGCAATTTTTGCAATTTGCCGTCGTTGTTGCAGTGCTAAAGGAATTTTATGAAAAATCGCAAAGAGCATTCTTGAAATGAACCGCAAGCCGCTTTTAGTGTCGTCTATTTAATTATTTATCTGGCCAAAAACAACAACAACAACAACAACCATAACAACAAAATGGTGTGTTCTCAAACGGCCTTCGGACATATTCGGTGCGTGTAATTCGGTCGACGTCGCTGCTAACGCTGGCGTCGACGCAGACGCTGGCAGCGACTGCAGCTAACACATCATTAGTCGAGATTCTCTCGCCCAGTTTTGATTTGACCAGAATGACGTAAATTATTCGTGCAACGAGACAAACAACCCCACAAGCCCCAAACCCCAAACCCCCCAAATATATACTATACTGAGTCAATTATTTAGCAGTAGATTTTGTTGTTGCTCTCTCGCTTGTGTTAATCAAATGAAGTGAAATGATTAGATCATGTGGGGCCACAGTTCAAACTAAATGTGCAGAAACACTCAAAAGGCAAAAGCAAAAAGCAAAAACAAAAGTGTAATTACAATTTAACTAGAAAAGAGGTTGAAAAGACTGAAAGAAAATGAACGCTTTGTGTTAGGCATTAGTATTCCCTAGTTTAAATAAATCGAAAATGAAAAGGTAGATAAATTCATTCAATTTAACTGCGTAATACTCTGTTCCCATTGGAATAAAAGTGACTTGAAAACTGTAACTAAGCTTGTAAAATATTTGTCAGTCTTCAAATGAAAAGGCTTGCATGTTTTTAGAGATTTAAAGAAAAGTTAGGTACAAATACCAGAGAAGCATAAGCCAAGAATAAGAAGCTCGACATTATACATTTTATAGCAATTTTGGCATATTTTCATAACAACACCTTAAGAATACATTCAAAGTTAGCAGCTTAGATGTCAGATATTGTAGCAACCGAATATACCCTTTTTCGCTATGGGAATACAGTAGACCAAAGTAAAGTCGGCACATTTGTTGCTGCTGTTTTTTTTATAGTTTTTGTTGTTGTTTGTTTTTGGGGCTATCATCTGATAACGATGTTCAAAAAAGAGTTGACGCCTCACGTCCGCAGGGTAGTTAGAAAGTAAGTATTCTCACAGGGAGCAGAGTGCAAATTGAGCTAAGAATACATAATATGAAAATAAAAAGACAGTCGACTGCTGATAAGAGATAACGGACGAAAGCGAACAGTAAGAGGTAGAAATAATAGGCATTAAACTGGGATCTAAAGCGAAGTGTGAATCGAATGCAAACAATATGCTAATTGTAATCAATAAGAGAACTCGCCAAAAAACCAAACAAAAAATTAAAACAATTCATTCATTGGAAAGAGATGAATTTACTTATTATTATTTGTAGTAATTGGAACGTAACCCTCAGAACTGTATATATTTATAATATGTTAGATGTGGCGTGCCAAATTTGTGGAGCCCACAAAGACAATTGACATTTACATAAAAGTGTACATTAAATGAAAGTCACAAAGTCACAACAAAAAAACAAACAGAAAATCAACAACAACAACAAATAACAATGTAAATGTGTTGAGCTGTGGAAATTGTAAATCGTCGAGTGTTAAACAACCACAAAGAGAGTGAGAAATTAGTTTATTGTTCAAATCAACAAAAACAGCACCAACAACAACAGCAACAACAACAACAATGCGCCATTTAATCATGACCCCAACGTCGCTGTCGATGTCGACGCCAACGCTGACGTCGCTGCATCATCAGCGCCGGTCGCTGTCGCAGTCGCAGCTGACGTTGACGCTGCAGTCGCAGTCGCAGTTGCAGTCAACGTCACCGTTGACGCCGCATTCGGCATCGCCATCATCATCGTCATTTTTTGGCGTCTCTGGCTCCCCGCAATTTCCAGCCAACTATGAGCGCAGCGAAAAAGTGAGTTTGAACACAACACCCAACCCAACCCACCTACAACTCCACATCCACCTCCAACTCCAACTCCACCTTTAGCATTAATGTGAGTGCACGTTTGTGTTTGTCTATGGTGAACTTTTGGCAGCTGTGTGTATTATGAATGAATCGTCGTTCAACTGTTAATTTGCATGCTGTTCATTTTCATGCATTATGTAAACAAAAGTTCAGAGCGGGTTATTCAGTTTTAAAGCTCGCTTGACAAAGCCAATTGCCATATTTTAGCAATGAAATGCAAGCATGTATTAAGTGACAATACTTATTTTATGGCAGTGTAATGTTAAAGTTTTTTTATACCAAAAGCAATGACATTTGCGCCTTTCTCTGCGTAGTATCTTACGGTACTTTTCTTGGCCCTTAAATATTTAGTGCGAATTGAATACTTATGAGCAACAAGTATTAAGTTTACAGCCGACAGTTAACGACTGCTCAACACTCTGTTTAATAACAGCATAAGAATTGGTTTAAAAATATGCCTTCTTGTTTATAGCAAGAATATTTTTTTATAACTCAAATATCACGCAATATTGATTAAAATAAATTAAATATATTTAGTTGGTATGAAATATGTTGAGCATGTTTTTGAACTGAGACAATCATAGACAGTATTGTTACTTTTTAATTTGTATAATTTACTTATAATACAAGAGCAGGAAATCCTTTAAAGAGCTCTCTGTAATATTAGCATATAAAACACTTTTCATTTCCCCATAGACAAAGTTTTCTTGCCCACATTGTTTGACCTTCGACAATTGCCATTGACTAACTAGTTAACTCAGTTATTATCCCTGCCCAAGTTCACTTTTTACGAGCTCAAACATTTCCAAATGTCAGCCAAACAATTATCTAATTTGCGCCACATTGCATAGTGCGCAATAATTAATCAGCCGTAGCAACTATTCTAAACAGCAATATTTGATTTAACAACTTAGTTAGGCCTCAGTCGATAGCAAAGTTCAAGGTGAGCCTTAGATGACAACATCAAATGGGAATTTCACATGCAAACTCGTTGCTTCATTAGTGAGCAGCCGATTTTTATGCATGCGCATTTTCTCCCCTTTCATTTTCATTTTGGACAACTTTTGTAGCTATTGGCAGCAAAAATCATCATAATTTTGCAGTCGCTTTGCGTTTTTTGGAGCAGAAAACATTAAGAAGATGAAGCAGAAGAAGAAAAAAAACGGCATTCATTGGGATTTTCCTGCGCATAGCAGCAACATTTTCTCAAACTGCAAAAACCACTTTTCTACTATGAATGTATGTACATATATGCAGATAGTTCCCCTTCTCCCGCTTCTCACTTCACCTTCTATATAAAGCTGTTCAGTTTTTTCTACACGAACGATGGACATAATTGCCCTGCTCAGCTGTGACGCCCACAACAACAACAACAACAACAGCAGCAGCAATAACAACAACAATAACAACCACAAGCACAATTAATTTGCAGGCGTAATTGTTTTGGCCTATTTATGTACTATGTAGCAAAGGGGCCTCCTCATCTAAATGCACATTGCGCATACGCCACGTTATATTCGTGCAACGAAAGTAAATTGCAATGTGGATGCCCAGCAGCAAATATCCCCCTGCCCCTCTCGCTTAAATGGAAAACGTGTTGCACAGAAATTCGAGTTGTGTGTGTGTGGCTAAGATTTCCTTTTGTTTTGTTCTACTTTTTCTTGCAAAAAAAAAAAAGAGTTGTCGCCGTGTGGTTTCTTCTAATGACCGTCGCCTGTGTGTGTCTTGTCTTGGGAAAGTGCTATCTATCTGGTTTCGAGGCTGTTGTGTGTTGTGTCGTTTATGATATTTGTCATTAGTCGCGCGCCGACTTTCTAACCGCCTTCTAAACACAGATATTGCCATAAAAGCCATATTGTTAAGCGTTTAGAGCAAGCAAATATGGCCCCGCTGATCACTGATCACTGATCAGTTTCTTCTTTGCTTTAGAAGAGAGCTATTGAAAGGCAGACCTGTTTGCACTATCATCCTGTCTTTAAGCGCCAAATGAAAGTGTTGAAGTGTATAAAACTTTAAATCACATTTAGAGATTAATGAGAGTTAAAACGATTTGCATAAGTTCATTTAGATAAACTGCTCAAATTGAATGCGTATTGCCTTTTTAGAATGATATTTTTACATTTTGGCAAAGATGTAAGCATAAGTAATGTTTTATTATTTTTTACAATCTTGCAATTTCTCATATTCTCAAGAAACTCTTATTAAACCAAATTCTACATCAAATGAACATTCAATTATGATACTCCTCTATTTATATTCACAAATTAAAGCTGTCTGCAAATTTTGCCACAGATAAAAACGCCCACCATTTGAAAAAGGAAAAAAATCACTTTGTATGTACATATTTTCTTATCTAAGTGACATTCATAGCAGAAGTACATTGTTTGATTAAAGGTTGACATCATGTAATTATTTTTGAAAATGCGCATTTAATAAGCATTTAGTCGAACTTATGCCCAACAGCTCTCCGTAGGAGGAGGAGCCCATCACGAGACGTGTGTCATGTTAAACACTCTAATAACACAGGGTAGCTGCAGTCGTGTTAGCGTTTCCTACCAAGTGTGCAATTTAAGAAACAACGAGAGATCGAATGCTAGCTTTAAGCTCAAGATCTGTTCGGTACAGTAGTGAAGCAGTACATGAAACTGGTTGCTTTTGATATACTCGCGATCTTTTACTTTTCCACGACCAAGCCAAAAGTTGTCGCTTTAAAAAGGAAAAGCCCGCTCTCCCTCTCTCAGACTTTCCACTTTCAGTTGGCGCGCAAAGAACTGATTGCAATTAACTGATTAATGAGAAATGATTTATATACAAATTGTAATGTGCTGGCGACTGCGATTTTGTTAATTAAAACTGGCGAAGTAAAATCATTTTATCGAGAGCTCTGCTCCAATATTGTGGGCAGTCGGTCAACTTATGAGCAACAACAACAAACAAAACACTTCTCATACTATATAGTTGCCCACGACCAAAACTGTCCGGCAGGCAATGTCATATATCAAAAGGCAGCATATGCACATTGTTTTTTTCTTATTTTTTTGTATATTTTTGTATATGCCGTTCTCCATTTTACAGAATGGAATAAAAAATGGTATCAAAATGACTCACAACAGCAGCTAGGAATTCGCTTCCCCAACCCAAATTGGCCTCAATATTCATAATAAATGCAGGCAAACTTGCCTAAACTGAACTGTGGTCAGTTCTTTTTTTGCAAGAATGAATTTGATTATTTCATATTTGGACAGTAACAATTGGTACAAATAATAAACTTTGCATAGAAAATAAAACAAAAGTTAGCTTTGATACAAAACCCTTAAAGTTGCTTAACTTTTAATTTCCTATCGTATCGTTTAACAAAAATAACATTTTCAAATCTCTTTACAACAATTTATTGCAAACTTGTAATCTGCAGATAATCTTATTGGCTTTAAATTCATTTGCAAGTTGCAAGTGTGATAAAAGTTGAATGAAAAAAGTTTGGCCCAGGCAAAGCCGAGTAATAGCGCTAGCAATATATATGTAAATTGATATCATAATGCATTTCTGATAACTTTGTTCCTTACCTGCAAACGGTTTTAAATCCATTAAAAACAGCAAAATGCTGTTTAGATACATTTAAATTTATCTTTGATGTTTAGCTGATTTTATTATTTACCTGAAGTTAACTCTCCAATTTATTTGTATATTTTGTTCGGTGTTGGCGAACTTTTTTTGCCTTGAAGCTGAATTTGAAAAACGTGCTGTTGTTTAATTTAAAGCCTTTTGGGCATGTGACGAGAGCAAGTTTTGTGCTCAGGCCCTCCTTTTGTATACAGACTGTGAGAATAACTCTTGTAGCATTACTAAACATAGCACCAACTGAGTCCATATGGGCATGTCTGTCAAATCTGAGACATACATACTTATACATACAGCATACACTGTAAGAAAGTGTGTGTTTGGCTCAACTTACATTTGCTAGGATATGTGCACACATTTAAATTCTGTAATTATGTAAATTGTTCGACGATTTTTATGAAAATACGCGTATTTTCTTTGTAGTGAATCTAACTATAGCTCCAAAATAAGTCAGGCAAATAGAAAACAACAGGCTTTTTGAAAAATGTTAAATATGAATGCAAAACGTCCAATTTAGTCTTGAATAGTGCTTATTGAAACTGACATATGACTCGGTAATAGGTTATTTTATATTGTTTTCAAAAAGGTAAAGTTCTTTACAAACAACACACTAAATTCGGAAATATTGACATTTTTCTAAGGTTTCCTTTTTCAAAAATCTAATAATGTGAAAAATCTGCATATTATTTTTAATTGATGCTCTAAAAATTGCATAATTGTCGGCAATACTCACGGAAGTTATTCAAGAAACAAGTTTTCATAGTATAAAGCTGGTAAAACATATTTAATTTTCATTTATTTAATATTGCTTATAAATAAACATGCTAATCTAGTGACTATCAAATTAATAATATTTAAATCCAAGAAAATTCGTGTCTTAGTTTATTATTCAAAACAAAAGAGCAGTTAAATTTTATCGATTTTACTTTATGTTATTGAGTTTGGGCTAGTTACAGCATATCGCCTAGTCGCATAGAGCAATCTTACTTTATTTTTTCAAGTGTATATGTACATAGAGTCAAAGCTGCAACATTTCAGAGCTACTTCAGCCATTTGGCTAATGTCATGCGACAGCTCTGGCAGCATTTTATCTCTCGTTCGTGCATTCGTTCGCTCTCCCTCTCTCTTTCTGCCTGCCACTTGGTGGGGGCTCTGGGGGGCACACCCACACCCACGCCAGAAACGAACAGACCCGGAACAGACCGGTCCAGATGCAGCCCATAAGCAGCAGCAGCAGCAGCAGCAGCAGCAGTTGCTGATTGCATTTGTCCAGTCAACTTTCTGGGAAAGTCGTCTCTCGCTGCTGAACCGTATAAAAAATGCTTTTCTTTTACTTTCAACTTTTGCATGTCGCTGTTTGTTTTTGTTTTTCTTATTTTTTTTGCATTTCCCTCTCTAGCAAAAAAATCTCGCGCTCAGATTTGAATTTTTGGCTAGATGGGTTTTTGTTGTTGTTGTTGTTGTTGTATTGAATCCCGTATGGTAAGTTTGTCTGAAATTTTATTGGGCTGATCTCGTTGCTAATTTTTGTGCGTCGATGTGGAAAACGCTGTCCGCTTGGCCGACTTGCCGCCTGAAAATTGTTTTCCCTTTTTCTCTCATTTTCCGTTGCCAGTTGCCAGTTGCCGCCTCGGGTGCAGTCACCCATGTTGCAAAGGCTTTAGTTACTTATTTTCTGGATTGTAGCTTTGAAGTGAGAGAAGAAGTGTTGGGGCCATTAGCATGATTAATGTTTTGGCTCTTGACTATCGCTGTTTGTTGTTGCTTATCGCTGCCGTAGTCATCTTTAAGCTATTAACGAGGTAATTACGCTTATTTACACCGTTTATGGAGCATCTTTCAAGGTTGCAGCTTCCCACAAAAAATGTGTAGCGAATGTAGCTTCAAGCTGCAATTTAATTTTCAATGGTATATTTGTGAAAATGGGAAGATCTGCTGGTATTGATGAATATTTATGTATTGTAGATTGAATAGGGGAATTATCTCATGGAATATCATTGAATTTGTGAAGCATATTAAAAGTTTATTTATCGGATAACCCAAAAAGTTACCTCCAGTATGCCTAGGATGCCGAAACAAATTTATCTGGCCATATCCGTCTGTCTGTCTGTCTGTATGTATGTATGCAAACTAGTCCCTCAGTTTTTGAGCTGTCGCCATGAAAATTTGACCAGAGACTTATTATTTGAAGGGACAGCACATTGGTCGGAACTAGCCAGATCGGTGCACTATATCTTATAGCTGGCATACAACTGTGAGTCGGTTTTGGTCATATATCCCATGTTTTTAAAGCTATCGCCTTCAATTTCCTTGAATACTTACTCATCAATGTTTTAAAATGCAAAGCGATTGAGTCATAAAAAGTGAAGTATGTCTTATAAGCAAAAGACTTTCTACAGCATATGCATAAGAGTAAAATATAAGCTAGTAAGATTCACAGATTCGAAAAGAGTATAACATCTTCGGAGCGCTAAAAAATAAACCTTCCCCATTTGGTAATTATGTCTGTCTGCCTTTGAAGTCACACTTTTTGAAAGTATTCCTCTTTTTTATGACTATTAGAAAGCTTAAGTCCAGACACCAAAAACCTAATTACAATTACATTATGTGGATCGCGTAAACCTGCCACATGTTCTCTGTTCTCAGTTGCAACATAACTGTTACAAACACACAGACATATGTTCATTAGCATTAGCTGTTGAACAAAATGCGTGACGTTTTAATAAGCAACGGTAAGCGTTGCTCAATGCAACAACTTCTAACACACACACACACACACACACACATGTTCTGTGGGTGACTGCCCGTGCAACCCGGAGGGGCAACCTTAACGCCCCAGACCCCATTAAATGTAAACTGTTGCAGCACATTACTGTTTGTTGCTATTGCTGTTGCTGTTTTGTTTTCATGGTGTTGTTTCCCATGTTCTCTCTCTCATAGGCACAACAACAAAAAGCCACACTGGCCATAAAACAATGCAAAACAGTTAGAGCAGCAAATAACAGTGTGACAACAGACAGAAGAAAGATATGTACATATCTATGTATGTATGCACATTAAATTATAACCAGCTGGACGGAAAGCAAAAACAAAACATAGTCCAAAATGTCAATGAACTGAAAAAAAACACAAAACACAACACACAAAACAAAACCACAAACCGAAAAGGAACAAACCCGCTTAAACTACTGACTCGCATACGGGTGATAATGGCTGCCCGGGAATTTCGGACTGTTGTGCGAAAATCCAACGATCTCGGAGTGCTATAGAGATCCAGTCATATAGCTGGAGTATAGCTCTGAATAATTCTACATATTTTTGAATTAATAAATACAATAAATAATGAAATTCAATTGTTTGCTAATCACAGTTATCTGTTGTATGTAATATACATAGTATATTACACAAATTGATTAATTCTTAGGTAAGTTAGTGCTTCCGTTTCATGCTTCACCAATCACGACTGTCAATACCTTTACAGAAACTTAACTTAACTCTGTTCGAAATTCCCGCTAATTTGCATAATTTCTATTTTTGCATTAAGCACAAGAAAAGCGTGACCGGTATTTTAATTGTGCCAAATGCCAAATTGTGCGCTTATTCAACCACTGTGTATACACTCAGAAAAAAAAACATGCACTTGTATGTAAGAAAAACGCTCTGAAAACGCGCCTTTGATGTCTTTTTCAGTGCATTTTTTAATTTAAAGCTCATTTTTGTGAAGTGTATATGATCATATTTATACTACAGGTACTTTATTATTATTAATTAGCCATTGGAACTACTACTATTCTACTACTATTCCAAACTTCGATTTCGATTGAAATAGTTTGGACTTCAAACTCCTTGAACTTCATACTCTAGAGCTTATATGAATAATTGATTTCTTACACATTCAAATATTTCTTATGGATATTACATAACATATATTTCTTATATACATTTACGTTTTACTTAGTGTACAACAGATAAATATGTTATTCTGTGACTTATTTCCTCGGAATTTACATGGTATCTGCTAGTCGAGTCATCTCACCTATGGCAGTATATTCAGCTACTGACTGCAAGTTAGCCAAATTGCCAAATGAATAGTCAAAAAGGTTTGCACGTTTTTCCCAGCAAACTTCACTTGCAATTACAAATTGTTTCTCCTCCAAATCAGTTTGTAAGCTTTATGCAATTTCCCGAGCTGAAAGCATGGAATTAGGAAAACACTTGGAAAATGAAAGAAAGAAAGATATACGAGAAAAGAGAGAGGTGGCTAAAGAATTGGCAACATTTGCAAGCAGTTAGCAGTTTTCCAGCTGATGACTTTTGTTAACCACACGATAAAAATGCAGTTAACACTTTTTGTGTTCATGTCTCTCTTTTGTTGAAGTGTTTGCTTGCTGTCTTATATTATATCATTCATATCACTTTCGAGACAAGCAATTTTGCAATCCAATCAACATTTGTTGCGATCTTACGCGACTTTGGCAAGGGACAAAAAAATTAAAGAAGAAACAAATGCAAATACCTAAAGAATGTAGCACCTACTTGTGCTAATGAATTCCACGATTCAACGTCTTTACATATACCCTGTAAATACACAAGAAGTGCATGATAAAGTAGCATAACAGACTCCATTAAGCGCTTACTTATGACCCTTTTTAATGATTGATCAGTATAATTAAAAGTATGTTAGTAAAGGTTGATAGATCAAATACGATTCTAGAATAAGTCAAACTGGAGCTGTGCACAGGGTATCAACTATTCGATTACCCGTAACTTGCACCAACATAACTAGTTTTTTGTTGCTATGTTTTTTTTCTTTTAGTTTTTTTATGTGTTTGCGAACATTTTGTTTTTGAATCCAACCCACATGATTAACACTTGATTGATGTATGGGCACTTATAAAATGTATCTTTTTCGTATGCTTTTGTTTTGCTTCTTTTTCTTTGCCATATTATGTGTAGAGTATTTTTTGGCTACCGTATACACTCAAGAATCTACAAAAAGCATTTGCGGCAAAAAATTAATTATCTTTGAAGAACAATAATCAATTTTGACACACATTCCTGCTCTGTCACCGTGACAGGTTGCCTTAACAAATTGCTTCATATTTATTATGATTTAGCCAACATCTGCTCGAAGGGAAATTAAAACTGTGTTGCAAGCCAGCTGTCAATGAGATTCGTTTCATTTGCATTTTTAATGCCGTTTATGTGGTGCTCGAAAATCGATTAGTGGCCAACGCCCACAAAATGCACTTACAACAGAGCTTTCAGCTTTCTTCACATTGATTTGTGTTGCAGTCTGCACTTGTTGCTTATTTGGTCTTTAAAGACCTTCGGCCCACGCGTCGTATAATCAATTTGTCATATTTCAGATACCACAAGGTTGATCGGTAGCTCATTTATTTAAGATACCTATTTCTGGTGTGCTTTAAACTCCATACGCCTGACTAAGATCAAATTATATACTATATATCTATATATATATATATATCGGCATTCGGAATATAACAAACATTTTTAACTTGTTTGTTTCCCCAAGTTGACAAATTTATATGCTTGTTTTTGTTTTGTCGCCGCCTGTTTAAAGTATTTTTGTTATTTCTTCAATCACTGCTGATTTATTAATTAGTTATACGGCAAAAATCGCACAAAAAGCTAAAAAAAAAAAAAGGTTTCAGGTTTCTAACAGGCTCGGAATATTACAAATGCATTTTTAATGAGACACGATATGAGTGAGCTTTTTAAGTCGTCAGTTGAAATAAGTCAGTGATGTCAGTGGATGATGTCAGCTTTATTTCCTTAGAAAATGTCGAATCTTCTGATTCCTGTTTGATCTTCGCTTTGCAATTGCAATCAAATATATCTTGACATCCGTTTAAACCATTTAAATCGAGCTTTTCTATTATATTTGATTTCGACACATTTTCTATCAGTTTCAAGCAACAGCTGGTGTTAAAAAATTGCGTGAATTTAATAAGCTTAATTCACTTTAACTACTACAATTTGGTGCTGACCATGAGATACAAAGATACAACTAATCTAGTTAAATATGAATGTTGGCATTTTGTCGCCCATTACTTTGTCAGTTGGTCAACTTTTGCTGACAGCTTTTGCATGGTACCAACATTATTATTTATTGTTATTACTTTAGCTCACTTCATAAATAGTTTTTAAGCAGAGGCTAACATATCTCAGTGCAAAACAAATATGGCTTATTATTGTTTTAGCCATTGACTCAAACGAAAAAAAAACACTTATTAAAATGCCGGAAACAAGTTCAGGCACCGACTTCTAATTAAAACAAATATAAATACTAAGTACTTGAATTTTATCACCGCACAAAATTGTGTTAAATTACGTTGTCTGAAAACATGTAAAAATGTTGCTCTAACCAATGATCGACTAGTTTATACCTTATATTCCATTATTAGCTTGTAAATTTGTATTAAATTGGTTTTTCGAACTACTTTGGGTTAAAACTAATCAGAGCAATTAATAGTGCTCCAGTCGGGAGTGCACGACTCTGTGATACCCATTAACCAGTCCTAACATGCATACATACTTACTTATCAGTGTACATATATACAAACATGCGCATAATACAAGCGGTGCAAGCAGATTAATCAGTTAGCTTGCTTCTTCATTGAGATGTACAGTATGTAAAGTTGTATCTTTAACAACTCCTTTGTTTATTGTCCAATCTTTTTGAAATTGATTGGACATAAAATTGGTAATAAAATGTGTTATCAAACCCAATTGCAAGATTATACATTCAAAAATGCGATTTTCAGGGTATATAAACATTACATAGCTTCCTTCATTAAATGCCTACCTGCTGTCGCATGAGTTGATAATACCCTATCTCACCTACTGTAATTATAGCCGGCGGGCATAATGAATGCATTGAGCAGTGGGCAGCCTTTGGGGTTGGCTTCTAACACCTGTTATTAGGCACAGCAACAGAATCGGTTCGAATTGAAGCAAATTTCTCAAATGCGTTTTCTGCTGCATGCAACACGATTGAGATTTACACCAAAATTTATGCACATTTTGAATGTTGTCTGTCTAGTTGTCTGCGTTTTTGAGTGTTTTTTGTTGAGTGTCGTGGGCGTCCCTCATTTGGTGGCTTAAAAAGCGGCTTAGTTTGAAACGCATTCTCGAGTGGTGGTTGCCACAACGTCTGGACTGAACTGACATTAAGCCAACTCCTCTGCAGCATTTAGCAGCACATAAAAATACACACATACCAACATGTGTATAATTAAATCGTACAATGATCGGCCATAACCGATTCCGACCACACAAAATTGATTGGCATTATGTAGTCAATATCACAATATTATTGTTATTATCCCGTTAATTGTGCAAGATGATATGCAGCATATAGAGATGAGATAATATACATTAGCGCTATTTATATCTTTAAAATTATAATTGTATTAAATCCAAAGAAAACTGCAAATATCAATTATCCAAATACTCTGTTTTCTCATGGCGCAAAGCTTACCTCATCGGACGACGAAGCAATTCATTTCATTTGACTGAATTTATAACCAGATACCATTGATCGACTGTGTCTGCGAAATGGGAAGTGTTGTTTGCTCTGTTTTGTCGGGTTTTGGACGCGACTGCTGTGATTAATTGTCTTTTCAATTAATTTGTTTTGTTTTTATACCTTGTACCTACCTATTCAAAAGGGGGCATAAAGTGTGCAATGAAGTTGTGCAAAGCGGCCATTCGGCCATTGAGACTGTAAAAGCTAGAGTTGATCGATAGCTTCTCTCATTTTACTAAAATATCAAAATATATATATTACTGTTTGCAATAACATCCTTAATTGCCTAGCTCTTTGGTATTTTATTTATTCGTTTTTTATTGATCAATTGCAGAAATTCAAAAGAATTCCAAATGTCAGCAAAAATTATGTTTTATATATGCATGTTCATGTATTTTGGTAACTATTATATAACCATTGAATTTTATGTATTATTACATAAAGTCAGGACTTTTCATTCGTTACTGGACAATTTTTCTTCAAGAACATGCCCTCCGCCTAAGTTTATCTAGTCAAAAAAAAAAAAACCTAAATTGTCTGTTATAATTACATAAAGAGCTCAAAATCTTTATAATTATTTCTTTCATTTCAAGGTTACATCATTCAAATTTGTATATAATTAAATATATTATACAAAAATCAGGTCTTATCTCTACGACACAAATATGGCTTTAATAATAAGAATAAGAATTATTGAAAATAGCCATACATCAAAGCAAAATTGACAAGCCAGCAAGCTATAACAATGCTAATGTAAATGTAATGAATTGATAAATATGACAAGTGCGTCATAAAACATTTCAACGTTTGTGTACAATTATGTCGAATGACAATAAGCAAAAGCAAATGCAATTTAATTGCCTGTCCCAGCTACAGCGAAACAAGAGAAACAAACCGCGATCCACGTAAATGGCCATAACAGACTGGCCACTTTTCACGGCGCAAATCAAAGGAAAGGCGGCCAAGTGGCAACAACAACAACAACAACAACAACAAACAGCAATAACAACAACAACAACAAACTGCATTCATTTGAATATGCGCCCCATGCTGCAGTTCCAAGTCTAATCTATCTATCTAGCTGCCTAGCATCTGTCAGAGCCGTCGCTTGTAACTTTCCCCCATAAACTACAAGAAGACGCAGTATACACACACACACACACACACACACACACACACACACACACACACGAGAAAACATTGACTGCAACATTGGATGTTGTATCTGTATCTGTATCTGGGTCTGTATCTGTAGCCGGGTTTCGGCCTCGGCTCTAATATGCTCTCATGTTGCATTCCACGTGCGTGGAGGCAATGTCGCTGCACTCTTCCTCTTCCATGTGGCCTGTTCAAGTCGTTGTTGTCTTTCTTCTCTATTATGGGGGTATGTTAACAATGCATTTTGTTTGTCAATCAGTCGGCACAGCAGTGTGCATGTGTGCGTTGTTGTTGTTGTTGTTGTTGATTTTTAGCACTTGATTTGTGTATTATGCAAATTGATTTCTTTTCTTTTTGACTTTGTCAACCATACATACTTAGCTTTATACATATACATATGTATTTGCGCACTTATGTAAGATAGAAAATCATATAGTTGGGCAGCATTTTGATTAGGCTTTTGTATACGCAACTAATTTGTTATTGTATTGTATATGCCCTGCAAACAAAAAGGCATTTTAAATATGTCTGCTCATTGGCATCAAATCTATTCAAGCACTTATATTGCTTTATTACGCAATTACAACAACTATCTAGTTTAGGTTTTTTTTATATATTTCTGTATATCTTATATCTATCTGTAGGGTGCTAGAGTTCGTTATGGTGCTGGTTTTGTTCCACTTGCTTGGATGATCTGGTTGGCTTCCTCTGTTGACTGTTGATTTGCTGTTGTTGTTGTTGTTGGTGTTGGTTTTGCCTAATTTTGCGTTTGTTTACAAGTTTGGTGCCAAACGTGTACGCCTACAATTCAATTCAATTTACTCATAATTTATTGCATTTTGTGGGCAGTGCAGACAGTCCTAAATAGAATCGAAAACAAATGCAGATATGTCAAATACAAATACAAATAAACTTGAGCAACTACTTAGACACTTAAGCTTGACTATTTACGCAGTTAGCTTAGATTGCTCAACTAGAGGATACCCTGCGGATAAGTTTAGGCTGCCTGTTTTCATATTCTATACTTTTTGATAGTGATAGTTCGACTTATTGATTTGTGCTGAATTTTCTAACATTTGCACCACAAGTTTATGCTACCCTCTTGCCCATTTAATGAGCATACCTATTGAGTGGGTGCTGTTCAAAGTGATTAATTGCTTCATACCAAAAGCTCTCGTTGCACTTCTCAACGTTGTTGCTTTCACAATTGTCAATTGTAAATGTAATCGCGTGTTAGAATGCTAAACGTGAGCCAATAGATACAACACGACTAAATATATACAACAACAACAACATGAGAAGCAACAACACCTCCGTCGGTCAAGCGATCGAGTCTCATGTGTCTTTGGCTTTGGACGCTTTTGAATCCACGCCCGCCGCAAACTTGTTTTCAAAACATGCAAATCAAAGCGCGAGGCTTCAAGCTACGGGAGACGGAGACGCAGATTGAGACGGAGACGGAGGCGGAGACCGAAGTGAGCCAAGATATATGCATATACTCTACTCGTACGCAAAGAGCTTTCAAATGCCTAGCTGTCTCTCAAAAACTCAATCTGAGAAGGCTTTGATGCCTCTCTTTCTCTCTCTCTCTCTCTCTGTCTCTCGATGACGACGTCGTTTGCTTGGCCGTGTAGAAATCTCAACAGTTTCATTTGAGCCGCGCTAAAAACGAAACGTATCCAATAGATACGCAACGACGGCTGACAACGACAATTACAATTACAAAAAAAAAATCACAAAGGCAATATGAAAAATAATAATAAAAGAGCAACCGATTAAAAACGACGGGGCCAGTGAGCCATTTACAATTCACAATTGTGCTGTTGTTGTAAAACGCAATAAACATAATTGATTTAACGAAAAGCCGGAAAACGTGTAACGAATATACAAAATACAAATAATTAAGTTGGCAAATGTGTCTAGCGAATTAGAAAAAACAGCACAAGCAAATCTTAAATATTACATAGCCTTTGGCAGCATCTAATTCTCAACACGGCATTGAAAACGAACCGGATAGCCAAAAGCTAAAATATCGAACAGCATACACCTAACAACGACCTTGAAAAAGTCACAAATTATAGTAGATACTAGTCATCGCTTATACAAACCACAACGAATCACAGTTAAATACCGAAAAGTATTATTTTATATGTGCTATTTATTGAACGTATACTGAATAAAACGACCCTCCAAAAAAAATCCGAATTTATAATCTAGAAACATACATGACAAATTGTGGGCGTACTTTTGTGTGTGTGTGTGTGTGTGTGTGTCTCTCTCTCTCTGCAGTGCCATAAAAATATAATAATTAAGTAGAGATTAAAGTGCTCCAAGAAATTATAGCTGTTATGTACAGCCAGATAAAATTCAATAATGTTCGCGCCACGAAACTCATCGCCAGTTGCCAAACATGGCAAGGAGAACTTATCTGCCTATGAGGTAAAGATATTACCACCATCCGTTTCAACGGCTAAGTTTGTGAAGTAAAGACAACTTAGAGTCGCGAAAACATATAATATTTATTACAACATCATTATTTGATAACAGCAGTAAAATTAAAAATTAAGTGTTGCCGTTCTATGCGATTCTCAAGAAGTCAAGTTAGGAACGCAGATTTTGATGGTTGTGAAATGTTATAAATTGATACTCTGCTCTCTCACCCTTACTGTTTGTATCTACATATGTCTTTCTGTCGCTCTCCTGCTATTTTCCCCTTACTTGCTCTTTTACTCTTAGTATTGTCTTTATATAATTTTCTGTTACTGTCTTTCTTCTTCTTACTCTCTTGTTTTTACTACTCTTTCCTTGCTCTCTCTCTCTTACTTCATATTTTTTAACACTTTCATGAATATCTTCAATTAGTCTTTAATTCTATTTCTCAAAAACTCAATATCTTTTCCTTGATTCAAGCTAGAGAAGTTCACCTGCACCATATGCACATCCTCCCACTTTTCCCTTCAGATCTGCTCTATTTCTCCTCTAGCTGACCAAACTCGAAGCTCTGTGGCATGATTCATGTGGCCAAAAGTTTTGTTTGTAATGAGTTTCTGTGGTTTTCGTTGTCAGTTCGGTTCAACTCAGACAGCAAGATTGAATTTGTGTGTGTTTTGTGGCCAGGCTAAGTCTATTCATATATTGTTAATACTGCTGCTGTCATTTGCAAGAATTGTTGGCTGCCGCAAGTAATTAGAGGCAATTAGTCGCTGCCTTAGCTGCCTTGCAGCGGCGGCTTCTAAGGCAAATAGGAATGCTGAGGCAATGTTAAACAATCAGGCAATGTTCAGACCTGTGGGCAGGCAACAGGTCTCTGTTGCTCAAATATTTCATGGCAACTCTCTGTATATTCAATCTATTCGCCTCAGCAAAAGGCTGCCAAAAAAACGAACCTCAGGCATAATCATTTTGCTCACGTTCGACAGACTGTTGGTCGCATAGATGCAATGATATCTAAGGTATACCAGTCTACTTTATATACTTGTGTACGTATGTGTGTCCGTTAGCCAAATGCTTAACAGTCTACAAGCTGCTGAGGACACATTAGCAATTCGCCAAACGTGCCGATCGACAAGCCAATAAATAAATTAAATACATTTTCATAGTTCTGCTTCTTTTACGTATGCGTAATGTTGTGGTTGCAAAGTGCATTCTCTACCATTTGCATATGTTGTTTGGATAGCTCTTTCAAGAAGCCTATACACCACACTCACTTACACTGTTCAACATGGTCCACACGTTATATTTTTCCTAAATTAACTGATAAACTAAAAACTCATTTTATTGCCAATTTATATTTGGTGCACTGCACAAATTGCTAATAATTGTGTGGATATTTGTTTATGCAGCTTATTTCGTTATAAAACATATATAAGCTGCAAACAGTCACTTTATAAATATTAAAAGACTGCTTATACATTTTATTAGATTATTTTATTATTATTATATAACAAAAGCATGAAATAGGCTGTGATCCACTGCATGTATACATAAGTGCTTCATGCACAAACAAGATACCGCAATAATTTCAAGCACTGTTGACTACAACAATAATTTACTAGTTCAATCTGATTTTACATTGTTGTGCCGACAAAATGTCTAAAATACATATCCCTATTTTGTCAAAACAATTGAAGCTTTAAATTATAAAAGCTTTCGACCGGCTGTCGCCAGTGAAACAACACAAAACTATTTCTCGCATTTGCATTTTTCGCTGCTTAACCAAGTTTGGAATAAAGATATTTGGCGTCCATCAAATTGGTTTTGATAAATGACGCGTGTTGTCTTCCGGCTGTCGAATAATCAAATAAAATACAATGAATGACATTCAACATAAAGATATTTAAATATAAAAGGTACTGCTAAGTCAACATAGCCATGTTATTCATATTAAGTATTACTTCAGCAATAACATCTTAAAGTGTATAAAATAAATATCTGAATTAAAGTAATATTTTGAGAAAGATTTTCAGCCGATAGTTGCTATTTAGAAATAAATAAAAACTTCCTCAATTTAAATTGGTATATAAAATCGATTACAAAGCTTACAACTCAATTTTCTACCGATTGTTCCTAGCAACGTTCTAATTGCTGTAGTTAAATTTTTAACGGCAATCGGGGCCAGAAGTTAACTGCTTAAAGTATCTATTATTTACGTGTATATATTTAGCTATACTACAAATGTGCTTATTGCACTTTACACCAAGTTACTGGATATCATGTAGTCGCATATAGTCTCCTGCTCATTATTGACTGCCCAACTGAAAATTTATGCATATATATATTTTTCGCATGCCTATTTTCTAGCCACGCTCAGCGTGTTTACAATTTCACGGCATATTATGCTCATTACGAATGCAAATATCGCAAGATAACTATAGAATAAACCGGTTCACAACGACCTTTTGCATTGAGACATATTTGGACGCTGCGTTGGTGGTAGTTTTTTGTTTCGACTGAAATAAGCAAATAAATAAAAAATGCTCTTTGAAGTGAATTCGCGTGTACTAAACAAAACAAACAACGCAGTCAAAAAGCTCGCACATTCCTCTATACACTATACTATATACACTGCATGCCAGATGATCTCAGCTTAGTGCTCAGTTTGCATCTGCGACGCAAAAGCATTCATTCAGCTGCGGGTGTTTAATAAGTATCTTATTCGATACTCTTTTTTTGCATGCCAGCGTATATTGAACTGTGTACTTAATTGATTGCGAGATCTGAGTGCTGTCGCCCACATATCGCAGCCATATCATTATATCGACAGTCCAGACTTTGAGCTGCTTCTGTCATAAGACACTTGACTCGTGCTTCCTCGTCTCAAACTATGCAGTATTTGCGCTTCTTAATTAAGTACATTCCGATTTTCTAGTGGGACGAAAGTATACACAATTAGCAAGCAATGTACCTATTAATTAAATTACTTTTTACTGCACGTTCAAAATAGGGATTGCCATAATTTGTATCTCTTTTTTAATAGCCTTCAGTAAAAAGTGACATTTTCCATGGAAATGTTTTTTTTTTGCATTTATTTACGCAACTTTTAAGCCAATACAAGTGCTTATTGAAAAACCAAGTTAACACATGATGTCTCGTTGGATGTTTATGCCATTTGTAAGTGGTACGAGTGTATACGAGTATACTAAATTCATACAAGACAAATGTGCGAATTGTTTGCATAAATAATTTACATGTACATGTTCAATTGGTTTGATGTTGCTGCTGCAAATGTTAGCATAGGTTAATAATATTGCTTTAAGCTAACCTTGCCAAAACGTGTCGTCTTAATGATGTAATGCTTATCTTGTATTTCTTTTTATTATCTTGCAGATCAAACTCAAAAGGGTCTTGGGCCTGACTGTTTGCAGCAATGCGGCACTGGATGTGTCGCCTGTCAGCGGCCTGCTGGCCTATCCAGCCGGGTAAGTCCCTTTTGAAAGGAATCTTCAAACTAAACCACAGCACAAGCTGCGCCCAAATCAATGTATAAGCTAACATGCTTCAATTGAGCACTTATATTCCAGCAGCCACTCACTTCAACAGCCTTTTGTCAGATTTAAAACAGAACTTTCATACGATTTGGGGGCAGAATGGCTTAGGTCAATCTGAAATTGTGGTTTAGGACTGCAGTGGTATCTATTATATAATTATCGATAGTGATTAGATGACCGTCAATTACAAATCATTGAAAACTTTCTAGACGTTTTGTTTGAGTTATGTTTTTAATTTAACTTAAAAGCTATGTGCATTATATAAGGGAAAGATATGATAAGATATTATGCAGTGGAAGATATAATAACTAATTGAAACACAAACTTAAATTCGACATACCAAAGAGAATACGACAGCCTTCTGTTGTTGAAGGCTACATCAAGTATACAACCAGTCGTACAGTAGGTTGAGCTACAGCAATTTAGGACATGACCTTTTCAGCATGCCTGCTGTGTTATCCTTGTGCATTGCTTTGGGCGCCTGCAAAAGCCAACTAATGCGAATGCGAATGCGATTGCAATTGCTCTCTGTATGGCAACCATATATTGTCATATACTATATGTTGTGCACTTTTCCATAACCTCCTACAGATGCACAGTGGTGCTGTTCAATGCCAAGCGCCACACACAGGCCTATCTGGTCAATACCTCCCGCAAAGCAATCACATCCGTTGCCTTCTCGCGCTGCGGTCGTTACGTAGCCACCGGCGAGTGTGGCATCAATCCTGCCATCAAAGTCTGGGAGCTGGAGACGCCCAATGGCAATCTGGAGAACTGCAGCGGCGGCAACATTGTCGCCGAGTTTGTGGATCACAAATATGCCGCCACCTGTGTGGTAAGTACAGCTAAATGAGCGTATATATACATATATAAACCAAATCCATAATTGTTTACTTATATATATGTAGGCATTTTCACCGTCGGGCAAGTACTTGGTGTCGGTGGGCTCACAGCACGACATGATCGTCAATGTGTTCGATTGGCGGGCAAATCTTAAGATTGCCTCCAACAAAATCAGCAGCAAGGTGGCAGCCGTTTGCTTCTCTGAGGACGGCAGCTACTTTGTCACCGTGGGCGTTCGCCATGTCAAATACTGGTACTTGGAGGGTGGACGCAAGGTAAGCGAGAACATTTAATTTTAGCTTACAACACTGAAACCACTTCATTCCATTTACAGTACAAGGATCCGATTCCGCTAATGGGCCGCAGCGCTATTCTGGGCGATCTTCGTGACAATGACTTCTGTGCCGTCGCCTGCGGCAAGGGCATCTGCTCGGAGAGCACCTATGCCATCACGAGGCAGGGCCACCTGGTGGAGTTCAGCTCTCGACGGCTGCTCGACAAGTGGGTGCAGTGCCGCACCAGCAACGCCAACTGCATTTGCGTCAACGAGCGTTTCATTCTTGTGGGCTGTGCCGAGTCAATCATACGCATCTTCAATGCGGCCACGCTGGAGTATGTGACGACACTGCCCCGCACTCATTACCTGGGCGTCGACGTCTCCCAGGGCATTCAGATCAATCACATAATGTCTGTGCCCCAGCAGGCCAAGTTTCCCGATTGTATTGCCATGGTTTTTGATGAGCAGCGTTCAAAGGTATGCATCGACATACATCGATATGTTGCAAGGGCAGCTTAACCAACCACTCCGTCCATTTGCAGGTCAGCTGCGTCTACAACGATCACTCGCTGTACATTTGGGATCTGCGCGATGTGTCGCGAGTGGGCAAATCGCACTCATTCCTGTATCACTCCACGTGCATTTGGGGCGTGGAGACTGTGCCATATAATGCGGAGCGGGAAGCTTCGCAAACGTTACCCGAGGACTGTTTCGTGACGTGCTCCTCGGACGATACGATACGCGTGTGGGGCTTAGAAAGTTGTGCCAACAATGAGATATATCGCAAGAATATCTACTCCAAAGAGCTGCTCAAGATCATCTACAGCGACGACGACTTACAGTACATCAAAGACCAGGGCTCCTCGCTCTTTGACAAGGCCGGCAACTCCAGCTACGATGGCCGCAATGGAGTGCGCTGCATCAAGATCAGTCCGGAGCTACAGCACTTGGCCAGCGGCGATCGTTGCGGCAACATTCGCGTCTACAGCCTGCAGAATCTCAAGCTGCTGACCATCATCGAGGCGCACGAATCGGAGGTGCTGTGTCTGGAGTACTCCAATGAGAAGATCGAACGCAAGCTGCTCGCCAGCGCCAGTCGAGATCGTTTGATCCATGTGTTTGACGTCTCCCAGAACTATCTGTTGCTGCAGACATTGGACGATCACAGCAGCTCGATCACGTCCATCAAGTTTGTAGGCGCCGGCCTTAACTTTCAAATGATCAGCTGCGGAGCGGACAAGTCAATTATGTTTAGAAGCTTTCAGGTGAGTCGCTGGACATAATATTCCATATAAACTTGATATAAACACTGACTATCATTGCAGGGCAACATCTTTATGCGAGGCACAAACACGTCGGGGAAGACAACGCTGTACGACATGGAGGTGGACTCGAATGCCAAGCACATTCTGACCGCTTGCCAGGATCGCAATGTGCGCGTCTATGGCACACAGAATGCGAAGCAGACAAAGACTTTCAAGGGCTCCCACTCGGACGAGGGCAGCCTGATCAAGCTGAGCCTCGATCCCAGCGGCATCTACGTGGCCACCTCCTGCACGGACAAGACTCTCGCCGTCTACGACTACTACTCCAGCGAGTGCATGGCGCGCATGTATGGCCACAGTGAGCTGGTGACGGGTCTAAAGTTCACCAACGACTGTCGGCACCTCATCTCGGCCAGTGGTGATGGCTGCATCTTCATCTGGCAGGTGCCGCACGACATGATCGTCACCATGCAGGCCCGTATGTCCCAGCAGCGACTACGCTCCGGCATTGCACCGTTACAGCGTCAACTGGCGCCCATTTCGCCGCCGGATGCCATTGTGGTGGAGTCGCCCACCAGCGAGCTGGAAAATCATCAGTTGTCGCCAAAGTTCGTGGTGCCGCCCGAGGAGCCGCAGTCGCCCATCGGCAATGCCTATCGCCTCTCGGACGTCGGCCAGCTACCACAATGGGCCATGCGTAAGGCGGCAACCGATGGTTCCGAGAGCGGCGCTCTCTCCATACCAACGCCGATCGTCAGTGGAATGTCGTCCTCCAGCCTGCAGACGGCATCGTCCATGGGCAACCTGAGCTCATCGCCCAGCCAACAGTTGGGCGTGAAGGCGCCTCGTCCGCGTGGTCGTTGGTCGCAGCGCAGCAGGCAGCTGGAAACGGAGGATATGCGCTCGAATTCGGAGAGTCCATTGGGCACTGTCTCCTCAGTGGGCACGACCAATGTGCAGACATCCGATTACAATAGCGCCTCCTCCAAGGACATAATGTACAATCAGACGTATCTAAGCGAGGACTCATCCATCGATTCGGGCATGGAGACGCGACGCGACCTCATGTTCATTGGCAGCAACAACAATGGGACAACAACAGTCACTGTCGCCAGCAATGGCGCCCAAGCAACCGGTGTGGGCCAACAGCGGCTGCTGCCCGACAAACGCAAGCCGGGCATGCGCTTCGACACGCACAGTCATGATCACGACGGCGATGTGGAGGACATCTCGGATGGCGAGCGCACCAGCTCGGACCATGGCATGTTCTACAGCAACATGACACCCAGCACCCCAACGTAAGTTGGCTACGGGCCAAAGATTGTAACTGATATTTAATGGAAACAAATAACGACATCTGTTTTATTTTCAGAGACTTCAAAGTGACCGCCATGAACGAGGAGGAACTGCGAAAGTCGGTGCGCCGTCAAAAGTTTGAGAAATCCGGCCTGCAATTGGCGCCAGCCAGTGGCGGCAACAATGGCAGCACTCACACAGCTAGTACGGGAACTGGCACTGGCACATCGGACACCGAGGACGAAGGCTCCACGCCCAGTGCAGAGAATGCGGAGCGATCGTTGGCCTCAACGTTGGGCGGCAGCTCCGAGAACTTGCCACAAAGCAGCGATAGTTTTCTGCATGCGGCACTGCCTGAAGGTCCTGGACTGCTGCTGGAGCGCGGCACAAGCAGTAAGCATGTCCAGTCAACTTTTCTTGGCATATTTAGAAGATTTCTCTCTCCTCCTCCTTCTCGCAGGTCGTCGCAGCATTAGTGCCAAGCACAACACGGAGAATGGAAAGGGCGTGCCAGCAACGCCCACAATCACAAAGTCATATACAAGTACCAAGAAAGAGGAGTTGCTGCAGGTCATCAACAAGGTCAAGCAGCAGCTGGAGAATGTGAGTAGATCCACAAACTCTTGACAACCTAAAAGATTCTTTTCAACTTGGTTTTTATTTATTGTAATTATTTATTATTTTATTTGTTCACGTTTTATTTTCCCTTTCGTTTTCCTTATATATTTACATATGTGTATTTAAATGTGTTTCGTATTGCTTTGGTGTCTGTCTTGTACCACACACAACAACAACACACTGGTTGGTCAACTTAAAAATGTATAAATAAATTGAATACCCCTACTTCATATTTAGGGTACGCGCAAAAATGACATAAAAAAGTTACATGCCATAGCTGAGGTGAGAAAACGAGTTACCTAAGTTATTGTTGATGCTTTCACGACTGATAACTAATTGTTATGCCTTGCTTCAATTGCTTCTCATTATTGCTTCAATACACAAGGCTAAACCAGTTTGGATCTCATTTAACGAAAACTAAAACTTACGATATAATTTACTAAACAGTAATGCTGCAATTAAATATACGTTCTAGTTACGTTTCACTAACAAATGATCAAGAGTTTCTTGTGTAGGTTCATAACATCGAAAGTTCATCATTAGGATTATAATAAATATATTTAAATATATATATTTATTCATCATTTGGATGATGAATAGCATCGACAGATCCATATTTCTGAGATTGGATATGTCTTCTACTACCTTTTTATGAATTCTTTATAAGAATCGGAAAATGTATCCTATTCATAACTATCAACAACAAAAACGCGCTGTCTAAAATAAAAAGCATAACATCTTAATAATACCAGCTACTAAGAAACTCGTTCGTCGCTTGGCCTAACTGATAAAAACACCACACTGGAAAGCTGCTGACAGAACTGCAGTCCAAAACGCAATACCTCATGAACTAATACAAATCCTTCCTTTACTGTTTTTACTAACCTAACTCTTTACTATATCTATTCTGTACAGGTCGGCCATAGACCCCTGCGAGGCAGCCATAGCATTTCGGATCTGAGTCTGGCGGCCAATTTGGATGGATCGCGAAATTCAGGACCCTCTCGCTACACGAAGTCAGGTAAGGAAGCTCTATTTTGAAGACTAGTACCCCATAGGGATCAGTACCTTAACTGTAGGCTAATCCATCAACTTTGCGATATTTCGTTTGCCTCGTCCACTCTCTCTCTCTCTATCTTTCTCAATTTCTTTTGTCTCTTATTGCTGATTGCTCACCATGGTCGAAATAATGTTGGTAAAACAAAATTCATGCGTTAACACTTGTAATTGTAATACTTTAATTGCTGTTGAATTTCTTGAATAACCCTCAACCAGTTGATACCCACGAACCTTCACAGTATATTAGTAGGTCCACAATCCCAACTGTAACGCAACAACAACAGCAACAACAACAGCAGCAACAACAACAACAACAAGGATCTGTGCAGCAATTCTTCAACTGCGCCGCATCCAAATCGAAGCTACAACAAAACTTTCAAACAATGCGTCAAGTGCAGCAACATTATCCACCCTATCCGCATCATGTGGGTGTACATCAGATACATCCGCCGCCAGGCGTGCCATTTGGCCACGCCTCCTACAACTCTACCCCGATACCCCACAATAAACACACAACATCTCAAACGGCGCCCCGTCTGGGAGCCGCCAAGCGAAATCCGGCGGGCAACAATCGCCGTACGCCGAGCATCCTCAAGCACTACAAGTCCTGCCCCGTCTCCCCAGTGCACGAGGAGGTGGAGTGGTCTGCGGAGGCGGAACGTTCGATGCCGGCGGAGCCGAAACGCCATTCCGTCTATGCGGACGATGCGCGGACCATTCTGGACATGATCCATGCGGACACCGAGAAGATGATTGACGAGATAACGCGCAAGTACGGCGATCTCGATGAACCCACTGCCCCAGCTCGATACGCACCCCTGCCGGCCTCCGCCTCAATGCCGGCCAATCTGCGTGCCCTCGACTGCAACTCCACCGGGGAGTCAACGCCGACGGGTGGACGCACCCAGTACTATGTCTACCGCGAGATATATCAGTGCGAGCGCAAAGTGTCGCTGTCCGACATCCTCAAGCCGGATCAGTTCGCCCAGCAGCAGCAGCGCTTGGACGAGGCACGCTTCCTGGAGACGCAGCGACACTCGAGCGCCAGCTTCTTCCTTAGCAGCAGCGGCCAGCAGCACAGCCAGGAGTCGCTGCTCTCCGACGGCGGCAGCTACTGCAACAGCCTGGAGAGCGTCCTCTCCGACGAGAGCGACTGCAAGAGTGCACCACTCGAACCGCCGCTGCAGGCTGCAGCAATGCAGTGTCACGCCGGCATACGCAACTTTATACTGCACGGTCCCGTGTCCAAGTCGTACGGGAGCAGTCCCAATGCGTACGGTAGCTTTGACTACTATATGCGCCGGGAGACTTCGGCTACGACGGCAGCCGCTTTCGACAGCTTCGATGTCAGTGGCTATAATCTGCAGACGCTCAAGCCGCTGCCCAGCTCCAAGACCTATCCACGTTTGAGCTCAGTGCAGCCGGAGCACATACCCTCGATGCGTTCCAAGAACAAGCAATACAATTCGGGCGTGAACAAAAGTCTCAGCACGGACTTTGCCCAGCAGCGGCAGCAGCGCAACTCGAATCCCTTGTCACAGTCCCACAGCCACAGCCACACCCACACCCACTCTCAAACGCACACCCAATCTATGTTTGTGCGCAAACCGATGCCCAAGCCGCCGATACCCGCCAAGCCGCACAATCTGGTCTCCACGCTCACTTGCAGCGTGGAGAAGACGAAGAAGCCGACGTCCTCGAGGACAGCCAGCGTCGTGCGTCAATTCGAGCACAATCTGCTCAAGTTCGAGCGCGAGAAGCAGCGGGCGCAGCAGCAGCGAGCCACGCCCACAATGCGGAGTTCGGTTAGCAGTGGGGCTCTGGCCACGCACAGCTGCCTAAAGAAGGTGTCCCGCTTCGACACCAGCTCTAACAACACCAATAACTGGCGCGCTCAAAGCGTGCGGCAGAAGACGCGTCCCAAGATCAGTGTGCGCTTCAACACCGTATCGCAGATCAAGTATACGCCCAGTGCAAAGCGGGAGTGCGCCAATCTCAACGATGTGAACAGCAATCAGCTGGAGTCGGAGGAGGAGGACAATAGGACAATGGACATGGACAGCGATGCGATTGTGGGCAGCCTGCCCAGCAACTATGGTGGCGAGCGGAGCTTTGAAATGTTCTTTGCGGAGAATGGGAATGCAAATGAGAATTTGGAGCACATGCAGAGTCTAAGGCTGTACACCAAGCCGCAGCTGCAGGCGGTGGTCGATGAGGTACAGCTGGAGCGGGCCAAGCACAAGAAGAACATGGACAATGTGGAGCGTTGTGGCTCCACGAGTCATCAGTGCGAGAACATTGCCAAGAAGATTGACATCATTGAGAAGCTGATTGGCATGGAGGAGCGCAAAATTGAACAGATTCGCATGGCCACCGAGACGCGACTGCGTCCGTTTGCCTGCAACTCCAAGCAGAAGGGGTACGTGAAAAGTCTGACGATGAATTTTGATATGCTGGCCAGGGCAAAGGAGCAGGATGAACAGCAACAGCTTGGCGAGCATTCGCTGCCATCCAGCGATGCGGATTTGTGTGCGTATGCACGAAACATCCGACGTAATTGCAGCCTGCCGGATGTGCTGGAGAGTGCGGACTTTGACTACGGCAACGATGTGGAACTGGCCAAGGAAGTGGTGGCCGATGATGATGGCGATGCCGCCACACGAAGCAATCAGCGCCGTATTTATCGCGATTTCAGCAATGAAAGCGAAAAGGATAATGCTGCTGCTGATGAGCGTCAGCATCGCGAGGAGTTGAAAGGTTTGAGCGTTTACGCCTCGCTGTTGTACAACTACGGAACAAGCACACACAGACTACTTCTTTAGTTGATTCCACTCCATCATCATTTTGTACTCGATATACTCGATATCTTTAGATATCCTTGATATATGCGCACCCATATTTTTATTGCTTTTTGGTTGACGTTTTCTTTGCGACCCACATACAAAATCCATTTGAGTTGCACCTTGCATCAGCATGCTACTAGAGCCGCAACTAATAACCCTCTACGCCTACTTACAGGTAATCCCAAATTGCTCAATCCCATACCCATTGAGGAGTCATCGATTCGTCGCGCCTGCTCGCTGAGTGATCTGCACATGGGCAACTTTGGCAAGCGTAAGCGCAACGAAATTGTTTTAACACTACTCTCACCCACCCACGTTGTTAACACTGAACAGCTCTTGCTCACCTTCCAATCTCTCTATCTCTCTCTCTCTCTCTATCACCCACAGCCAGCAAGTCGAATGGAACGCCACAGAAACCCACAGCTCAGCATCGTAGCGGAAATGTTGCCAGATCGGCCAGCAAACGCAACAGTCTTCAGGGCAAATCGGGTCTGGGCACCTCCAGCAACTCGATGAATGTGCTCAATCAGGTTGTAAGTACAATCATTAACACCAAGAAGCTTTTCACTAACTTACGTCGGTCCTTACAGAGTGACTCGGAGCCAGAGGATAGCAATCGGTTGCGCAGTGCGACCAATGGGCAGAATCGCAACAGTGGACCTACTGGTAGGTTTCAATTACAGAACGTACTTTCTGTACACAAAGTAGTATGAACATCAAACTGGATTGGTTCAAGACAAAATCCTATAAAGGTTTTCATATCTCTTGAGTTCATCGATCATCTAACTATTAAGTTAAAAATTTGCATTTGTCAAAACAATCTGAAAGCTATTTCTACATTTTGATTACTAAACATTATTTCTCCGCTTCCTTCCAGCTGCCAATCGACAGTACGGCAACAAAGTAAACAATACCAACAGCAATCGACGCAAGGCACCCAACTTTAGTAGTGGTAATATTCAAGATTTGGCATTGACTCTAGCACTATATGTTTACTATAACATAATCATTCACAGGCACAACAATGCAGGATGACTCCAGTTCGGAGGAGACACCCAATATCACTGCCAGTAATAAGCCCATTGTGCCACCCAGGCCACGCAATTTGGGTTTCGATCAGAAGAATAAAATGAACAGCAATAGCCCCAACAACACGGCCAAGCTGCGTGGCGACGATTACGAGGGTGCAGATTGTAAGTAGCTTAAAGCAAGTACTACAAAAAGATACAAACTGAAACTAACTACTTGCATATTTGTAATATAGCTGAAGCCCAAGTACACAACGTGATCAACAAGCTTTATACGACTACGCAGACGGCGATGCAGCTGCACGCGAATTTGAAAAACTCGTTGCTATTACAGGAACTGGAAAAGGCTGTGATTATGTCTCGTAATATGCTTGGGAGTATAACTCACAATCGGTAATGTTGAAACGTATCTTCACATACGAAATAATTACTAACAAAACAATTACAATTGCAGACAAGGCGAGAATCCGCTCCCAAACAACAATCATAGTGGTGGAGGAGGTGGAATCAATCGTGAACAGCAATCAGGAACAGGAACCGGCAATCTGGACAATGGCGACTATCTAATGATGGTCAATAACTGTGCCGATCTATTGAGCAATTTGCGAACCAAGCACAAACCCGATGACTTTGAGAATACCTCCTAGTGTGTAGCGATTAGATTAGGTTACTAACAAATGGCAACTAAATGGGTTAAAACTAACTAATATTTATTAAAACTCAACCATTTAACTGGCGAACGGCAGACAAATTGCAGCAACACAACTAAATTCAGCACCTACTAATTTGTAATTAATATTCATTAATAGCTATCGTAATGATTTAATTCGTTTTTAGTCAAGTTTTGTAGCTCTTAAGTATTTGTTTATTAGTGCGCGTGCATTTTTTTTTGTGTTGGCTCATATTTATAGTAAAATCACATTTGTATAGTCTAAGTTCAATTCAAAATGTGTTAAGCAATTTATATGTATTAAGTGTTATTTTAGTTAAAGGCGTATGAAAAAGCGGAAGCAGGGCGTTACAGAACTGCAAAGTACGCATAGCTTGTTCTATTATTCTTCTTAATTTCTTTTGCCTTTCGTGTTTGTTTTTGTCATTGAATAATGCATATATTCCATGTAATAAGACAGAAAATCAATCAGATTATTAAGCAGATGGCAAGTGTTGTTTGACATCTGCATACTTATATTTATGAATAACGATGTAATGCTCCTTTTTACGCGACAAGCTGGCATATAAATGACCTTGAATTATAAAGTGCTTATATAGAGACGTGCATTTGAATAATCGCCGATGATATCCAATAATATTATGTGTTTTTTGTTTTTGGAAAATACATTGAACAATTTCGAAGCACTCTGTTCTGTACATTAATAGTTAATTATTTAATTGTATTTACTACACCTATATCTAAACATTGCAACTAAAACTCGTTTACAATATATATTAGTCTTAAACATTAAAATAATGTACAACTAAATAAAATTTATTAAAACTAACTTAACCTAGAACAAACCATAAACAAAATTATTTATGTCCATTTATGCTACTTATTCTACAACTAAAGATTACTAATTTGAACGAAAATAATATAAAATGCATAATTTTTGAAAATAACACCGCTTTGTATTTTTTATCTCTATTGCTATTAACTACTAAATGTTCAAACCCAATGCAACTTCATGCTAAATTCGATTTAACTGGCAAGTTGCTTAGGGATTTGACTGGCCTACAAGATGACCTCGATCTTTGCAGTAAATATATCATTTGGTGTACATATATGTATGCGCATATATACATATAGTGTATATTTTATATGATGGGTAGTGGCAAAACCAAATAATATCAAACTTCATTACAAAATTAACATAAAACTAATTAATAAATAAATAAAATTTTTAATTGTGAGACTATAAAACAATAAATAACTTTGTGAAACAAACTGTTTCTGTACAACGAGGACGCATCCAGGGTTTGATTAGAATTATCCAGAATTGTATATCTGAATGTGGTCAAACACTCTTGATTACAGAACTCTTACATAATTCATGATCTAGTTAGTTAAGTTCAAATAAAACGTAAAATTCCAGTTTTTACACAGAGACAAGGAACCGCAGTTTTCTCAACTATGTTCGCCTGGGGTCACAATTCCGATGACGACATCGGACCCGGCACGGACTGGAGTAATGAGAAAACCCGCCGTAGGTTTATTAGCAAAGTGTGCAGCATTTTTGCCGTAAGTGGTTTAGTTGCGATATAATATTGTGCGCTTCTGCAGTTGTGTTCTTTTCAGATGCAATTGGCTTTAACCGCTGCGATTGCATACGTATTCATGTTCGTCGAAAGTGCCAATCTATGGTTACGCCAGAATATATACATATTTTTTATAGCTATTGCTGGAGCTTTCATGATATCTATTGTACTTTTCTGTTGCAAGGAGGTGGCGCGCAAAGTTCCCATTAACTACTTCCTGCTTATCTTATTCACCATATGTAAGTCTATAATAGTCAGCTGTATAACCATTCAACATAGTACAGATAAGGTAAGTTGTGCTATACTACAGCATCCGAAATCAAAGACCAATTTTCAATTTAAAAATCGCAGGCATTTGCGTATCTCAACAACAGATGTGCACAGGTGTCTGAAATACGATTACTACCAATTAATACCAAACATTTGTTAAGTTTCGATGGCATTTTTAAATTGGAAAATGGTCTTATCTTTTAGATAAAAAAGTAGTGTGTCATATGTACTATTTCATTGTATTCTTTTAGGTTATATATGCTCTGGGTATTACGGTGGCTGTTTGTGTGGGACTTACTCTATTCGCGCTTTTTGCGCCATGCGATTTTACTGGATGTGGACCTTTCCTTTGTGTCCTTTTGATAATCTTAACGCTGATGAGCTTGATGTTGCTTCTCATAAAAACCAAAACATTGGTTTTGATCGTAATGTTCTTCGGCCTAACTTTGTTTTGCTTGTACCTTGTCTATGATCTGCAATTGATGGTCGGTGGCCATAAGTACGCTTATAGCGAGGAGGATTATATTGTTGCCGCATTAAGCATTTACATTGATGTTGTAAACATCTTCCTGTATATTTTGGTTATATTTGGCTTGCTCGACGACTAAATTGCTCTAAGAACAAACAAATTCGTTGATTGTGTAAATAAAATTCCACGTGATGTATACATTATACGGTTATTTATTGATATTGCAGTTATATGATGTAGTTCATCGATTAGGTCAAGATATAAGTCTTACCTGTGGCAAGGACACGGACAATCTTACTTAAGATCATTTATGGCGAGAGACAAACGAATAAATAATAATAATAAACCAGCTCGTCATTCTGAGGAATATTGCCAGCCTCACATTACATGGAACATGAGCTGACTGACCAGCACAGCAGGTGACCAATTCAACACCCTGGTCGAGACTCAAAACGCCCATTTAACTTTCTGGCGCAACTGTGCCCCATGTTGCAAGCAGCGCAATAAAAAAACTGCGCGTGCCACACAACTGTATCCGTGCTTTGAGTCCGGTCCCTGTCAGCCTGGCAAAAGTGCCTCTTTGGCTGTTCAGTTCATTGTTGACCCAAAGCCTAAACGAGCCACGTCTATTGCAATTGATACTTGATACATTCGCCGCCATTGGGGTTCAATTAACTTGTGCCAATATTGAACTAGGCAACAACTGGGACTACGGCTGGTCTTTAATTGGTGGAGGGTTCAACCCGGTGCAGACCTTGAAAACACCTTCCTTTGATGCATAACCTAATTGTTGTACGTTTATTCATAACTGGTCAAAAGCATATGTATAAAATACAGTATAATCTCGATATTCCAAACACCCGCTAATTCAGACATTTCGCCAATAATTCCTATTTAATTCCTGTAAATCGAACTCTGCGCTTCTTTATTTACCTTTTTTCGTAATGCCTGAATACTTAACAGCTCTAGATTTAATACAGAAGTGAAACCATGATCAAGGAACCAAAATCGGATCTTAAAGGAGCTGTGTGTATGAAAGGCATTTCTATGGGTACAGGGTATCTGCCAGTGAAGTCCTCTCGTTCTGAGCACAATGCATGTGCTTGTACGTGCAACAAATATGTTTTAATTAAAATGTTTGTATATATATGCATAGAAATATAAGTATGTATTCTGAGATACGCTTAGTTAGACCTGGATACACTTGTGTACATCCAAGCCTTCTCAGTTGGTAGTTGTGCAGCGGGTAAACATTCTTTGGCTAACGAATAGCGAATAGCGAGCAAGTGTTGCTGGGGGTCAGAAATACAGAGGCAGTTGTTCCATTTCCCAGACAAGATACAACTTACGGCAATGTATGGCTGATGATGATGATGTTCTATTGATGCTTGGCAACACATTGAAATGCATTCAACTTAATGTAACGCGGCTCAATTAGTGCGGTTCAGCTGCTTCCAATGCAGATTTCCAGCGATCCGGGATACCATCGCCGTCGCCATTGTCGCCCGCCGTAGTCGTCAGCTTTATGTCAACTTCTTACATGTTTTTCACACCCGTGCTCATAAAACATGACACGCCCTACTCTGCTCTTCCATGTCCTGCCTGGCTGCCCATTTGTGCTGCCTGACGAGTTATGAATATGTTGTATATAAGTATTAAGTATTATATTATATGGCCTCGCCTGGCTTTTGTGCATCTACTATATCTATAGCTGAGCTGAGATGTACAGTGAGCGAAGTATTGCATTGAATACAAACCATATCCTGATGCCGTTTCACAGGTTCATTATTTTGCTAATTAGCTGTCATCAGCTAAAATACTAAAATACAGCATTCAAATGCAAACTGTCTTTATGTGTTTATGCCTTACTTATAAGAAAGTTATGCAAAAAACGACATGCCGAAGATTTTATACTATTTTCGAGTCTTTGGATGGATTCTAAATGTGATTTTTGCTACCTTGGAAATTTTCTTTGAAAACTGGAAACTCACATAAGTTTGCCAAAACTCAACAGATTTTCAAGCTCGAGACCAATTTGTTCATGGCTAGTTTTACTCAACAATTAAGTTTTGTTCAACCTTAAAATTTTCTAATTTTAGATTTTTTCCGGAAAAACCCCATGTACTTTTTTACATGTTACTGTTTTTCGGGAAAAAAATTATTTCAAAAATGTCATAATTTGTAGAAAAATCCATAAGAAAATTGGTTCTAGGGAGGTTAATTTTTACACCCTTTTCGAAGAAAATAGTATATTAAGTTTCTGCTGAAGTTTGTAACACATAGAAGGAAGCGTCGGTGACCCCCAAAAGTTACTGCCAGTATGCTTAGAATAACAATACAAATTGATCTAGCCATGTCCGTCTGTCTGTATGTATGCAAACTAGTGCCTTAGTTTTTAATCTATCGCGATAAAACTTTGCACAGACACTTATTATTCAACGGGACAGCACATTGGTCGGAACCGGCCGGATCAGACCACTATATCGTATAGCCGCCATACAACTCAAAGTCAGTTTTGTCCATATATCCAATGTTTTTAAAGCTATCACGATGAAACTTTGCACAGATACTTATTATTCAAAGAGACATCACATTGGTCGGAGCCGGTTCACTTATTTTGCAAAATCTTTATCAGCCCAAAACCATTCTGCTGAACGTTAAGTAAGTACTTTAAAATCTATATATACCTATATAATTAGTAAATTTTTGTTTTCCAATAGGTCGCCAGCGCAGCAGAGGACATCAGAACAGACAAAAACAACAACAAACACAACAACATCATAATCATCATCGTCATCATCATCATCATTATTATCATCATCATTATTATCATCATCATCATTATTATCATCATCTTCATCTTCATCATCATCATCGTCATCATCATCATCATCATCATCATCATCATCATCATCATCATCAACAACAAACACAACAACAACAACAACAAACACAACAATCAAGTGACAAGAAAGCAGCAACATCTTAGCTTAATAAGTAAACTTAAAACATTGCTTTTTATATAAATATTGTAATATTAAATGTATTCTTAGGATAATACAAAATATACTATATTTATAGTTAAGAAAAATAAAAATATTTATGCACATTTGTAGAATAAATGAAGAAAATAAACGATTTATCAAAAATCAACGTTTTTTATTTGAATGTATTAGTTTAGAGCTGAGAGCTATGCTCAGAAGTTCTACTCAGGGTTATTTGCTCTTTTCCCTCAAGGTCAAAGCGAAAATTAAAAACGAAAAATTCGTCGTCTATCTGCTGATTTCTGTGCGCCTGGTACTTCGACCAGAGAAACATACGAAATTGGCCTTTGCTCGAGACAAAAACGAACACTGACAACTGCACACAGCTCCGCTCTGTGCTCTGGGATATTCTCTGTGAAAGGGAAATTCTCCCTCAAGGTCATGCTAAAATTAAAAGCGAAAAGTTCGTCGTCTATCTGCTGATTTCTGTGCGCCTGGTACTTCTACCAGAGAAACATACGAAATTGGCCTTTGCTCGAGACAAAAACGAACACTGACAACTGCACACAGAAAATCTAAGCAAGCCGAGCTCTGAGTGTAGGGAAATTTTCTCGCAAAGGGAAATTCTCCCTCAAGGTCATGCTAAAATTAAAAACAGAAAAATCATCGTTCATCTGCTGAATTATGTGCGCCTGGTACTTTCTGACGAAAAATAGCATTTGGCAAAGCAGATCTGCTGCTTCAGACACCCTAAAGATATGCAACAATGAAATTTACTTCTCATTCAAGGTCGCGCTAAAATTTAAAACAGAAAATCATCATCCATCTGCCTGATTCTGTGCGCCTGGTGCTTTAAAAAGAAAAACTAAGTTTCTTGGTTGGTATTTTCATTTATTTAAAATGCACTTTATAAGGTATATTTGTACAAAAAACAGAATTTATCAAAAAATAATTGTAATTAATAATGAAATGTAATATTTTATTTTTAAATACATTTTTATAATAAATTTTAATAAACGGAAATAAAGCAAATACTTTTAAGTTAACTAAGTAAACTATTTATTTGCTTGATGACATTAAAAATGGTGACGTTGTTGCGTCTGATGAACTTCAAATTTTCCAGTATTTTTTGGTGAGTTTTTTTTGTTAGTTGTCCGTATAACATCAACTTGGTAGCCAGGCAATGGATCCGTTTCTAGAGATGGCCTTGAAGATCAAAATGTATACCTGCAAAGAAATATGGCAATTATTAAATAATTTAAAATTTAGTCTCATATTATTACAACTAATTATGGTCTTCCCAGGATTTTTTTTTTATAAGTTTGTTTATTTTTTAGGTAATCCAAATTAAACGACTAAATTTGATTTTAATTTCGCTAACAAGTTGTTTATACTGTTTCCGAAGAAAATCGTATATTAAGTTTGTGCTGAAGTTTGTAACGCATAGAAGGAAGCGTCTGAGACCCCCAAAAGTTACTGCCAGTATGCTTAGAATGACAAAACAAATTGATCTAGCCATGTCCGTCTGTCTGTCTGTATGTATGGGATCCAGTCCCTACATTTTTGAACAATCGCTATGAAACTTTGCACAGACCAAAAATAACAAATATTTCAGCTTGTAAAATTATTTTTTTCCCTCCCAAGTCTTCAGTTCCGACCAATGTGCTGTCGCGATAGCTTAAAAACTGAGGGACTAGTTTGCATACATACAGACAGACAGACAGACGGACATGGCTAGATCAATTTGTTTTGTCTTTCTAAGTATACTGGCAGCAACTTTTGGGAGTCTCCGACGCTTCCTTCTATGCATTACAGACTTCAGCACAAAGTAAATAAACTATTTTCTTCGAAAAGAGTATAAACATTTCTAAATGTTTATTTTTTAGCTATTTATTTGATATCTTATATTCTAATGCTACAAGGAAGTGCCTCTAATCAACTTATTCACATAAAGCCTTAGACTTAGCCTCTTACATAAAACTCACATTAATATTACTGAAATACATGCATTAACATTTTTACAGATTTTATATTTAATACACTCCATACAGCTAGATAGTTTTTTACTCAAAATATTCCGGAAAAAGTTAAAAAATCCTTGATCGTCTATTGAAATTCTCATTTCAAGAAGGTTTTTCTTAATCTTCAAAGTTCGAATGAATGAACTTCAATATAAATCTTATTAATAGATCATATATAAGTAATGTATCTGAAATTTTACAATTAAAGCAATCTAAATTAGGTTACTGTTCTTTATCATAGAAAAATCAATATATTATATCGAAATTTTCAATCTAATTCAATGCATTCAAACAAATAATACACCAAATTTGATTTCATATGTCTTAGCCCTCATTTTTTTTAATATGCCATTGTTATAATTATTTTTTCATTTATTTGAAAATATTTACTTCGTTCTTGACATCAGTGACATGAAGTTAGGTAATAAATGATATTCTGATCTTTGCCAGGGATGCGAATGTATCTATTCGTATACTCTGCTCGAAGGCTCTGCCGAGTCGCACCCTCACATATGGAAGGCTGTAGTGTCACAGGTTAGGGGTAGTCAGTCACCTCGACAATTAACGCCACAATTACCAACAATGCCAACATGCTGTTGACAACGTTCAACTGAGCTGAGCTGAGCGTTAAGTGTTTTTGCCAGGACATTGTTGGTGCAGCAAATGATACACTTACATGCCCATAATCATAGCGCGAGACCCGAGTCCTTCGCAGTGCACAGTGCTCAGTGCTCCGTTGTGCCGTTATGCCGTTATGCCCCAAGACGTAACAGCCCTCGTAATTCAAAGGAAAATGCAGCTTTAGCTTTTTAAAAAATTGTAATCACAACATATTGCACTCGCTGCGATAGAGCTAGATGGTGAGAGATACAAAGCTGATAGGTCACAGCATCATTTAGCCAAGACGAGCGACGAGCTGACAGCGAAGGCAACAATGCGCTCCTGTGTCCAGCTGTCTGACTCAGATCACTTAAGAACGTAATCATATCCGGAAGAGATTATGCTGCAATTTACGCTCGAATGCGCCGCACACTTGAGGGTTCACCTCGGCCCCAGGCTCACTTTATTGTTCTCGCTGCTCGCTGCTCGCTGCTCGCAGGACTCTTTGCTCTTTGCTCGCATTGTTGTAGGTGATAAGCGCAGTCGACACTAGCAGCGCTATACATTTCGCATCACTCCATCATTCCCTTTGCCCTGCTGCGGTTCATGTTAAACAATGGAATTGGATTATATTTTTTCCGATGGCAAAGTGCTTAACCGCCGCTGAGTGCGACATATTGTTGTCTCCTTTGTTTCGTGTTCGAGTTGTTTTGATACAAAATTTCTCTCGTTGCTGTCCTTCCCATCGCAGGCGTGGCGCAGATTGCATTGCGATAAAAATTATTAATATGCAAAAGCAGCAGACATTTGGAGCGCAAATTATAGCAATGGCGCCTGCACTATTGTTTATGCAATATAAACAATTTGGGGGCCATAAACAAGCCTTGCTTTGACAATAAACATGAAGTTTGAATCATAAAGTACTTCTGATTAACTTTCTTCTTTTTTTTTGTATGCATATCTAATGGAGTTCAATTAAGATAGTGAGATGAAAAATATTTGTTATATGAGTGGTATGTGTGATTTTTTATTTATGCTTGAAGTTTAGCGATAATTTGGACTGATCGTGCTTACCAATTTTAAAAAAGCATTGCTTATGGATATCTGTTTAGTTTTGGAAAAGTACCTGTGTGTTTCACCATTTGCAAACATAAATGCATTATTATTCAAGAGATGAAAATCGAATAACAATTCTGTCTGATTTGGAATACAAATTGAAAAAAATATATTCTTCTTTTACTACAGCCAGGATTCGAACTCGCAGGTCATAACTCAATTGTTTAGCAGCATTTTAAACCAATGCGCCATCGCTGCATCTGAATGCTAAAATTAAAAATGACAGATATAGTTACAGAGAGACAGCGAACCATAACAATATGATCGAAATAGAAATCTGAAAGTATAATTCTAAATAATATAGAAGCTATGCATTCAGAATATGCTTGCGTTGGCCAATTGCTAACAAGTTCTCTTCTAAGAACTATTAATGTCGATACAATGTTTTTTTCATAATAATTTAATATTAAAATCTTTTGACAAAAGCCAGAAAATGGGTTTTTAATATAATAAATTCATAAAAATGTGAGAATATTTTATTTTTTGTATAAGACATTTATATATAATTCCTCAAATAAACACGAGTCACACAATAATTTTATGATTACTCTATAAATGCTGAAAAAAAGCCAACAAATGAAGTTTCTAGTTGTTAGAATTTGCTCTTAGTCTACGAAATCGTTGCGTCCATACAGTCAAACATAGAAACATTCGAAAACAGTCAGTGTCTCATGTTAGCAAAAGTATTCCAATGCCAACTGCCAGCTCTTTAGCACATATCCAATTAATTAGCTTAATTAATGCCACAAATCGAGTTCCGCCAAGGAAGTGTGAAGGACTCATGCCTGAGCGCAGCGAAAAGTGTCAGCATTATCTGCGTGAGATCTACAAAGAAGGCTGGTACGGGAGGAGGAGGGGCGAAGGGAGACTTCAATTAGCCAAATAAGGCGGTTTTGTGTCAATGTGATTGTGGATGCATAATGGCCAACGGATGGCTTGGCTTGGCGCGGCTTGGCTTGGCATAGATGAAATGGACCTGTGGCGAAAGGCCACTCAACTAGTCGTTTGGGCGTGCATAAAGCAAACATCAAAAGGAATCAAATCAGCGCGCGGACAACATGACAACAAGTGAAGGACCATCGACGTCAGAATTGGGGGTTGGCCTTGCGACTCGTCAAGGCTGATACAAATCATCGGCATCACCAGCAGCCAACTGGATTCAAAAGAATGCCGCGAGGCGGTGTCAAAAGTCATCCGAATGTTTTTTCGGGCACCATTTGTACCCAAGTGTGTGTTTCACTGGGTTGATCTCTTGCACAAACTGTCAGCCAAGTAAGATGGCTGGAGAGTGGGAAGATGGGAAGTTGGGAAGTTGGGAAGCTGGGAAGTCTGTCAGTGGGCGGTGTGCTTAGGCATATGCACGCAGTTAGAGAGCATTCTCACTCGCATTCGCATTCGCATTCACATTCTCATTGCGATTCCGATTTGCATTTGCATAAGGTAATGCCTTTTGATTTCGCTTTTTTCGCTCCCATTTGATTTGATTTCGCTTGAATTATTCATATGCGCCAGCAGATGCACGCAGGATGGGACATTGTGGGATTTGTCGTTGGATTGTGGATTGTGGAGTGATATGTCAACTGAAGTGGCAACACATGCGCATACTTCTGTATTTATACCCTGTTAAATAGAGCTGTGCAAATTGAGTGCAACAAGCTAAAGCACATGTCTCAAACAGAAGGAAATAATATTTCACATATAAAATAGTTGTATACTCCGAATAATTCAAATCTTCCTATTTGAATGAATATTTATATAAAATGTATAAATATGGGAGTCCATAATAACGATAAAATGAACAAACCCGTGTAGCCAAACACTAAGTATATACATTATATATATACATATGTATATAAAGTACTATATACTAGTATTCAGACAAATGCAGAGAAACAAATGCATAATTCAATTTGACAGCACTTTATCTTAATAAATTCTTCATGGAACTACGAATTGTATTCAATGATGAATGGAAATCTACAGCTTTAATAAGAATTACGTTCTCAAAAATGTGAATGAACAATCAAGTTGTAAGTTTCAGTCTGATCATAATTTAAGATTAGATGACACTATGCGCTTTTAAATATAGTCCAAAGTTTGTCCAATGAATAAGCAACAAACAAATTCTTCCTTAACAAAAGATATAAGCAAAGTTAACAGTAAAATAAAATATTGCAATCATAATATGTATGTTAAGCTTAAAAGATGTCTATCTTTTTGAGACAACAATATTGTTATTTTGTCTGAAAACGCGCCCAATTTTAGAATATACTCTTGGTTTAAGACTTTTACTTTATGTTTTGTGCTCGAACGTATATTACTCTCCTGTATGTATACATATCTAAAACTTAACTTTACTCACCTTACTTCTACCTGGTTATAGTTACTATATCCAGATTTCGGTAGGCGATTCTTCACGTCTGGTATCCAGCTTGGATAAAAGTAGAGCAGGTGTGGAAGCCACACTCTGTACACACTTCTGTTGCATTTTTATGAGCAACCTCAAGAGCTTGAGTCTTAGTCAAACTCTTAGTCTCAGTCTCCGTCTCAGTCTCAGTCTCCGTCTCAGGCAACGTCGCCATTTTTGTTACCCACAGATCAAAGTGAAATGCAAATGGGCTGGGCGTAAGGGGCGTGGCAGGGCGTGTGTTCTGGTTTGTAGCACCATTTGAGTGGGCAACCAGTTCGCCAATAATTAAGTTGCGAATACGCAGCGTGGGCTGCTTTACTCCCTATTCGGCAGCTGACAGGATGACAGTTTAGAGCCCATTAAAGCGCCTCTTACGCAAATGCCGCAATAATTGTTTTCATTAACAGCCGACGCATTTAATTTGCATTTTAAAATTTGAGTTGCAGACGTTGCAGGCATAATCTGAGGTAGTGTTTCAACGGGTCTTTAAAAAGATATGAACGAATTCAATATAGCGTTTTGATTGTCAGCGAAATAAATAAAACTTGAGCAAGAAAGGACTTTCTTCGCATCTTAGTAAGCGTAAACTGCAAAAATCATTTGAAAAGCACACCAATTATATAAAATCCATTTGAAAGTATTTGTAATTAAATTGAAGAATTGATTTATTGCTTAAACATTATCAATAATATCACTTAGTTGCTAAACAATTTCAATGAGTTCGATCAAATTTGATGTCATACATAAAAATACATATACTTAGTATGATGCTGATATATGTATGTATCTGACGTATCCTTACTCCTTACTCCTTACTCACTTTCACATTCACAAGCACAATTCAGATGCAATGCAGATGGGACTTCCAAGCGAATGCTACATTTGGTACTAGCTAGCTGTAATATACACTTAATAGATTGTTATATATTGTGCAGCTTAGTAATCTAACATTTAGTCATCGAACAATTATGATATATATATATATATAATTCTTATATACACGTGTACAAATCAAATTGACATAAATTCGCTCGAAAATCACACACATACTAAGTAGCGTCCTAGCAAGGATAGCGGATCCTTACGAAAGTTGATTGGTATCTGAACTCGGATATATTGCACAGGTTATTGTTGAAACCATTTGGTGGGTTTGCTGCTTGACAAGTAGACATTTAGAAGAGTCCATTCAGCGCACGCACAGCGCTGCCCAGCGTAGTGCAGCACAGGTCCGCAGGACTAGCGTCCTTGGGGCAGGTGGCACCCGCTGCCGCCGCCGCCGCCGCTGCCAACTGCAGTCAGTCGATCAGCAGATCGCTGCTCAAGCTCGTCGCTGTCTTGGTCGACGTTGTCTTCGAAGTGGGAGCCGTCGGAATGACGACGGCCGAGGTGGCCGTGCAAGTGGCCAGATTTTCCGCATAGTATCGCTGTCAGAATACCTTGGCGATAAAGGGTACATTCTCCAAAGCGGCGGCGGTCAAGCGTTGCTGCTGCTGCTGCTGCTGATGAGCAGGATGAGCAGGATGATGTGCGGGATGAGCGGGATGTGGCAGCTGCAGGAACGGCGAGTATTCGCTCGCTGGCGGCCCATGCAAATGCTGCAGATGATGAAAGCTGCTGCTGGGTGGTGCTGGGCCCGCTGCACCCGACTCCTGGTAGGGTGTGCGCGTCCAGGCCGAGTTGCTCGCCTCGCCGCTGGACAGTGGTGGGGTCGTCACATTGATCGGCGGCGACATGCTGCCCGAGCTGGAGTCCGGCGTCAGCTGGCTGGTCTGGCTGTAGTTCGGAGTGGTTCCCGTCGCGTGTACACGCGTCGTCGCTCGTAGGCCGGCGGCAGATCGTCGTCGAGTCCATCGCCGCCCAGCTCGTGCAGCTTGCGCATGTGCTTCTTCAGGTCGAAGTTGCGGCAGAATCCTTTGGCGCACACACGGCAGGTGTAGGGCTTCTTGTCGTTGTGTGTGTGCATGTGGAAGGTGAGATTGTAGATCTGGTGGAAGGCCTTGTTGCAGATGTTGCACTTGTAGGCCTTCTCGCCGCTGTGCGTTAGCTTGTGGTTCTTGTAGTTGCCCTTCTGGTGGAACCCCTTGCCGCAGTACTCGCAAACGAATGGCTTGTAGCCGGCATGGATGCGGGCGTGGGTGTTGAGTGTGGAGCTGCGATTGAACGCCTTGCCGCAGGTCTGGCACTTGTGCGGCTTCTCCGACGTGTGTATGATCTTGTGCCGGCAGAGAGTCGACGCCTGCCGGAAACCCTTGCCGCACACCTTGCACACAAACGGACGGGCACCCGTGTGCACCGGCATGTGGCGCGTCAGATTGTAGTGCGCATTGAAGACCTTGCCGCACTCCAGGCAGGAGAAGGTCTTCGGCTTGCCGCCATTGGCGGACCCCGGACTGCTGTCCTCCAGCGATCCATGTGGCGATGCGGACCTGGAGCGGGGCACCACTGCTGGTAGCGTCATTGGTGGTGTGGTCAGTTCACCCTGAAGCGAACGCTTGCGCTTGAGACTGGCGTGCTGTGAGTTGCCTGCGGGTGCACGAATGGGCGTCTTCTCCAGACTCGCAGCAACTGTTGCTGGTGCCTGCTGCTGCTGCTGTTGCTGCTGCTGCTGCTGCTGCTGCTGCTGCTGTTGCTGGGACTGTGCGACAGCAGCGGCAGCGGCGGCCAAAGGATGCCCCAAATTGCGACGCAGCGACTGCGAATGATGCAGGCTGGCATTGAGGGAGGCCGTGAAGCTGCTGATGTGCGCCGCACTGGCCAATGTCTGCTGTTGGGCAGTCAGAGCTGCATACTGGGCAGCAGCCGCTGCACACATCAACTGATTGGGCGCATAGTAGAGCAAAGGATACTGCGAGAGCAGCTCCTGATGGCGCGTGCTCACAAACTGCTGCACAGCCGAAGCGGATGCCGAAGCGGATGCTGCAGCGGAAGCTGAAGCTGTCGCTGACATTGTCGCTGAGCCGGGCACATATTTCTTGAAAGCCGAGTCGTAGTTGATGGCAGCCAGCGCCACCGGTTCCTCGTCATCATCGCCAGTTACCTCGATGGGGCTGCAGGAGCGCTCGGAATCGGCATACATGTCCGCAGTGGGCGGATCCTCTTCCAGCAATTGTTGCTGCTGCTGCTGCTGCTGCTTCTGCTGTTGCTGCTGCCGATTGTCTGGCTCCATGATCTTGGCAATGGAGAACTTGAGCGGACAGGAGCGCTTGGCATCGGGAGCGCTGTTCGTTTGATTGCTGTTGGCTTGATTGCTATCACTGGCGGCGGTTTCCATGATCGGACTTTTCGATGGCGGCATCATAGCGACAACTCCCGATGGACTACACGGTTGCATGCCACGCGGACTCTGCAAGAAGCAAGCAAATAAGAAAACGAAACAAAGGTTAGTTCCACTGTATGCAAATAAGCAACGGGTTATCAATTAATATCAAGCATACGCCCCAGCCAGCTGATCAGTCACGTGTAACTAATCGCTGGCAATACAAACAAACAGGGGCGTGCCACGACTTAAGTTCTCATTCCCAACTGCTGCTGCTGCTACTGCTCCTGCTCCTACATACAGGAGGCAAGTCTCGACGGGAGGACACACTCTTTGTGGCTGCCCAGTCAGCGGGTTGCAAATTAAAACAAAACCGCAGCCATGTACAAATTATGCAAAAATAACCCATAAAGAATATTTGTATTGATCGTTTGATTCTTAACCCGTGCCACGCTCGACTGGCCCAGGACAATGGGCCAACTGAGAGTCAACTCTTTCACCAGCATAAACATATTGCCAAAAATCATTGCTTGCCAAATTAATCATAACACACAAGCCGCACTCTCGACATATTTTTAGCGCGGGTCTTTATTTGCACCTCATCAAATTGCTTACACTTGGCTGCAAGTTTAAGGTCCACCATCTCACATACTCAACGAACAACCAACAACCAACAACCATCTCCATTGCTGCCCTCTCAAGTGTTAATAATGGGCGACATCCGTTTCTCAGCTCGGCGCATTAATTTTGCAGCTCACTGTGGCTTGTCATGGATGATGTGACGACTGCCGTTTTTAATTAACTTGATTTGACGCCTCAGTAAGTAGCTCCTCACTCGTCTGGGGCTGGGAATAGTTTTGCTGCTTTGTTTTTTGTGGCTTTCCATTGAACCCAAGTGCTTTTAATTCTATTAAGTTTGCGCCTCATGAGGGCGGTCCAATTTTATCCCTGAACTGCGTTCAATTGGATTTCTGACACTTATATAGTTGGAGCTATATTTTATATAATAGCCAATAGCCAGCAGCCAATTGCGAGTTCAAGCAAAAATTATATTCATATACAACTTGTGAGTTTTTGCCAAAAATAATAAACTTCAACTTTGATCTAATAGAAACTAAACCTCTAGACTTATAGTCTTCAAAAATATGAAATATTATTTGTGAAAGCTTAATATTTAAATATTATTATATTAATAATAGTCAGTTAATGTAACACAAAATGGAAAATTATTTGTGAAAGCCTTAAGTATTCATATTAATATTTAAATATTATTTCTAGTCAGTTAATGTAACACAAAACTGATAGCTTTCTCAATTATAGACAAATAAAACTTTTATTAAGTCCTTCACATAATTTTTGTATTTTAGAATATATTGTTTATTTAGAACAGTAACTATAGTCGATAAGCTATACATAAAACGATTGATTTTCAATGACAATTATTATATTATTGTCAATCTTAAAAGAAAAACAATGCTATTTCATATCATTAACACTCTACAATATAACACAGTTATAAAAATACACAATCCCATAGCTTGTTATCAGGTTTGTAAACATCATAACAGGTTTTTAAACTTAACAATTGTCTTTATACCCAAATATAGCTATTGTAACCCAAATAAAGTATTAAAACTAGAACATCCTCTTAATTGGGGCAGAGGCTTTAATGACATCTACTGATTAGTAAGCATTACTTTAGCAGTTAAGAATATTGCTCAGATACGTACAAAGTAAACCATATTTAGGCGCTGCCTAGTAGTATCCAATTTGTATGCTCTGCTCCGAATAGTACAAGAAGATACGGTATATTTATTCACATTCAACTAGCACAGTTCCACCGAAGATCTGCTTTTGTTTATTTGCACTGTTCACTTGTTCGAACTTTGGCTTAGTTCCGAGAGTTTTCACACATATATAAAGATATATATATATATATATATATATAAAGTAGTATATAGTAGAGTTGACGTATATTTTTTTTTTGGCAGGCACTAACGCAAATGAGTAACGCTCCGCACAGACTCAGCGACCGAAGCGGAATGAAAGCAAACACGACGCAATGTGGCCTTAAGAATTATGAAAAGGACTGTCGAGGCAGGACTCACTACGGTCTGACTGGGCCTGTTAACTGAGCAAACTCACAAGCGCGCGAGGGGTGCGTAAAAACCACCCCTAAAATATGCACTGCACGTACGGCCTGTGCGTTGGCGAAAGCGAGACAGCAGGCCATCGCAGGATATAGCTGGCAAAAGGACGACGGCAACATCATAATGACGTTCAGATTGGATGGGCCAACAACAACAACGTTACTGTTGCTGTTGCTGTTAACGTCGACGTCGACGTTGACGTTGACGTCAACCGCTTTATGAATTTCACACACACACAAAATGTCGAATTGGAATATTATACGACACGGAGAGCAGCAGCAGTAGAAGAAGAAGCAGTAGCAGAAGCAGCCCGTTGAGCCCGCCCCTAAAATATTTATATACAGGCTTGGGCCTGGGTGCGAAAGAGATGACTGACTAGGAGAGGCTGTCTCCTTGTGGGTGTGGAGTGTTGCCTGAGGAAATGCCGTCGTCACCCTTGTCAGCCTTGTGTGTGCGTGTGTGTGTGTGTGTGGCAAAGTGGCAGCCAAAAACTTGGCCGTATTCTGTTCACACTTGATTTGAGCTCCCTGCGCCCCTAGCAGATATTCAAGCCAAGCATCTGCAAGATGCGCAGCCAGACACCGAAATGGCAGCGCCTCTGGTCGCCCACTCGAAAGAGTTGACGTTGCCTCTTTCACTTGTCCAACGAGCCGACTCCCTTACCCATCCCCATTCCCACTCCCATCTTCCATCTTCCATCTCCATCTGCGATCCTCCAGTGTGCAGCCTGCCTTTGTTATGCATTTCAATTGCCGTTTGGCATTTCGTTTTATCAGCGTCTTTGTTTGCACATCTCTTGCCTCACCTCATCTCACCTCACCTCATCTCACCTTGGCCCGGCCCGGCCTGCTCCGGCGCATAATAGCAATGGCGTCCAGCTCCTGCTCCATCCTGCTCCACATTAAAAATGTGTGCTCGCTCACTTTCTCGGCCCGCCTTGGCAAATATAATCGTATATTCATTTTGATGATATCGCAATGGCGCAACGTGAATTTCTTGATTCTGTTTGCTCGGGGAGTTTTGCGTCCCCGTCGAAAAGGCAGCCAAGGAGCGCGAATCCTTGCTGCTGCTCCAGTCAAAGCTGCAGTTAGTTGAGCAGCCTGCACACCCAAAAGCACAACGAACGAAACAGACTTAGTGCCAGACTAGCTGCCTGACTACAAGGACATGCTACAAGGATAACAGTGTCGCCAGCGCCATTTTAATGCATTATTGCCTAAACGTTGACAGCATACAAAGCCAAACCAGACGAAGCTACTCAAATAACCATCCACACTTGATGCATTAGGCAAATTGAACCGAATGCCTGAGCGATTCAGCAAACAAACTTTGATCAGCCATGGAAGTCAGTTAACGGAGAAAAGAGTTATTTATGAAAGTTAAAGTTCGACACTAACTGAAGTATACCAAATTAACTTATTCGCTGATAATTTATGCGAATTTAACAAAATAACAATCAATTTACAAACTACTAAACAAATTTTTATTGATTTTTGGTTTGATTGGGTTTTTTTTGGGTTTTCCCCAATCCTTGCAACAAATGTTGGATTTAATTTTGCTATTGATATCCCCAGAACTTAACGTAATTTTAACCTTATATCTTTAATTTAATATTTCAAATTTTATGTAAATTTTGTATATACCTTTAAATGTTTTATAATTTTATATAAATAGTCGACAATAAATAAATAAATAAATTTGTATTTCATTTCATAAATCTGAAAGAAATTAATATTATATTATATTATATTATTTATAATAAAGAAATCTTCAATGTTTAGAAATACAGTACAGGGTAGCCTAACTGTATTATCGTTATAGTGGAATATCACTTAAGACTTGATTCCCAAGTTGTTTAAAGTTTCTTAAAAACTAAACTATAATGAAAAGTGAAACGCTTTTAATCCACATTTGTTGACTATCAAAGCTTTATACACAATTAAACCATTAAATTAATAAAGTAAGCTTTCAAGCAATTGGATTAAAAAGTAATTGCACACATCAGCCAAAATAAATGACGTTCAAAATACACCTTTTGTGGGTTGTAGGTTCGCAAAAAGGCTCCAGTTTTCGTACTATCTCTCTCTCTCTTGCTCTCCCTATCTCTCTCTCTCTCTCTCTATATATATGTATGTTTATATATATCTGTTTCTCTCGCTTTATAACTGGTTTGCCATCTGCCCCTATCGCATTTGCACTTTTCATACTTTATTTTTGCACATTTTGCAGCAATTTTCAAGTTTTGCATTTGTGTTTGCAATTTGCTCAGTGCTTTACCTTCACCAACACCGTTCGTCCTGCACGTCCTGCTGCAGTCTATCCTGCGACGGCTCTGAATCTGGCTTTGTGTGTGTGTGTGTGTTTGTATGTGTGTTTGTGAGTTTGCGGCATGTTTGCACGGCTTTTGTGACCTGGCACAGGCCATTACTAAAGAGAGAGAGAGAGAGAGAGAGAGCCGAGGTGCACGACCAGACTCAGGACGACGGCTAAGTCCTGGAGGCTGGAGGAGCCAGCAGGCAGCTCGTCACTTTGTTGGTGGTGCTTTATGTGAATGTCCAGTTTGTTTTTGTTCTTGTTCAAAATTGACTCGTCATTTTTTAGTGCTGGTTTCAAGTTGCTTTTTGTGTTGTTGCACGTATTTAGTTAACCAAATGCAAATTGCACATTTCTGCATTATGCGGACATTTGCTGTGTAATGTTTATGTTGGCAGACAGTTGCGATTATTTAAACAGCAGGAGCTCGGATGGAGTTCAAGGTAAATGTGTATACACACATATCTATATGAATTTGCCTGCACTGCAAGACTTGCTAAGAGAATTGAAGAAAACTCAGAGAAAACACAAATAAATCAAACAAATCGATGTTGATAGTTAGTTATTTAGAAGCAGTAAAATGAGAAAGCATAGGCAGAAAGAGTATCGAAAGAAAGAAAAGATAACGAAATAACAAATAAGCTGAGAGGAAAAATGATAGTAGGAATATCTGATACTATAAAGGATTGGAGAACTCCGCCGAAAATACTTCAATACAATAAAAAAGAAATTATTTATATTCTAGGAAACTTTGCACACTTACTTTAAACTTATTCTGATTAAGTCAAATTTATTCATTCCCAAAAAGAGTACCCTTAACGATAAGGTAATGGCCTAGGTAAAATATTTCTACTATTTCTTCAGTTCTCAACTAAAAACTTTAAGCTATTTTTAATTGTCTGAAACTTATTTGATTAGCAAAGTAGTATTATCAGAAATGAAACCAAGGTAATGATGCTACTTGCATATGTACATATAGGTATATTGGCAGCTACAAAAACCACAGGGGCGGATCTAATTTGTGGGTGTTGTGAGGAATTAACCTCTTAATGAACTAATTTACTAAAGATTAGGACGGCAAACAAAGGCGACCACAGCTAATTGTACGACAGGCCAAATGTAGTAGCAAAGTGGAAGACGAATGCAAAGACGAAGACGACCAATCAACAGGCAGCTGGGAAGGAAGGCACGCAAGCCTGACTCAACGCCTGGACAGGACACGAAGTCGGTAGGTAGCTGTTAGTACGATCTGAGATAAGATCCTAGCAAATTGCCAGGCGGTTAATCTATTTAAACGCGCCAAATACGCGCGACACAATGGGCAAATCGGAGAGAATCGGGCCGAGAGCGAAGAGCATGGTCGAGTGCACAGATTTAAGGATATAGAGGATCAAAGACCCGCATGGCCGAGTTCCGTATGCGGGCCGGGAAAAGAAACAAAAGCGTAAACTCGTCTAATTGCGCTCGTATGAATTGGCAATGAGAGGAAGACCACAGGGCAATAGATGGAAACGAAACGAAAGGAACGGAAAGGAAAGGAGAGGAACCTGCCGCGCATGCTCAAAAGCCGATTGTGGGACCCGAGGACTCAGGCTCAGACCGATGCTGGCGAACATCCCTTAATCTGTGTCGGTAATCGCCAAATGCCTACAATGAGCGGGCGAAATCTTTTTGAACTTTTACAAGCGAAAAGAAGGTTAGCAAAATATTATTATAAACCTTCTGAGCCCATGTAACCAACATAACACACAATTTTATGTGCTGTTTACTCTTGAATGAACTCAAAACATTTCAATATCACAATCGTAATGCTGCCTGTCCTTACAATAGCTCTCGTCCTCTCGTCCTCTCGTCGTCGTCGTCGTCGTCGCTAATATAGCGATTTGCAGGATTACATCAATTGTGAAATTGGTCAAACACCGCAATTGTTTCATTTGCAAAGCGGCTATTTGTTGCTCGGACACAGACACAGACACATTTACAGATACAGCTACAGATACAGATACAGTTACGTACACCCACTTTACATATGTCCACCCATCGGTAGGACAGCAGCTGTTGAGTTTCCCTCGAGTTGAGTTTGGGACGCCTTGTGGTCACTGTGCGCCTTTGGACAGTGGACCCGGAACCATTGTATGTACTTGGTTGGGTCAGTAGCCGACATGGTAACACATGTATCTCATGGATACATTGCCTGCTCTTGCACAATGCCTTGTAATCGCCTTGGCTTACTGCAGATTATGCAAGTAACTGGACTGTGGACTGTGTCCATGTCCATGTCCATGTCCATGTCCTGTTCGTTCGCTTCGATTTGCTGTTTTTCATTGGAAACTGACAGTTTCCATAGTCATGGGACGAACTGGATTTCAATTTTCAGATTAATCTTTGGTGCCTCTAAGGTGCGAATACTGAATTGTTTTATTAGTGGTTTAGTAGAACAGTCTAGGCGATAAGCATTTGCAGGCTCAAAGCTGAGAAAAATCGGTGGCTTTGCTTTAAATACAAATCAATGAATATACATTTGAAATGCTACACATATATATATACCCATCTAAATTTATATTCATCTATAAAATCTACACAATGATTTGATAATAAATGTAGCAGCTATGTCAGATAGAATTTCCTTTTTTTTTGTGAATCTTCTTAAATAATTTGTTAGAGCCAATTGGTTTCTAGTTCAACTAGTCTATAAACAAAATTCAATTTTGTAATCTCATCTTCTACCAAACATGGTACATTTTGAACATGTAAATTATATCTAAAATGAAATAAGTAAGAGTGCTCTAGTGGAGAGTGCCCGACTAAAAGATACCCTGAACCCAATCCTTACATTCATTCATACTTACCAATCAATGTACATCCATACAAACACACACATACTGCAAGCAGTGCAAGCAGATCAGACCTTGAAATATGATTTTTTTTCACTTTTGGGGAGATGGGGGTACGGTATCCAAAAATTGAAATATTTGTTAGATGTGTATACTAATCAAGACTATACATACCAAATTTGGTACCCCTAGCTCTTATAACTTTCAAGTTATGGCCAAAAAACTGGGGTCTGAAATCCAAATTGATCGATAACTTTTGAGCGGAACGAGTTATCGATAAAATAAAACAAACTTGTACTGTCCCGGGACTACTTATTTCAAATATGAAGTCTCTAGCTCTTATGGTCTCTGATATCTGCGTGTTCATACAGACGGACAGACGGACAGACAGACAGACAGACGGACATAGCTAGATCGACTCAACAGCCGAGTATACTGATCTTTATATGGTTGGATATGCTTCCTTATGCCTGTTACATACTTTTGCACAAAACCATTATACCCTTTTACCCATTTTTAATGGGTTCAAAACTCACTTTTTAAACAAATTGTGGGTTGAGTTCCCCAATTGGAGATCATTTTTTTCTTTGGCACATGCAATCTTGACCCCCAAGTTTCCAACCAGTTGAGAAGGCAGTAATTTTTTTAGAGAGCATTTCCAGGCTTTTCACAGGCGACTTAAACATTTGACATGCAGTTCAGCAACTAATCGCATAACAAACATAAGCTTCTTGCAAACTGACATTGGCGAAAAGTTGAAAATTCAGTAGCTTGGCAGAGGAGGAGTCGACCCACATTCGGGCCAGAGATAAACCCTTCACAGCCAGATAGGAATGCATTGAAATACGTTTTTAATTGACACTAATAGGCTTAAGGCGCATTAGCATAATTTGTGAGAAGATGAAATCGGGACAAAGCTGTCGCGTGACCAGAAACTTATGGAAACAACCAAATTTAAAGTCGGCTGCTTTTTGCCAAATTGAATCACACAATTTATTGATCTCTAGCTGAGCTTAAAGGGTTGCTCGGAGTCTGGAACTTGTCAACCCTCGGTCATCTCTTAGCTTAGCTTGGTTTCTTTTTTGCGGCAGTGGGTGGTGTTTTGTTTGAAAAGTACTTGTTTAATCGGTTTGTTTGTGACATTTCTATTGCTGCCCCTGCCCCCCAAAACCACTGACGGCTTGCTCTTTGTTTACTTAGTGGTAGGCCTGACACGCGCTCAACGCGTACACCCAACCAGCCATCCAAAGACCCGGAACACCCAGAACCCAACACCCAACACCCAACCACCCAAATGCTGAAAGAGTTTGCTGCTTATTGTCGGTTAGTAGGTGTGTCTGTTTGTGGGTTTTTCCTGCTCATCACCCATCACCCATCCCATCAGCAGCACCATCATCAACTGGCACCACACACAAAAAGTTTGTCCTGTTCTCCGGTCGCTCCTTTTTGGGTTGGATGAGGGGGCGTTGCTTAAGTGCTGCCAAACAAAAAGAACACATTTACAGGGGATATATGTATATGTGTATGTATTGCCCCCGACATTCCCAGCTCTCTCTCTCTCTCTCTCTCTCGAATATGCTGCGCGAGTGTGAATTGTAATTACAGTGAAATCAGCTTTTGGCACTTGTTCAGATTCTTCAGCAAGCTGTGAACTTGGCTGGATTTGGATGTGGGGTTGTCTTTAATGCTCGAGTCCTAGAATGTGTTCTGGTTCTGGCTGCGGTTGCCTTTGTTTGCCACACTCTCTGGATGTCCTCTGGAGTCTATGGAAGAGGCGTTCCTGACAAGAAATCGCACACATGCCACGTGATTTATTTCTTCCTAATTGGCTTTCCATGCGTATTTCGGCATTTATTCTATTTCCCACCTCCTGTCATATTGCGGTGCATGCGTTTTGACAGCGACTCTTGATTTGATGTGTTGACTGTCGCGACACTCGTCCTTCGTCCATCGTCCTTCGTGGGGGCGTTCTGCGGCCATTCGGTAGGTGTTACCGGAAATTGTGGCTTAGCGAGCGAAATGCAAACGGTTGACATCGTTTAAGAGTCGATTCTGTCGCGTTGGCAAACTTATTTATTAGCAAAATTGAGTGTACACATTTGCCCAGCATATTAGGGGGAAGTCCCTTCTGCTTGGAGACTCTTAAGTGAACTTACAGGCAGGGAAGCTGTGTGTGTAAGGAGCTTATGTGTGTTTGGGCCATGTTTGAAATTGCCAATTATCCTAGTTAAGCACAATTACATTCACTTAAATTTGTTTACTTGAAATATAGATATTAGTATGGATTACTTTTAGAGCATTTAACACACTGTTAGACAGCTGAATTTGGAATACGAGCTCAAGCTAAAGCTGAAGAAAATAGAAAATGGGAAAAAGGATAATGAATAACTATTAATCAATAATAAAAATATAGCAAATGTTTAACAATTTCCAGCATTCAAGTCAAACTCTTACAAGCTTTTACGTTATAAAATAAATATTGTATTTTTATTACGAAGCTCACTTTTAAAAGTATAGAATTTTATTTACAAAATATAAATAAATAAAAGTAAAGCTGGGGCCTTTTTATTTGGTTTTTCTAATATCATAGGCAATTGTGCTTCTGAGTCTATTTTAACCTTTTTCTCTATTTGCTTCTATGTATTGTGAAATTATGAATGTGTCTGAAGAATAAACAAAAGTTTATCCCTCCATCAATCTCTTATCTGTTTTAATTTTTTTATTTTCTCTCAGACATTTTCCCTGACTCTAATATTTGTGTGTACAATTCTTCACCTTTCCTATATTTTTCATCTTTTGCGGCAGGATTCACACATTCTGAGTATCCTGTTTAACCATCAGCTATTATTCTTTCTGCCCAGCGGCTAAACAAGTGTTTACCCTTTCATAATTTAACCAAAATATTTAAAGCAAATATTTTATATGCTGTGCATGCATTTAGGCTCAATTAAGCAACTAATCATGTCAAACTACCGGTCTAATCCTTTTGTGAGGGCAGACCCAATCCAATAATTACCCTGCTAGCATCAACACAATAGCCAACTTAGGCTCTAAGAGCATCATCCTGATCGTCCTGCACCCACATTTAGGTAGCAGACCAAATGTCGGCCCGGTTCAAAGCTGAAAAACACCTTTCACTCCAAATCAGTCTTGTGATGCAGTGACAGCAGTCTTTTGACCGTATTTCGTTTATATTCGGCTGGAATATCGAACAGACAAGAAATAATTTGGCAGGCATTGTGCATCAGCTCTCATCGGGTTTGTTTAGACATTTGAGAGTGCAAATTATTAGGAACCCCAAAGTGCGCTAATCAATTTTTGTTGCCTGCAATTTGGAAATTCTTGCAGATTGTGCAACCAAATCGATTTGGTCAGAGATAAGTTGCCAATTGCAGCTGTGGTTTGCGCTTGAACAAATCTATGTAATAACATTTCAACAATCTCGTTCCTTAAGAACTTGATTTGATAATGAGTTTAAAGCCGATCGGCTGAAAAACAAAATATTCAACTTCATGGGTGGGTTTTCAAAAATCAGTATAAAGACGTATTCAAATCAGACCATAACGAAAATGTTTAACACTTATCACTTATTCCTATGCGCTATTTTGATATTTCAAGATATTAAAATATGTGAAAAAAAAACTTAATAATAAATGGTGTACGCCTAAAAAACAGCTAGTTCTCTCATCTAAAATACACTTATCCAACTAATTTAACTGTCGAATTTTGCAAATGCTTAAGATAGAAGAGCTGTCGCGACTTTCTAGTTCTAAATACATACATATATTCTGTTTGCTTGCGAATTCAAGTGGATGTCAAAATGCTATCAAAATGTGTCATAAACAAAAATGCCTATAATAACTACTTAAACATCATTGCGTTCAAACTCCCATCTTTACAATGCCCTCCATTGATGGGAACGGAAATGAGTAAAAGCCAATAAATCACCCACAGAAGCAATACGGTAACTACTAAAACATTTAAGAAACATGTAAACGTATTCAATGTCAAAGTGTACACTTTGAAATACCCTGTAACTTGTAGCAGAGCATTCTTGTATGTTAGTTTCAGTTTCGGCTGCTCTAATTTTAAGAATATAACTATTAAACGTGTTTAAGCTTTGGCAAATTTTACTTATTTATAAAATGTATTTAAAAATTAAATATAATTGATTAAAAATATATAAATTACTCTTATATTTGATTACTTTTGATCTATGCTTAGGAGCTATTTATTGCATTATTGGAGGCCTTTAAATGCCTGTATTTGTTGCTGACACAGTAAATGAATATGATCCGCTTTACTAAATACAGGGTATATAACTAGAGCAAAACCAATTTGAGGAGCGACAAAACAAACAACAAGCACTACACAGCCGGACATATACCCCGCCCAGTGCCCAATACCAAAATCCGTGGGCGTGTCCGACTGCTGTCTCCCCTTTTGTCTCTCACTGAGGCTGGCTACCGGAAGATGAGCTAATAGGACGCGTGCCGGCAGCGTCGTTCAGTTTGTCGCAATTATAATTGTATTGGCTGGTATTTTAGGTCTTGGGTCGCGTGTCGCTTATATTTATTGGAGGTGTATGTCACGTCATGTCATAATGTTGCGTAATGCGCTTAACCACAGTGCTTCAGGAACTGGGCTGGGAACTGAGCACCGAGCATGTTAATAATGTCCTCGGGGCCACGACGAAAAATGTCTACACGCGCTTTGCGCTTGGACCGTTTGACTTGTCCTGTTTGCAGGTTGTTAAGGACTCTCAACCCTTGCGAGTGGCGAGAGGAGAGCGGCGAGAGAAACATTTGTCACGCGGAAGTGCTAGTGTTGCTATTGTTGTTGCTTTTTATTACAGGAAGTACGGCGACAAGCGGCTCACTTTTCCACTGTTCCCGTTTAGTATTCCTTCTCTTGCTTTTTTTGAGCTGGCCGCCGTCAAACTGTTTAGAAGGTGTGTGCGTGTGTGTGTGTGGTGTGTGTGTGTGTGCGTGTGAGATTTTCAAATGTGTGAGAGAAATGGGAGGAAAACTCGTTGAACATGATAAGTAGTTAAATATTTGTAGACTAGAATGAGGGCAAATGCTGGGAAGCGTGACGCCAGCTAATTTGGTTAAAAAAGAGTTGGCTACAGTGTTTATAACGAATGTAAATGCAATAGGAATGTAAGAAAAACCAAATACAACTTGTTTGCTCAGGAAGAGTATGAGAAATCGGCAAACATCAATACGAGCAATATTCAGCTGGTATATATCCTGTGTCCGGTGCTTCGCAGAAGTGCCTAGTGTACTTAATTTTTAAAATACATAATTTCCTATTCATAGCAACAAGTGAGAACGTTGCAGTCGCAATACTCTGATCACAGTGAAATCAAATGGAAAAGAAACTTCCTGCCTCTAAGGCTATAACTGTAAGCATATATCATTTTATATACAATCTATAAAAAGATACTTACATGTTGTTGATTTTCTGTACATACAGCAGGCGTTGTTAATCAGATCTGAACACAGTCCGATGCACATAAATTTCAAAAAATATATTTGAAGCTTAAAGTGCACTAAATTAAAATACCATATTATATTTGTGGTATACAAAATGTGAGGATACAAAATGTAATGTAAGTATGTTGAAGATCGTACATAATAAAGTTTAGTTGGTCAATGTTTACAAATTCTTAAGTTATTTAATTGCTTGTTAAACACAACTTTAGCCTTAGAGTAATATATGAGAAAAGACCCCAATTAAAGGTTGTTCATTCTAAAATAAACGAACTTGATTTAAGAGTATATTCTTCACTATGTATACATTTTATACGATTTATTTTATAACTTCTTAAATCAATATTTATCTTATAACTATGCACTCAATTTCACTATATATATATATATATAAACTATAAGATTTGAGTCCTGTTACATGACGCAAGTCATATTATGCACCCAAGAATAGTCGCTCACTTGGAGTTCTTCACTCTAAGATTTAAACAGAAGCTGAAGCCAAAGTTAGCACGAGCCAAATTGTAATGCAAAGTTGTCAAGGAGGACCAAAAGCACCAAAAGGACCAAGAGGGGGCAAAGCACACAAGAGCGACAAGTAATGAGCAGTTGTTTAGTTTACAAGAGCTCGAGACAAAGAGCAAAGGACAAACGCAACTGACAGCGTGCGCAGGAGCACAAGGACACTGCTAGGACACAATGCAGCAAGCGAAAAGCAAAAGCGAAAAGCGAAAAGCAAAAGCAAAGCCAAAGCCAAAGCATATGCATTTAATTTAATATTGAGCGAGGCAAACACACAAATGAAAGCGTTAAATTTCGCTTTCAATTACAGAGGGGGAGAGCAACTTAGGGCATTTATTTCTTCCGTGTTTTTTTGTTGTTGTTGTTGCTCGCTTTTGCAGATTTTGACAGTTTACGTGAATATAATTAACCGGAAGCAGGCACACGCGCCAGACGTGGAAGAAACCGCCGAATCAGTGGAAGACGTGGAGTATCTTTGGCAAGGATCGCGTGTCAACAACCGTAGAAATATGTGAGCCTTGGCCTTTGGCAAGCAAAAAGCATTTCCGCTGCCGAAAGCGAATTGAAATCGAAATTGAAAAGCAGCAAAGCAGCAGAGGCAGCAAAGGCAGCGAAATCAAATGTCAGACGGGGATGAGGACGAGGACGAGGTCTAGGCAACGCCCAAAAGACGCAACCGGTTCTGATCATAATGAGCAGAGCAAACAAGTACACTGAGCCACCGTTTGATTATCCTTGCCCACTTCAAGGAGCTGATAGTTTGGCTCGGCAGCTGCTGCCCAAAATCACCGCCAACAATTGTTCATCCGCGCACATTGCTTCCTGTCTCGCTGCTCAGCCGGCGCATTGTGTGTCCCGCCACCGGAAGGATCAGCAGCGGGCAGCAGGAGCAGGCAGCGAGGCAGAGAGGCAGCACGAGGAGTACCTCGCTCCTTTTTGGAGGCGTAGGCATGGTGTGTGTCGCATATGTAGCAATTAAAATCTCTGATGTTGGAACATGGAACATGTGCAAATTTGCAGGCAGCAAAGCGCGTGCCGAGATTGAGACGTTGACTGAGACGCTGCAAGTTCCTTGGGCTGGAGGCGTTTGCCATGGGCGTCATCTTCGGGGCGTAGCGCCTGCTGCATAGCATTTGCAGCAGACTTTGCAGTCACCCTATCTTATTGGAATCTCTAGGAGAATAGCGGAACTGCAGCTGCGCAAATTTATATTTCAAGGATACGTAAGGTAATGCTGGTAAGGCGTAACATGACCTTAAACATCAATTCAACAAAAAACCCAAATCAAGGAAAAACACTCCCTTATTGCATAAACTTGCAGACTGGATGCCAAGTAGTCACATTTAAATTTTATGACTAAAAGGTTAAAAGAAATGAATAATACTTAAATGTAGAATACAAGTAAAGGAAAAACCATGACCAAATTGGTCTGGTGCTTCAAAATCGATTCAGTTTTGGCAAAGTTATGACAGTTTAAAGTTTTTAAGGGTCTAAAAATTCATTTTACAAGCTAAAATTTTGGTTAATAATCTGTTTTCAAGTGAGTTTTTATAATAATTGTGACACCCACAATCGATTAAAAATTATATTTCGCGATTCTATTTTTGGAAAATAATTTTTTTTTTGGAAAACAGTAAGGAGGGATAAAACTAAAATGTAGAATAAAAATAGCGGAAACCCCATGAAGAAATTGGCCTGGAGCTTCAAAATCGGTTCAGTTTTAGCAAAGGCATTTCATGGGTACCAAAAAATAACTTTTGAAGCCAAAATTGTTATTATACTCTTCACGATCACAATAATTTATTCATTTTGTTCTGAGGCGTGTACCTGAAGTTACCTCCAGTATGCAAAACAAATAAAAGCTAGTTATATCTTCCCATAGACTCGAAAAGAGAATAAAATCTTCGGCTCGCCGTAGAAAATCCTTCCCCACTTGTTTTTTATAATTTAGATTAAAAAATCGACCCTTGATCTTTTCAAAATTCAATTATTGTTCTAAAAATCACTACATGATCAAAAAAGTTGGTTTAGCTTGGACAAAGTTATAGCAGAGATATATTTTTACCAATCCCTATATGGGCTAAAATAGAGAATCCGCCTAAAACATGTTTGCAAAACTAGCAAATGTATGAACAACTATACATAATGATACAAATTTTCAAGTAGAAACTTGGCGCTGGCAAAGCAAGTTAATGCAACTGCTAGGTAGTATATAAAAAGATTATATTTAAATGTAACTACCCTCGCCCCATGGGAAGCACCTGCCACTCGCAGATCCCAAATGCACATACTTAGCATTCCTATTAGTCCAAGCTAATTGACAAAGCGACTACTTGAATGCTCAATGAGCACAACAATGGAACAGGCGAAGCCCGAAAACTCAAACCCAAGTCAAAGTCATGGCAACAAGAGCAATAAAATTTAATATCCGTTTCGAGTGTGCGATTTGCGTAGGAAAAAAAAAGTTTACATAATCTGCCCGGACACTCACTGGTGGCCGAAGAGAGAGGCGGAGGCGGAGGCGGAGGAGGAGGAGTGGCAAGAAGGACAATGTAGTAAAAACGTCGGAAGGAGTAGATAAATCACGCGGCTGAAAAGTGAGAAAACTCCCCAAAAGGGGACACTGCTAAAAAAAAAAAACAGCCAGTGAGATAAACAGCGATAAGAAGTTTGACTTTTTGCCGAAGGGGGGATTTCCACATTTGGACGATTACTCTATTAGACAAGGACTTGTACTGGGTCGACTCGTTAGACTTGGGGTCTGGTGTTCGATTTGATTAATTTGTTAACAAACTGAAAGCAGCAACAGCCACAACACAACAACAAGCGTTGAGTAATTGCCAGCAGTCACGTGAATGCGCCTTGGACGAAATATATTTTGGTGAGCAACCCTCTCCCTTCAGCCAAATGTCCTGCGTCTAGGTCCTTGTGTATGCCATGGTATTAGCCAAAAGCGCATGAAGATCACAGCGGCGATAAAAGCAACACGGAACCAAGCGCAAATGCAAATGCAAATGCAAATTCAAATGAAAATGAAAATGTGAGAGAGCGAGAGGGAAAAAGGCAATTGAGCACTTGAATGCCCCTATGGTGAGCAAAGGGTCTGCCGATGTGGAAATCCTTTAGTGAAATCATTGCTAACACACAACACTATCTGCTCATATCGATTGCAGCTGCACTGCCGAAGAGTTCAAGTTCAACATGACTTACATATTTATGCTTTCAAGATACATACATACATATGTACATATATGTATTTCTATCTGTACAGCGCATCGAAAATTCGATTCTATAAATAAAGAACTACTTATACTTATACGCATGTTTAAATAGCTGTTTCTCATGGCAAGCAGAGAAATTGCTGTATATCCAAATTAATGTTGCCTTGTTTACCTAAAAGAAACAAAGCGTGATGTGTTTTTAGGCTGCTCTTATATTATGAAAAACGAGATCGTCAAGCTGTTTGTCTTTATTGCTATAAGTACTATAATTATGTGCCTTGTTGCAGCAAGTTGTTGAGTGTTAGAACACTGACAGATAATTGGACCCTTTGGCGCAGCGGATAGCGCGTTGGACTTCTAATCCAAAGGTCGCGGGTTCGATCCCCGCAAGGGTTGCATCTAACTAATGAATTTTTTAAGAATATTTTTATTCAACTATACTTGCTTGGAATACCTGCTAACAAAATGAGCTTCCTAAAATCACTTGCAAAAATAATTATTATTTTTTACGTGTTGCAATTGTGTTTATTTCTAAACCATTACATTGAGCAAACAACTAATCAAGCAGGCTGTGCATACTTTTTCAAGAAGGCATTCTCAATTTAAAACCCTGCTGCACAATATTAGTAACAGATTCTGTAAGTGGGCATCACCCCCTGCTGCGTAAACGCTAAATAAACTATTTGCGCTGCACAAATAATTCGAATTAAGAGTGTACATACAAGATTGAAAATCTCAGCCCTCGAGGGAATACGAATACGGAGCATATTCCTGGTTTAGATCAAGCGTAAATTGCAACAGCTGTAAAGTGGCCGAACGGCGGTTTTTCCATATCTCTAAAGTACACAGCAATAGCAACTAACAGCCTATTAAATTGTTTACATGCCCGGCACAAATATTGACAAAAGATGCGCTCCATAACGCATAACACCATATAATGGGGGTTGTTTCTTACACACATACTCTGTCTATCTACTATTTGTGTGTATGCTCAGCTACTCTAAAGCCAGCAATTTGTTGCCGCTCGTCAAATTATCAGCGGCGCACGCGAATTGTGCAAAATGAACACGCCACACAAATCAAATGAGCCGACGCCATTTTGTTTGACTTCAAATGTGCAATGCCGCAAGAAAAAGACTATACCCATTTAAACCAGCAATTTACAATTTACAATTGCAAACTTGTTTCGTTATTGCTCTTGTTCGTGTTTTTGTTGTTGCTGTTATAAATAAATTTACATTTACTTTGCTGTAATTTGCCGACAGGCGGGCTGAGCTCTCCTTCCGCCCCACAAGATTGTAATTTACTTTTCAACGGGTTGTCTGCCTTGTTTGCATGTTAGTGCACTTGCTTAAATGGCTATCAAGCCAAACTATGCGTATTTTATATACATGCATATGAAAAAACACACAAAAAGAAAATGAACAGCTAGTTGTAGTAGAAAGTTGCACTATTGCAACTGAATGCTGCAAGTGTTTCATATACATTTATACAACATTTGATGATTTGCTAAATTGCATGCTACAGTTTAGTCTTAATAAAAAAGGTATATACTGGATAAAGCTGATTGACTGGACTCTAGACATCCACTTAATAAAATGCCTTTTGCAAAATAGAATAAATATAATTATAGTATTAGTTTATATATATAAAGGTAATATAGGTAATATAGGTAATATATGTAGGTAATATAGGTAATATAGGTAATATAGGTAATATAGCTAATATAGGTAATATAGGTAATATTGGTTATATAGGTAATATAGCTAATATAGGTAATATAGGTAATATAGCTAATATAGCTAATATAGGTAATATAGCTAATATAGGTAATAGGTTAAAGAGAGGAACAGCAGATATAGAATATAGAATAAGATTGCTCTCTTTGGGAATGCAAGGTTTCATCTGGCTTATTTAAAGGCAGAAGAAGAACGAACAGTGCAGGATTGCCATTCGCTTTTTATTGTTGTTCAGTGACATTCAAAAGTACATCTGATTTATACAAATTGCCCTTAATTGAATTAAATAAATTCAGAAATTTAAATGTTATTATTTACTTCATTGCATTCTTCCATGAGCTTGATTGAGTACATAAATATATACATACATAGTATTGACTTGATGAGCCTAAAAGTATTTTTATTTTGTTAACTTAAAACACAAGTTGTGCCATTGTCTTAGGGCAGCATAAGCCACATTAAGTATTCGCTCCGTGGTGCATGCATGGAAAAGAGCAGAGGCTCGTGGAAATGCAAGCAGCTGCAAAAGGAGCGCACAAAAGGCACATAGAGAGTGGAATGATGAATACGAGTAACTGCAATTACGCGTAATAAACAAAAGTTACACGGATCGACAGCAACACATGCAGCAGAGAAACAGGGGCGTTCAGCAACAACAACAGAAAAAAAACGCATATTTAATTGCGGGTTTTTCAAACGAACGAATCCCGCTGCAAAAGTCCCGCTAATAGTTGAAAACCTTTTTTGCGCACTTGAATCGCCAGCGAGTGCGCTTTAAGGGTAAGTCGTCGGCTCAACGGGATCGCCAGCGGAGCGCAGTTGCTTCCAAAAATGGCTACACACAGCGATCCATATGAAATTGCAACAAATCGTCCAGGGTCCTCAGCAGGAGCAGCAGCAGCAGCAGCAGCCGCAGCAGTATTATTCCGTTGCTACATCAACCCCTTAGTTGCCCCCATAAAAAAAAACAGAGCAACTATCCGAAAATGGTTGACGTCTCGCTTTTTTTTACCGTTTGTTACATGAGCAACGACAGGAGGGTGAGTTGGGGGGTGAGAGGTGATAACAGCACAGTGCTTGCCAGCATTTAACTGCCAACGATGCCGAAAGGCAAAATCCAACCAACAACTTCTATCTAATAAAGTTCCATATGTGCTGCTGCTGCTGCCCTTCCCTTATTAGGCCTAAATATTTGATTGTGTTGTACTTCTTTCAAATGAGGGTGTCCATCAGCACAATCACAGTGGATAAATGCTTGGTGTTGCTGCTGGTTGTTGGCTACTGGTTGCTGGTTGCTGGTTGTTGCTTGCTGCTTGCTGCTTGCTGGTGGTTGTTATTGTGTGTTCAAAATTGTTACAATTTATTTGCTTGCTTCTTTTTGTCGACATTGGCTCAAGTGGTACTCAACTGATTTCGTTGTTATATGCCTTTTATGAAATATGGATACTTTTAATAAGCTGTTTAAACTATCCAGCATTATACATAAATCGCCATCAAAATGAAAAACCTTCCTTTTAAAATCATCAAGGTCATACAGTTTTAGAATATGCAATCAGTAATTACTGCAAGTACTTTAAAACTATCACAAAAGGATTAAATCGCTTAAAACGTAATAAAATATAAAAATATAAAATATATTATTGATATATTTTCTTTCTTATTTGTTATTGCAGTTGACTTGAACAGATTCACATCATTGACCAATATTGTATATATAACTCTATATATGCTAATACTATCTTTATAACCAAACCAACCTATAATTAGTATCTTCTTATTGACAATATTCAATATTTGCTGATATATTCGTTAATTTCCCATCAAGTGTTTACGGAAAGCATACAAAGCATAAAAACTATCTTAGGATGACAGTTTTTAATCTAATAAAAACCTTTTTTTTAGCTCTTAGTACTTCTGGCAGTTAAGTTTAGTTCAAAATACACAATTATTGAGAGTCACATGTGGAGAAAGAAATTAATAATGAACTGTACTCCATGCGTACTCCAAATGACAATGAAAACCAATATTTACATTAACCAAACACACAAACAGAGAGAAAACGGAGAGTCCATTTGCCTTGGGATAAGTACGAAACCAAACCGAAAACTCCTCACCCGCAAATCTTTTGTCAAAATATGAAACTTCAAAACAATTACCTCAGCCAGCCCGCCAAACTGCCAGACACTTGAGTATACAGGAGCAGCAGCAATCCTGCAGGAGCAGGAGCAGGAGTAGTTGCATGATTCGTTCCTGGATGCGAGGCAAACAGCGCAAATAAACAATTAAAATGTCACAATGATTGCCGTCGTACCCGTGTCAGGAAATCAAAAAACCACGAAAAATCGGTAAATATACTGAACCCCAAAAGGAATACAACCAGAGAAGTCGTGCCATACTATAGAAAGCATTTTCTACATCCATTGCATTGTGTATATATGTACACTCAAATAAAAATTCGTTTTTTTATACACTCAAATCAAGGCGAAGAGTTGTCAAAATCGATTGTTCAATGTTTTACCAAAAATTCGGATAATTTCTTCAAATAAAACAAAGTTTGCTGAATAGTGTGAATGAAGTTCAAGAAAGTTTAGAACATTAGAAACAAATTGTGAATTTTGTAGTCAAATGAAGTACAAACGTTGTCAAGATCAAAGATCTGATCTGGGATCAGATAACAACATTCTCAAATGTTGCTCAAATAGGAACTGTATTTCTAGAACGTATTTCTCTTAGTTTAAGCACTTAAAAGCTTATAATGAGCATTTTAAACTTATTCTTATTATACCCTGAACCATTTAAAAATGGGTAAAAAGGGTATAATAGTTTTGTGCAAAGTATGTAACAGGCATAAGGAAGCATCTCCGACTGTATAAAGTATATATATTCTTGATCAGTATCAACAGCCGAGTCGATCTAGCCATGTCCGTCTGTCCGTTTGTCCGTCTGTCGGTCTTTATGAGCACGCAAATATTATCAGAGACTATAATCGCTAGAGACTTCATATTTGGAGATAAGTTCTCGTAGTCCCGGGACAGTACAAGTTTGTTTCATTTTATCGATAACTCGTCCCGTTTGAAAGTTATCGATAAATTTCCATTTCAGACCAGTGTTTTTTGGCTATAACTTGAAAGTTATAAGAGCTAGAGGCCCCAAATTTGGCATATATAATCTCGAAAACAATTTTTACAAATATTTCAGTTTTTGGATACCACCCCACAATTCGCCCAAAAGTTGAAAAACGCATTTTTAAAGTTATGACCTTGCAATTTGGGTTGGTTACACATTTTATAGCCAATGTTATGTCCTTAAAATTTCAGAAAGATCGGACAATAAACACAGAAGTTATTTAAGATTTTACTTTCCATTACATGTATGTAGACACACTGATAGATTAGTATGAATGTAAGGACTGGGTTCAGGGTATCTCCTAGTCGGGCACTCCCGACTAGAGCACTCTTACTTGTTTTTATGTTGATTTTGAAAATAAGACCTTTATGTTTTTAAGAACGAATTATACTTGAATTTTTAAGAGCGAATCGGACCACGCCGGTTGTGCTTTGATTTCGAACTGCAATTTTCTCAGAGTGTATGCGTATTTACTTATGTACTTTATTCAAAAGCGCATTTTACAACCACGTGGCGATGACGCCGTCTCTGACGGCGACTAACCGTAAAGCATTTTAACCAACAGGCATTTTGGCAATACGCGCACTCAAGCGGATAAGGCAAACAATTGCGAGGGAGCTGAAAGTTGTAGTGAGTAGTGAGGAAGTGCTGCGAAGGCGTTGCACAAACAACAACTCAACTCAACTCAACACGGCAACAGAAATCCCAATTAAAAATTGAAAAGCGCGCGAAGAAAAACGTCGCTTAAATAGCAGATATGACTGCCAAGTTGCGGCTACCATGCTGAGTAGCGCTGGGCGAATAGCTCCTGCGTCTCATCCTGCATCTTGTCCTGCGTCTCGTCCTGCGCCTTGCTGCACGCTGTGCGTCTGTGACATTAACAATTGATGGACGACTGCTGACACACGGCTGAACTTTGCCAGATTGTCGAGCGGAGCTTAGACACTTTCCATTTCATTTCACACACACACGCACACACACACACACAGAGAGAGAGAGAGGCAGACAGGACTCGAGTCTCCACAGGCTTCTCGTCAAGGAGTGCTTTCGACGGATTTTTTGATGCGACTACCCAAAGTGGCCTCGGGGGCAACTGAAAAGAATAGCACTACGACTTTTAGTTCAACCATACAAGTGTTTGCCATCTCATGAATAGAATAAACTATAAAAACATATCTTTTTTGAACCGTATAAATCGTTACAAACCTAACCGTCAACATCTGTGGATTAAGCAGGCTGCATACCATTTTTATAGCCAGTGTCCATTTTAAATTGCTGAATCTGTGAAGGTAAAAAAACTAAAGAAGCTGCTCCATTCATGTTTCTATGCTAACTATAGTTTCTCAATGTTGAAGTAAACTGCAAATGTTATTGTCGGTCGGATCGGACAACTATATCATATAGTTGCAGTCCAAAGATTAGCTCATAAATCAAAATGCTATTTTACTCTCCAAAGTAAGGTTTCGACTTCAAAACAGTACAAGCGTTTTTCAATATTTGTTAATCTTTTCATACCCTGAACCCATTAAAAATGGGGAAAAGGGTACTATGGTTTTGTGCAATAGTATGTAACAGGCATAAGGAAGCATCTCTGACCATATAAAGTATATATATTCTTGATCAGTATCAACAGCCAAGTCGATTTGGCCATGTCCGTCTGTCTGTCTGTCCGTCCGTCCGTCCGTCCGTCTGTATTAACACGCGGATATCAGAGACTACAAGAGCTACAGACTTCATATTTGGAATATAAGTTCTCGTAGGCCCGGGACAGTACAAGTTTGTTTCATTTTATCGATAGCTCATCCCGTTCAAAAGTTATCGATAAATTTCGATTTCACACCTGCGTTTTTGGGTCATAACTTCAAAGGTCTAAGAGCTAGAGGCCCCTAATTTGACATGTATAATCTCGAATGGCATACCCAAGGATACCACCCCACAATTCCCCCAAAAGTTCAAAAAGCGCATTTTTGAACTTATGACCTTGCAATTTGGTTTGGTCACACATTTTATTGCCCAGTCTGTGCCAAAAAAAATTCAAAAAGATCGGGTAATAAACACAGACGTTTTTAAGGATTTAACTTTCCATTGTGTGGAGCTCAGTAAAGAATCAAGCTTACTGCTGAGACTGCTTGCACTGCTCGCACTGCTTGTAGCATGTATTTGTTAGTGTGTAGGTGTTTGTAGGTTCAGGGTATCTCCTAGTTGGGCACTCCCGACTAGAGCACTCTTACTTGTTTACTTTATTAAATATGTGAATATACCGCAAGTGATAAGAAATCCCTTTTTCAACAAAAATCACTGGTAAGTTAAAGCAGTAAAAATACTTTTCAGTTATCTTCCATAGATATAGATTTCAAATTTATAAATTACAACACTATGACTTTCCCCTACCCCATTTTAATCTATTTATAATTTATGAAGATCAATTACGTTTATATTTGTTATGACAACAACAAATACCTGGGTCTCAATTTGCTTACAACTGCCAAACCATTAACCATTCAAAGCTGATTAAACAACAATTATGATAAGTAAACAAAAATTGAACTCACAGCGAGATCTTCAAATATTCTTGGCGTATTTGTTTCGCTAATTAAAATCCGGTTTTGATGTATTTCCGTCTGCTTGTGTTAATATTGGAATTTAATGTCTGAAGTACTTCAAAGCGTTTTCTGGGTCGTCCTCCAAATTGCTCCTAGACTAATCAAGCCTGCAACTGCTGCAGGTCATGTCGCCATCTTGTTGCTGCTTTGCTAGTAAGCTTTTCTTGGGTGAATCTCTATAAATACACAGACACACACACACACACACACACACACACACACACAGCTAAGTGAAAGCTGTCCGTTTAATTTGCACCGGAGGAACCCTGGAAGGAACCATTAAAATTGCGACCGCGCGTTGAAGACGTCAATTTCGTAATGTAAATATTTTATTTATGAGCCAAAGTAAGTTAAGGCAACAACACAAATATACATACATACATACATATTTGTGTATATATGTACATATATACACGGAGGCCAAGACTTTGGCGATGTTCTTGATACTTCGTTTATACGTCGTACATATTTGCAAATCAAATAATATACAAAATTTGTAAGCAAATTCAGTAAACCTTGAGTTTTTTTTTTCAGTAAATAGTCACTATGTCACGGAAACAATTACGGATTAAAGAAACTATTACAAAGTCCAAAGTTTTTAGAACTTTTGTTTAAAGTTAAGAATCAATTGTTGTATTATTTATTATTTTTATAAAATTTTCAATTTTATCAGCTAATAAGCTTTACCAATCAGGCAGCACAAAAAACGGATTATTTTCGTAACAAAAATGATGCACAGACATTGGGTTCGGTATTTATAAATTCTTTCTATTTGCAAATAGCAGACGTACATATGTACATATGTATAAGCGTAGTAATAAACATGGCAACGGTGTTTTATTTTTTTATTTAACGCAACAGTAATGTCAATAATTCGCGTAGCGTTGCGTTCTCTCGCCGTTTGTCTCTCACCCACGCATTCGCAATGTTTTTACATACATTCAATTTGCCGACGGCATGAAACGTCAACGCCAAGTCAAATGAGTATAATGCGCGGTCATGCTCTCTCACTCTTACGTGACGAGCAACTACCGTTATGATGGCAGCACAGGCGAATAGTAAAAATGAAACAAACACCAAAAACGTCATTATCATTTATCAACGTCATTACGCTGCACGCTCGCTCTCTCTCTCTCTCTCTCGCTCGCTCGCTAGCACCAATAGGGCAGCAGCAGCAGCTGAGCGAGGCACAATATGTCTGCTGTACATTAAGTGTATGTGCATGTGTGTGCACGTGTGTGTGTTTGTGTGTGTATGAGTAGCATTAACGCCATCGCAGGCATCAGCTATGGCTGGGAGACGAGCATACATACATACATACGAAAACACATACATACATACGTGTGACAGCTGCTAGGTATCTGCAGACTGTCCTTTTTCTAAGCAGTGCCCCTACGTCCTGCCCACACCCTTGATGAGAGTACATATTTGTACTGCAATTTGGCGGCGCACGCTCCTCTTATGATTTGCCTCTTTTTGCGTTCTCATTTACACAAGTGAGTTTTTTGGGTGCCCCCTGTTACGTTACGTTAACCCCGCCATGGCCCCCGACCGTTCCCGCTGCGCCATTATCAGCAGCATGTTTGTATGCCAAAGGCATGTGAAATACATACATACATACATACATACATATGTATGTATGTACATAAATGAGTACATACATATGTACATATACATTCCACACGCATGTGGTATGTGTGTGAATAATGATTCTGTATCCCGAATGCCAGCAACCAACTATATTATGTATGTACATTTGTATGTATGTATGTATGTATGTATGTATGTTGTGCATGTGTAATGTAGGCACAGAATCCCAGCGCAAAAAGGCATTGAATTGCTGTGCACCCTGGGAGATTTTGTAATCAAATAATTACTGTAATTAGGGTGCATAAATACACACACACATACAAAAATGAGTTTTAAAAATTCCCATGAAAATAAATGGAGCTGCAATTTTGCAGACATCTAAGAATATACTTTTAAAATGCTTAACTGTCCGACAATCAAAATTCTTGAACTAACAACGTGACTTACAAATTGAAATGAACAAAACCACAAGGGATACATTATCGTGAAAGGTTTTGCCATAAACAGAATAAAGAAAAGAAAATAAGTAACTTTAGTTTTAAACTAGAGATGAAATCGAGACGGGAACAGTACAAAATATATCTGAATCGGAACCAAATCTTAGAAAAACAGCCTATAAAAGGCCCTTAAATTTACATTTCTTTCTAGTAACTAGGTTTCTTAAGGTTGCTAAAGATAAGAGAATAAATAATAAAAGGAATGTTCGAATTGCTTGGAATTTAAGAAGATTTGTCATACATACTTAATAAATACGTACAAATTGATGTACATAAGCACGCATATTTCTATGTATGCATTATGTACAGACATACATATGTATGTATGTATATATGTACATATAAGAACGAAGTGAGCGAGCAAAACGGCAACGTCGACGGCGACAACAAAATGACATCACACGCCAGGTGGAGTGCAGCAAGGCGCTGTAAAAAGCTCAACGCGTAAATAAATAAAACATCTATGCGTTTGTGTGCCGCACATTGTCAACAGCTACTAAAACAGCAAACAACTTCATAATGAGCAACGGCTATGTTGTGGGCGTGTTGTTGCTGCCCAGGCAAGCTGGCTGGCAGGCAGGCAGGCCAGTGAGGCAGCGCATGCGTCTCTGTAACGGTAACGGCAACGCTAACGCTAACGCTAACGGTAACATAACATAGCAAGCACCCATTTTGCATTTAAACGGTGGGTGTGGTCTCTTTGCTTACTCACACAAGCGCATCGCATACATTTGGGCACACATACAAATACACATACACACACGCACACACGCACACGCACACACGCTCACAGAGAAGTCAGCATACATTGAACCGGTCCCGAAACCACTTGATTAGCTCGTTTTTTACATTTCTGTGCTCTCACTCTCTCCTGCCTGCCGTTATCTCTTTTGCTCCCGCATGCATCGAAATACAATCGCACATACATTATGCAAAATATGTTAAAATTCAACAGGCAACAAAACTCAGCCACACAAAACTTGCGCAGTCGTTCGTATTTTCATTTTTTTCTTTCTGTCTTCACTCCATTTTGTCTTTTACATCGGCATTAAAGGTTTGCTTTACCTCATATACTTTGCAGCTTTTACTTTCCAATTTAGAAATTGTCGTTTTCAATTCTTAAGATGAATAAAACAATAAGACTGTAATCATCTGCATAAGACTGATTGAAAACAAAAAAGAGACAAAAAAATTCAAAATACATATCTTTCTATGTTTCTTTGACTTTACAGTTAGGCCAATACCATTTTCACAATTAAATTGTTTCATTCTTATAATAATCCGCTGTATTTTTCTGAAATTCAGTTTTGAATTTATTCCTAAAACTCATATACAAATAAAATCTGCCATCAACTGTTATAATTATAGTTTTCTTTTTTACTTTGCCACCTCTGGCCAAATTAATTCGGCAGGAACCACTTAAAGGTGCAGCGCTATGGAAAAGAGCACATATCTGAAGTAGATGTCCTCATGTGCGAATTATTTTCGCACCACTGCGCTGCTTTTGTCTTCCTTTGTTATTTTATAACTGGTGTGTCCCTATCTTCTGTGCAATGTAAAGCGTGTTGATTTGACCTAAATAAAAACAAGTAAGAGTGCTCTAGTCGGGAGTGCCCGACTACGAGATACCCTGAACCCAGTCCTTACAATCATTCATATTAATCTAAACACACACATGCTGCAGTACAAGCAGTACAAGCAGTGCAAGCGGTCTAAGCAGTTAGCTTGCTTTTCGCTGAGCCCCACATAATGGAAAGTTAAATCTTAAATAACTTCTGTGTTTATTGTCCGATCTTATTGAAATTTTTGGGGCAAACAATTGTCAATAATATGTGTGACCAAACCAAATTGCAAGGTCGTACCTTCAAAAATGCGTTTTTTTAACTTTTGGGGGTTTGGGGGGTGGTATCCAAAAAGTGAAAAATTTGTTCATGTGTATGCTATTCGAGATTATACATGTCAAATTAGGGGCCTCTAGCTCTTATAACTTGTAAGTTATATCCAAAAAACGCTGGTCTAAAATCGAAATTTATCGATAACTTTTGAACGGGACGAGCTATCGATAAATTTTAATAAACTTGATCTGTCCCGGGATTAGGAGAACTTATGTTCCAAATATGAAGTCTCTAGCTCTTGTAGTCTCTGATATCTGTGTGTTCATACAGACAGACAGACGGACAGACGGACAGACGGACAGACGGACAGACAGACGGACATGGCCAGATCGACTCGGCTATTGATACTGATCAATAATATATATACTTTATATGGTCGGAGATGCTTCCTTATGCCTGTTACATACATTTGCACAAACCCATAATACCCTTTTTACCCATTTTTAATGGGTTCAGGGTATAAAAATATATACCAAAATTTTCCCGAACCCAAAAAGCAACAAGAAATGCATTCATTTATTTGTGGGTTTTCGCTTCATGCAAATTCAGAAACTGTTAAATTTCGTTTTAAGCAAAAACAATTTGCATTGTTCATGTACTTGTAAATTGTAAAAATCAGCAAATACTTTACTGTCTTCAAATGTGATAAATCAAATTTGAGTTATTGAAACGCGCCATAATCCGGTTAATCGATTAATTTTCCATTGATAAAATAAAATTGAACTGCAATTTATTATCGAGTTTTTGTAGTATTATTGTTATTGGTTTTCCTAATTATTCGAATTATTCGCAAAATGACTTGCAGGTCATTACTTGCTTCTAGTTAATCCCTCTCGACAAAAACTAAATTTAAAAAAGTGTTTAACTTTGAATTTGCTGAAACATTACTTAAAAAATCAAATTGATACTGTTGCGCGGTAACATGACACTACACTTTTTCGACACCTGCGAAAATAAGGCTGCCAGCCTGTTGAAAATAGTTTGTTTTTGTTCGATTTTAGTATTTTTTATAGTATTTTTACTTATTCAAATAGTACTTTTGACATTTGAGTTTCTGAGGGCGGGCACACTGTTGACTAAAGACACGTAAATCAACAATTGAAGAAGTCAGACAATTTCACAAAGCTATAAAATTACAAATAAGAGAGAATGGACGCTGGGACATGGTACAAGTCGCTGCCCCGGTTCACCCGCTACTGGCTGACAGCCACTGTTGGCCTGAGCCTCTTGTGCAGATTCGGCCTGCTACCCATGGAATACATGTACCTCTCCCGGGAGCTCGTCCTGACCCGCTTACAGTTGTGGCGCTGCATAACATCCCTGTTTGTCTTTCCGCTGAGCGGTGCCACCGGCTTCCACTTCCTGATCAATTGCTACTTCATAACACAGTATAGCGCACGCCTGGAGAAGGATCAGTATGCGAGAAGTCCGTCGGACTACTTGTATCTGTTGATCATCACGGCCGTGCTTGCGAATCTCGGTGGCATGGTCTTTAACGTATACTTCCTGATGGACATGCTGGTCGTCGCCATAACGTACATTTGGTGCCAGCTGAACAAGGAGGTCATTGTCAACTTTTGGTTCGGCAGTCGTTTCAAGGCCATGTATCTGCCTTGGGTGCTGGCGGGCATCGAGCTGATTTTCCACGGATCCTTGGCCTCGCTGGTGGGCATTTTCAACGGACACGTTTACTACTTCTTGAAATTCCAATACCCACAGGAGCTGGGCGGTAATGCCTTCCTGGAGACGCCACAGTTTTTGTAAGTATGCACAGCTTGAATGCTCCTTTACAAAACCAGATTTTTGATTGTGTGACTTTTCCGCAGGAAACGCATTGCACCCGATGTGTCCGGCGGCATTAGCGGTTTTGGTGTGCCGCCGGAGAGCAGAGCGCCGCCTCCACGCGAATCGGCTAACTCCGCCTGGGGACGCGGCATGGCCTTGGGACGCAACTGAATCCTTAATCATTAAGCTTAGTTTATGTACACTACACTACTACACACATGGTTACACTGTCTACTGTACTAAATTTCCGACTTAATTCGAACAACCTCAAAACTCATTATCTTTATGCTGAGTTTTAGTAGCTTAACTCAATTGTACAACACCATTTAGTTATCAATCTTAAGTGGCGGCTGGTAAGCGTTTAAATATTGATGTTTCTACAAATATACACGATGAATAAACAAATTGTAAATAAGCAAAACTATTTTATTACAGAAAATACAAAAGAATGATGCAACATTCAGAATATACCAATTTGGCTTATATTGTTTTGAACTGCTCCATTTTAATTTGATTTAATAAAATGATCTGTTTTTGTTGAGTTTAGTCAATGTATATTTATACTAAAGCAATTAAAATTTAGTTTGTAAAGTCATGGAAAACGACTAAACTAACACAAAACCAATTTGGTGTAGATTTGATCATGATGAAATGTATATTATTGGTTCGGAAATGTTGGCTTGATATGCTTGTCTATAAAAAGAATATAAATTGCTGTACGAACTGTTGAATCTGTAGCAAAAACTACTCCATTCCAAGCACTATAAGCTCACTTCTATTATTTAAAACACTGACTTCTAAAGACGAACTCATGGATCCAATCAAGACATCTGCTATAGGAGTTTTTGCAAGATAAAGATTTGTCAATTTGTTTACATTTATATTTATTTCATTTACAATTTGTATGTTAAAAGTTTTACAGCTGCACGCATTGTTTAACAATATTTGTATAGTTACATTTTGTTTTAACTCCGGGTGGTTCGCTTCGATTGCGCTTCTCTTTTCTCTCTTCTTTTTTTTGCTTTTGTTTAAAAATTACAACATTGTTATGATTTAGATTTACAAAATCGATGCATAAAATACTTAACTGCTAAACTGCTAGTTAGTAGAAATGTATATATATGTATGCGTATGTGTGTGTGTGTGTGTGGCTGTGTGAGTGTGTGGATGTGTAGGATTTATTTCCATTTAACTTGTATCCTTGCAACTTATTTTCAACTACTCTTTACAGGGTACATTTACATCAGTTTGCATGACTTTTAGCATTTTGAAATTCATCTTCATCTTCTTCTGTTGCTTAATTATTTACATTGTTTTGTAATTTAATAGCGGCCATGTGTAGGAAATAACTAAATACTATAATCTCATTGAAAACACTTTCACTTACTGACTGGACTGGATGTTGTTGTTGTTGTTCTTCTTCTTTACTCATTGTTGCAATATGTAATTAACTTAAAATGCTAAACTAAATGAAAAATATATATGCTATTTACAATGTACACAATTATTAAGGTATTTCGATAGTGGCAGCTTGGAGATGTCAATTAACAAATTTTGTTTTATACAACTGCGCAAAAAAAAAAACCAGGTCCGAAAAATCAAATTTATGAACCAAAAATTAAAACGAAAATTAATGATCAATATTCAAGCGATTTTTGTACAATTATTTGTTTCATATACATATACATACAATATAATGATAATGTTGCACATTGCTTAATAAACGTGACACTAAGCTAATAACTAATTCTAAATAAAACCGGGCTGTGTGTATGTATATGTTGCTTGTGCGTTCCTACTCGGATTAGTTAAATGAGAATATCAATTGGCATATTCAAACTAATCGCGAAATGACAAAAATTAAAACATTAAAACGTTGTTGTTGATGCTGCCAAAGATTCTGTTCCACTTGTTTTTGCCTGCTCCAACTGCTTCTCCTGTTCTTTCGCCAGCGGCGGCATAATTGTCGCCTTCAGCGATGTGGTTGTTGTACTCTTAGCGCTCACTGTATCTGCCGCAGATATGTTCCTGCTGCACTCGATCTCGATGGGCTGTTCCAGCTCCATGTCCACATACTCAATGGCACTATGCACATCGTCGTGCAGTTCAATAACTGAAAAAGAAACGACTTCGAGGATTATATGAATAAAAACAGTCGATGGAGGAAAATGAAATTATGGAATTAAACCAAATCAGACCACTATATAAATATGGGATAAGTTACGGATAGTCAGTCTGGAAGCAACATAAAAGTTAATTTGGCTCAACAACAGAGAGAAGCCCTTCTCACATCTTATAAATTATAAACACTGGAGCTGATCCAGCAACTTACTGCGATCTTTAAGCTGCGTGCTTGAATCTTTCAGCTCCTGCACCATATTCTCCATGATGACATCATCCAGCGGCTGCTTGCTTTTCGCATCATTCGCAATTGTTGCTGTTGCTGTTGGTGTCGCTGTTGTTGGGGCTGCTGCTGCTGTTGTTGTTGTTGTTGTTGTGCTGCTGCTGGTGCTGCTAGGGCCGGCAGCTGCCTGGGATGCCTGATCCAGCTCCATTTCCCAATCGGTGGCATTGAGCACCACCATCGGCGTCGATTTGCCCGCCGTCTTCGCCTCGGGCGTTCCATTGTCTGCCACAATGATGGGCATGTTAATGATATCGATGGGCGTGTCCTCCGTAATCAGCTGATGCGCCTTCGTCTTGCCCAGCACAGTGGTCGTTGTTGTCACCGGCCCACTGCTGGCTGCCGCATGGCCGGAAGCAGAAGATGATGATGGACCGATGACGAGCACATTAGGCTTGGCAGCAAGCATCTCTCCACTGCCGCACTTGGGCTTGCTGGAGGCCAGTGTCACGGCACGCATGCCGCTCGTGGGCAGGAACACCAAGTTTTTCTTGCCAACGCCGGTCGAGCTGAGGGTCAGAGTGGGTTTGACCTTGCTGCCGCTGCTTGTGCCCGCGCCCGCACTCGAGATCATTTGCGTGGACGTCAGCAGCTGCATCTTCTGTATCGTTATGCGCTGCTGCTGCTGGTGCTGTGCCGGTTGCGGTGGCTGTGGCGAGGTTGGCGTGCCACCCGTGGGCGACAGCGCAGCGCCGCCGACAGTCACAGCCGTGCTGCTGACAGTACCACTAGGAGTGGTGTTCAGTTTGTGTATGATGCTGCCGGCATGCAGCTTGGTCGGCTGCAGGAACACCTTGCCATTGGGCGAACAGATCTTGATGTTGCGCAGCGCACTGCTCGGCACATGCTTAATTCCGCTACTGCTGGTTAGCTTGATATTGCCCAGCAGCTGTGACGTGGCAAGTGCTCCACTGCTGCCCGCTGCTGCAGCTGTTGTTCCTGCTGCTGTTGTGGTGGTGCTTCCTGCAGCCGCTGACACGGTTGCCTTGCGGAAGAGCGGCGCTACGGGCGTCACTGCGCTGCTCAGCGGCGTTATCAGTGTGTTGTTCAAACTGCTTGCCGGTATGTTCTTGATAATATTCACTGCGGAGGCGCTGCTCAACGGCGTTGCAATACTCTGGCCCTGGCTGGGCACACGATCGTCCACAATGTATTTCTGCACGGCTGCCGTCGCGGGCGCCTTGCCCACATTGCTGACGGAGGGCGTGGGCATCGCAACCGGCTGCTGATCGTACGGCAGGAGACGCACTGCCGTATTGGGCAACTGTTGCTGCTGCTGCTGCTGTTTGTCTATTAGATTGATTTTCTTGGGCGTCAGCTTGGCAGTAGCTGCTGCTGGTACTATGTTGCTTCCGCTTGCTGTTGTTGTGCGCACTTTGGGTGGTGCCGCTATCTGCTGCACGCTAATGATTTGTGGCGCCAATGGCAGATTGGCCGTTGAGATATTGGCAGCTATTGGTGTTGCTGTTGACTGACGCTCCTCGACAATGTATTTCTTGACCGGCGTGCTCAGCTGTTGCTGCAGCACGGGCACGGTCACGGGTACGGATAGGGGTACGGGTACGGGTACGATGGGCGCCGTCGGTGACGGTGACAACTTTTCCTTGAAGACAATGGGCGAGCTGATGAACGCTCTTGGCGTTGTTGGCGAGAGCACCTCGGGAGCAGCATAGACGACATGCGTGGCGGGCAGCGTCTTTAGTTTGGTGGCAGCCACCGATTTGAGCGCCTCGTCCAGTATATATTCCACGTGCGGCTGCACCAGGTGATTGGCATGTGGATGCACTGACGGCTCTGCTATGGCTGCTGCCGCTGCCGCTGCCGGTGTCGACGGCACTGTCAATAATACTTTTTGTTGTTGTTGTTGTTCCTGCTGCTGCTGCTGCTGCTGTTGTTGTTGTTTCTGTTGCTGCATTTGCTGCTGCAGCTGTTTCTGTGCTCGTCGCCGGCCACTCTTCGCCGGCTTGGTGTTGACGCCAACGCTAACAACGCCGCTATTGTTGCCCAGCCGATTGCCGGCGCCTTTTTTGCTTGCCAGGCGTTGCTTGTGCTTCTGCTGCTGCTGGTAGAAGTAGCGCTGCTGCAGTGTGCGAGCGCTGGGACGCTGTTCCAGTGGCGTCGTTTGGCCATCCTCGTCCTTGCTGCCGCTCAGCTGTTCCAGCTGTCCCAGCTGCTTGTCCTGTTGTGTATTGCGCTTCTTGTTCGACTTCGCTTCGCCAGCTTCGTTCTCCTTTCGCTTCAGCGTCGCCTTCTTTATTTCGTTGGGCAAATCGGGCACCTTGAACTGTCCAGAAAAAAAGGTTCATACAATTAGTAGCCATCGAGACCTTAACCTTGTGATTAGTTAATTTCAAGCCTAGGGACTTTGAAGCCCCAACGTGGCTTGTTGTTAACAGAAAATGGATAATTCGAAAGACCATGATAAAAACTACCTCGGCAACCAAAAGCATATCAGGCATTTCTAAGGCTTAGGACTTGTGCGCCTTATTATAGAAATTACAAATCATGTATTGCTCTCCAAATAGTATGCACCCCATTGCATAGGAAGAGAGCAATCTGGCTTGGCTATATTGACCCAGCTGATCGTCCAGATACAGAATATTTATTAAGTTGAAAGTATTGCCTTTAATGCGTTACACATTTTGTATAATAATTATAAAGGGTAAGGTACATATGTATGTAAGGTATATAAATCTACTTACATAGCACTAATATATGTTTATTACGTAAAAAAATTATATATTGCTTCACTTTGAATACCAATCGAATTGTGATCTAATTTTAACAATATTTTTACTGAAAGCTAGTCAGTGATTAATAGATATATGAGAAACATAATTGAATGCGTTTAACAAGCTGTCAACTTCAAGTAACAAACTTTTAGCAGAAATAAGCATTGAAAACTGATTACTCTAGAATTTAGCAATAAAATACATTTGACTTAATTTACAGTTTGAATACTTAAAAATACTTTTGTTGCGTTTAATGAAGAATGTGTGTTAAGCCTAAAGTAAATATAATTAGAAGAAATAATTTTGGGAAATACAGTCGAACTTCTGTGTTCAAAATTAAATATAGTCCAATTTGGCAAACATAAATGCTTTTTTTTATGTAAATAATTTATATTTTTACTACAATATTTGTTGTGGTTTGCGTTCGAGAAGCTCGACTGTGCATAAATAGCGCTTTCCTACGTACTGTAAATGGCAGTTTAAATTGATTTGATCTAAGTGAAATGCATCAACTGGAAGCTGGTAAAGTTTTATGTTAGTCGACTTTCGACTTTAGTATGTAATAACGAGTTTAAGGCGCCAGTGCAAAGCACGAGTATGGATAATAATATTTTAATGGTAGTTAATAATGAATATTAGCGTATTTCAAATTGCTTTAGAAAAATGCGCAAAAAGTCTTCGGTCTCGGTGCGGAGTGGACAGTGGACATACTGGAGAGGCGTCCTCACTTGCGTGACAGCATTATGTTTAGAACATTGCCACAGCCAAGCAGGACACGTTTGGCATCGCTCAGATTGGCATTGGTCAGATCGTAACCATCGATTTCCAGGAGCTTATCGCTGACGCACAGCAGACGCGCCGCATTCGAATTGGGCGTCAGGGCGCTCACAAAGATGCCCAACGGATTGAGCTGCTCGGCGATTTCAAAGCCCAGGCTGTTGTCCCATTTCAGTGTCACCTGCTTGACGGTGGGATTCTTGTGCACACCGAAGATCCAATTCGACTTTTTGGCCCGGTACGTATTGGAGTTTAGTGAGTGCTGCGACAATGTATCATCCACATCCGGCTGCAGCGGCTCCTCAGCCTCTGACTGCAGCTGCTCCGATTGTTCATGCTCCTGCTGCAGTTGCAGCTCCAACTGCTCCTGCTCTTGCTGCAGCTCCAACTGCTGCTCCATGTTAATATTGTTTTGGTAGTCCAGCTGCTCGGTTTGCGCATTAATGGCTATTGCCTGGAAATTGCTGTTCAACGCATCTTGGTAGCTGTTGTTCTGCTCGTATTGCTGTTGTTGCTGTTGCTTGCGCTGTCGCATAGACTCGTAGAGCGTTAGATCCTCCGGCGTCTTCTTGGTATAGACGCGCGCTATGTGATACGGCGGCGGTTCCATGCGTGGCGGTGGCACCACCGCCGCCGGCTGCAGCTCATAAGGAGGCTCTGTGCCATTTGGAAATGTCCTGGCATCCACATAGAGCTGCATCGGCATGCCATAATGCTGGGCCGCCGGCTGCTGCTGCTGCTGTGGCTGCTGATAGACACCATAGATGTGGGCCGCCTCGGGCTGCACGTATATTGCACTTGCTGCAGCATGATCCACAGCATCCTGATTGCTATCACAGTGGACACCGTTGGGTGCCACAACACGCGCCTCGCGCACCTCAAGCGACGCTGGCGTCGTTGGCGTGGCAGACGCCGCCGCCGCTGCTGCTGCAGCCGCCTGCGCCTGCCGCATATACTTGGCCATTTGGCGCAGCTCCTTGGGATAGGGCGTGGGTGAGCGCATTAAACGCACAGAGCTGCCTGGCGGCAGCTGCTCTGGCGGCACATAGCTGGGCGCCGGCTGCGGTGCGCTGCTCAAAATGATTGCATCCTCGGCAAAGCAGATGCGACGCAAGGGACTCGATGGCTGCTGTGGCTGCTGCTGATCCTGTTGCTGCTGTTGATTGTCGTAGACAAACTCGTATTGCTCTTGGACCTGCTGCTGTGCCTGCATCTTGAATGCGGCCTGTGGCAGCATGAAGCAGGTCAGCTGCGTTTTGCTGCTACCATCGAGGTACTGCAGCGGCACCAGGGGCTGCGACTGATTGTCGCTGAGCCACAGCGACGTCAGATGCACCAGACTGAGCATGGAAACGGGCAATGCATTTATGTAGTTATTCACCACATTCAGCACCTTCAGCTTCGCCAGATGCCCAATGTTTTGGGGCAGTGCCGTAAGCTGATTGTTAGCCACACTTAGCACACTCAGCTGGCTGCAGCTGCAGAGTTCGTCGGGCAGCTGACGCAGCTGATTGTCGTCGGCGAAGAGGTAGCGCAGCTTGGTCAGCGCACCAATTGTGCTGGGCAGACGCAACAGCTTGTTGTGACTAAGCACCAGCTCCTCCAGCTGCTCCAGATAACTGATACTGTCGGGCAGCTCGCTTATCCCATTCGACTCGCACTTGAAGGTTACCAGGGACTTGAGCATGCCCACGCTAAAAGGCAGCGCCTCCAGATTGTTGGAGCACACGGACAGCACCTCAACATGGCGCCAGTAGCTCAGCTCGTTGGGCAGCGCATCCAACAGATTCCCATTTGCCTCCAGGTGCTGCAGTTCCCGCAATTTGCCAATGTTGGCGGCAACGCGTCGTATTTGATTGAAGTCAATCCATAGTTCGCGCAGCGACTTCAGCTCGCCGACGACCTCGGGCAGCTCGGTGAACTCATTGCCGCCAATGTCCAGACGCTGTAGACTAACCAAACGCACCATCGACTTGGGCAGCGTGATCAGATTGTTGAGGCGCACCTCTAGAATGCGCAAATTGACCAGCCGACCAAAGTTGGCCGGTAAAAACTCCAGATAGGTCTCGTTCAGCAGCAGCTCCTGCAGCGATATCAGCGATGTGATCGCATCCGGCAGACGCTGCAGACTGTTGCAGCTGAGATCTAAGTGGGTGAGATGCTTGCAGGCCTTCAATTCGACGGGCACATTGACAATCAGATTGCGGCTCAGCTCCAGGCGCTGCAGTTGACGCAGCGAGCCAATGGCCTGCGGTATACTCTCCAGATTATTGCTGTTTACCTGCAGGACACGCAATCCCTGGCAGTAGAAGAGCTGCGGCGGCAGCGTTTGCAGCCGCGCATTGTTCAGATGCAGCTCCTCGAGGGTGCGTTCGTGCTGCCACACCTCGGGAAAGGCATCCTGCAGCGGTGTGTTGCTGTAATCCAGCTTGTCGATGACCTCTTCACGTTTGTATTTGAAGCAGGGCAAGCATTTGGACAGCAGCGGCATTTTCTGTGTGATTGCTTTAAGTTTGATACTAAGGCACGTCCTTTGTTACTTTTGATGTATGATTAACGCTTATGAATCATAGCTGCTGCAGCAGCCGCACTGAATGCGCTCCTTTATAATTTATTGGCATCTTTGTTAGGCTTGTTGTTGTTATTGTTGCAACACATACACACACACACTCGCATATATGCAAATATGTGAGACCGGTAGTTTGAAAAACTTTTACCGTGGCTATCTTAAGCGTTTTTCGCTTTGTGCACGTATTTGTTGCTTGTTTATGCACTCAATTTGTGTTTTCTTTAATGATTTTCGCTTTGAAGATGACAAGTTGCGAGTTAACAGCAGCCACAGTGGACAGCAGTGTATGATGCATGATGTTCCGCATAGTTGTTGAAAATTTAATTGCGCACAAATAACTCTTATAGCTGCGGCGCTGCAGTGTCAAGTGGCACAATAAATCAAAGTCACATATACAAACAGGTACGGTTAATTATTATCTTTACAACAATATTTGTGTAATAAGATTTGGCACGACAAACATTTCTAACATTCGTTATCGATATCGATAGTTCGATCATCGTGCCGTAGCTGAGTGTGCATGTTAAATAACATCGTATACAGACGCTGTTAACTACCGCTGGCTGTTAGCTGGCGATGCGGAGTTCCAAATTTTAATTAAATTGCACACTATGGAAAATAAGCAACAACATTTAGGACGAGTTGCATATTAAAGTAATAAAATTTGCCAGAGTTTGCTCTAGCTTCAGACAATAGTCTCATATATTAAACCACTCTCGCTGCTTACTTAGCTAAGCGACTGCATCCCAATTGGATTTTTACTGGCTACCAATTTAGTATATTCCTGTATACACACATATATATGCATGTGCATATGTGCGTGGATCTTTGGGTGCTCAAACAAATTTTCGACCTAATTGCCTGTACTGCTCCTGAGAGCATGCGATGCCCCATTCATTACCCAAGCATGAGAGCCAGGCGCAGACTGTACTTTCACTGCCCCACACATACGCACACAGCAAAAAAAAAGTAGATACATATGCATGCGGATGGGTCAAATCAAAATAAGTTATATAATGCTAGCGCACTCACCGGCTCTTCCATGACCACATGCGGCTCCTGGCGTCTGCAGGTGCCGTGCCGCAGCTGCTGATAGGTTGCCTGCTCGAGCAGAGCTTCGCTTAGATTTGCGCCAGTTTCGTCGGGTGCAGCGAGCTTGGCATTTTCCGCATATGCCTTGGCGGCCAGATCGTTGGCCACAATGCTGAGCGCCGTTTGCGGGCTGATGCGTGGCAGCAGGGGATACGGCCGACGACCTTCACGTGACCACTCCTGCCATGTGTTCGGCCCACAGACGCTGCAAATGGCAACTGTAGTTAAATCTTCAGAAGATAACCAAATAATCGCTTACTTTTCCGCAATGGTGCACAGCTGCTCATCGTTGGTGGCACGTCGCACCTCGGCGCGGTGACGCTCCTGCGTTATGTGAAACAGTTGGCGCAGCTCCTCGAGCAGTTTGGCTTTCGGTTCGCTGAGCGCGCCTTGGGCGCGAAAAACGCTTATTATGTGCGAATACGATTCGAGCTCTGCATGAACGATACAAATAGAGAAAGTGACATCCATTAGCACTGGATCGAGTTGCACAGCAGCTACAAAAATATGTGAGCAGCAGCTCCTGGCCGGGGCGGGAGCAGCATTTGAGCATTTCACCTACCAAGTCGACGCAGCATTCCGCGACACTCGTCGCGGGACATTTCCAGCGTTTGCGGCCACATGCTGCGCATTGTTTTGAACGCACTACGTTTGAAGCGCTCCAATCCGTTAGGTTGCAGTCTAGTTTTGCAGTTTTCCCAAATGGTTTTCGCGAATCTTGTAACTAAAACAAACCAAAACTCAGCGTTTGCTGGTACTGCTGCTGGCTTTTAGTGCTGCAAATCAATCGATTACACTATCGATACAATTTTTTATTGCGATATCATCGACATTTCGCTTGTTCTATCGACATTTCGTGACAATTTTTGTGCCATCTTCTTAGTTTTTTATGAGCTACTGCCACGACGTTAAAATTCAATATTTATACATTTTTAAAAACACCATGGCCGTTTAATTTTTATTCATTATGTATTTAAGCTTGTTGGTTTCATTACAATTAATGAATATCAACAGTTCACAATCCGCTTTCGTAAAATTTACCAGCAATCGATTGTGTTGAGAAAAGGTATTATTTACATATGTACATATCTTTTTATTTTATTAACAATTTGTTGAGAGAAACTCTGCCTTCAGTATTCAATCTAGTTTTATTATGAATGTAAGAGGAACAGTTACTTTAAATAATAACAATATAAGAATGGATGGATAAATTTTCAATTGGGATGTGTTTTAACAATCGATTTTCATTGATCAATCCTTGTATATCACGACAAGAAATGATATCTTGCTTATTTCAAAATTATACACCAGAAAAAGGGAGTCAATATTCCAATCATCACTAAAGTTCAGAACGTTGTAAAGATTCAAGAGCATCTTTGGCCTACATAGACAATATTATTGTTAAATTCAAAATAGTAGAATTAATTTTTTTTTACTCACCGACTTGAACCAAAACGATGGCATGAAGAAGCTAATCCGATCGGAAAAACTCATTTCAGAAGCGGGCGAAATTCCATGCAGATGCAAATGTTTTTGAGAAATAAACGGCGGAATATGATAACCAATAACAGCCTTCGATATATCTATATCTTTTGATTTCAGAAATCGGAGCATTCCATTCTGCATACGCTCAACTAAGGAATCGTTCGAAACATGCATTAAATGTATATCAATTACATATTCACATAAATTAAGCAATACTGATCCGCTTACCTAAACTTACCTAAGCCAACGTGAGATTTATTTAGCACCTTAAGGCTATCATAATGTTGCTTGGGTATCGCCAAATAATGGTGCTTGGCCGCTGGTCTTTTATCCTTAAAAATTACGTATTCTTCGTTCTCAAATTCGAGTTTTGGTGGCGATTTCCTGCTGTTGGCTATGTCACAGAATAAACATTCTGACATCGACCGACCATCGAGATCTTTTCCAGTTTCAATTGAGTATTTCAGAAGTAAAAGCAGCGTCAACAATAGCACTGGAAATACAAGGATAAACCTCTTTTTTAAATATATGCTAGCGCAGCAGGTTGATGTATTGATGTTAGACATTTTGTTCACAAATAACAAAAACAAATAACTACTCTAGAGGTGCTAGTACGATCATTAAAATATCGATGTTTTCACACAAATTTCGTCGATAAAAATAACGAATGCCATCGCTTTTATTGTGATAGATACCTTAATTTGAAACACACGACCTTGCGCGGTAGTTGTGTTTTTCTCAATATAATTTTAAAAAACACAGTAAATTGTGAATATAGCTCTAATAATGCTGGGAATCTATAGAGATTTTTGCGCCATGCTAAATTTAAGAACTCTTTAAGTGACGTAGAAATACATGTGTGTCAAGTCTCCAGCTCTGATAGCTTCCTTTTAAAAATAAAAGAAAATTAAAATTAAAAAAAATTGTGTACATTGAAGTAAATGTGTGGAACACCACTAGTAGTTAGAAATATTGTCGCAATGATTTTGCAGCTATCGATATATCGATAGAACATGGGAGTTAGAAGATATTTCAGTGTTTGGCCACAGCTTATGGCCAAGCACTATAGTTTCTAATAGTATTTTTCAATGCAAATTAAATGGTTAAAGCGTAATCAATATGTTCTTCCGATCAGCCAAAAACAAATTCGAGACGGTGGATGTGGTGCGCAGACTAAAGCGTCTTGCCGAAGGCACCCTAACGTCATACCGGCGTTTGTTTTTACTCTTACTATGCGTTTGCACAGTGTTTTATATGCTGCCACCAATCTTTCGTTATTTATTTTTAAGCCCAACCGAGCAGAAAGGTAAGACAGCCATTGCATTCGCTTATGCAGTCACCAATAACCTCTTTCGATTCACAGATCCGCACAGCATGTGCATGGATGACCGTCTAACGCCCTACATATTGCAAAACTACGAGTATGATGCGAACATACGTCACGTGTCGCCTTTGTTGCCCGGTGAGCGAGACTATACGCCGTATGTGGGAAACGGTTATATTGGTCTAGAGGTCGCTCATGATGCCGCATTGAATATAAAACACGGACGTGCTATGCAGCTACCAATTCGCTTCCAGCCCGTGGTATCCGTCTCCCAGAACAGCGCAGGAGCTGCTGCTGGCGAGAAAGAGGCGACTGTTGTAGAGTATCTAACCGGAATGGTGCATCGATTTCAATGCTTTGCCGGTTTTTTTGTGTCATACACACTGTATGCACATCGCACACAGCCCAATGTCCTCATGCAGGAGATGCAAATCACCAATACAAGGAATATGGTTGAAAGCATTGAGCTGATATTGCCACGCAATCGTTTGCCGAAGTCCACCATGCGTAGCATTCCGCTCAGGTAGGTCCTGCTGTTAACTCATATCTGTTTGTCCCTCAAGTAGCCCGTAAATTTTTAAATTTATAGCGATCCGGCACAAATAGGCATGTTCACTTATAGTGGACTGGAAGTCATTACGGGCACTGTGCAGCCATCGTCGGATGATCCGAGCAAATTAATTATGATCAGCATTGTCAAGCCACAGCTAGACCCCAAAATACAGCTGCGCAAGCGCGGCACAGTGCGTATCGTTTACCCGCTGATCATCGAGTATTCCAAGCCGGTGGCGGAGGCTCAAGTGAAAGCAACGATGGAGACTATCGAACAGCACTCAATTCAAGCCATGACAAAGCTCTTGCAGAAGCTAAGCGCCAAGGCAGTCGGATCCGGTTCGCTGAACAGCATCAATTCATATCGGCAGGAGCACATCAATGTCTGGACAGACCTTTGGGCAACGGGCTTCACGATAAGCACTTCGAAGGCGGACAATAGCTTAAATGGTGATCGCATTAATGCTACTATGTATGCGGTGCTTTCTCAAGTGCGCAGCTTTGAATTTGAAGAAGTGACCACAGGCTCCAGCTCGCCGAGCATACGCGAGGACATTGCCAAGGCGTTGACATACGCGGAAGGTTGTTACGACTCGTATCATACGCTTCAGGCGGAGAATCTGTGGCGTGACATGTCGACGCTGACGCAACTCAATGCGCTGGTCTCCTCTTGGATGCTGACACTAGAGAAGCAGGGCTGCCACAATCTGATACGAGCCGGCGCCTCGGGTGTCATTCAGGCAATGACACTGAGCTTTGGCAGCTTTCGGTTTAGCAATCAGCATCTGGAGTGCAACATGCATCCGAAATTCCTACATCGAGACTTTCACTTCAGGCGTCTCAACTACGGCAACAAGACGCATGTCAATGTCACCATCATAGTTAAGGAGGACAATAAAGCGGTCATCAATGTGGCTCTAGATCGTTCCGATCGCAGTTACTATGCCTGTGACGGCGGCTGCCTGGACGAACCCATCCTGTTGTCGTAAATATTGACTCTAGATTTCAATTCTTGCACATATATAATTTCTTTTGTTCACAGTCAAAACCGTCGAGACTTTCCTGTCAAATTGACTGAACCTTTAACTGCAATATTATACATAACCGAAGATAAACAACACATGGAGGAAATTCATCATGCTATACATGTTAAGGAAGTTGTAGAAGGTAGGCTATTATTTTCTATGCTAAATGGTATGTGCTTTAATGACAACAATTACAACTTTAGCCCCGGCGCACGAACAGCATTTAATTGCGCTCCATAAGCATGGGCATCAACTGGGCGGCCTGCCTGCACTTTTCTGGATATCAGTGTGTGCAATAATCGTAGTATTCCATATATTCCTGTGTAAGCTTATAATCAAGGAGTACTGTGAACCAAGCGATAAGTTAAGATATCGTTATAACAAACCGTGATTCTAGTTCTATATGTAAAAAAAAAATAAATACATTTAATCAAATTGGACAGACAGAAGAAGCTAGTAAAAGAAAACTTTAAACCAAATTCTGAGTTTTTAAGAATAAATGTCAAATGTGGATATCGAAACCTTATAAAACGGTTTGATTAATTGGGTGCCCTAAATCTTAGATAATAAAATATGTATTATATTTATAGCGAAATTTTAATTACTTGGCAAGCGGAATAAACTAGCTGCAAGATTTTGACAATGAAACAATTTGTAAACTGATCAAAGAATAACTGTTTTTTTTCATAAGATAATATATATATTTGATAGATTTGTTTTACATTCGGTGTGTAAGTTTAAAAATGCTTTATTTTTAAGGCAGATTTTTTAGCATATGTACAGAAAGTGGATTGGGAGCAAATGCAATTTTCTATCGTAAATCGGTGCTGCAAGAAACATTGGTCAGGTGCTGCTAAGTGGCTTGCTAGCCATCTATTGTCGATCATGATTTATTTCGTCACCTTATGCATGCTCTCGGCCAGATACTCGACATTCTTGCTAGTCACACCAGCCATGGAAATGCGACCATCCTTTGTCAGGTAGACACTGTGATCCTTGATCAGACTATCGACTTGCTCGGGCGTGAGTCCGGTAAAGCAAAACATGCCGATTTGATTAACAATGTGCTCCCAGTTGCGCGTGGAGCCCAACTTTTCGAGATTAGTCTTGAGCTGTGTGCGCACATTGATGATGCGATCGGCCATCAGTTTAACATCCTTCAGCCATTGGCTGCGCAGATCGGCATTATTAAGAATCTCGGCAGCAATACGCGCTCCATGAATGGGAGGGTTTGAGTACAGGGCGCGAATGAGGATCTTGATCTGTGACAAACAGCGTGCGGCCTCCTGCTCATCGGCGCAAATAACGGTATAGGTTCCGGCACGCTCGCCATACAAACCCATATTCTTGGCAAAGCTCTGCGCCAGGCAGAAGTCGTGACCATCGGCCTCAAAGATTCGCACCGCTTGAGCATCGCCGTCAACGTTGCCAGTGGCAAAGCCTTGGTAGGCCAGATCGAAGAATGGGTAGAGACGTCGCTGCTTGAACACCTGCGAGAGTTCACGCCACTGCTCTGGAGTGGGATCCACGCCAGTGGGATTGTGAGCGCAAGCATGTAACAGCACCACCGAAGACTCAGGGATTTTCTATCAAAGAATGTACATTTTCAAAATGGGAATCATTGAGTTAACTGCATCGCTTACCTTCAAGTCCTCAATCATGCCATTAAAGTCCAAATTGCAGTTCTTGGGATTGTAGTAGCGATAGCGCTTCACTGGCAGACCAGCGTGCTCAAAAATGGGCACATGGTTGCCCCAAGACGGCGAAGGCAGGTAAATCTCGCGATTGCCCTTCCAGAACTTGCTGAGGAAGGCAGCACCAATGCGCAGCGCTCCCGTGCCACTGATCGCCTGTGTGGTGCAGTTGTGCTTGGCCTTCAGACGCTGCGATTGCTCGCCCAGCGCCAACTCAATTGCCTTGTTGTAGAACTCGGGCAGACCAATGATGGTCGCATACTCCTTATCCAGACCACGGCCCACAAGGCGTTTCTCGGCCTAAAAGATAAATCACTGTTAAATCTTCAATTGGATACAATTGATGGGGATGATCACTTACCTCACGCACGCTGGGCAGCACAAATGGTTTAGTATTGTCGTCACGATAGGCACCGGCGCCAAGATTGATTTTCTTCGGGTTGACATCCTTCTTGAAGGCCTCCGTCACGCCCAGAATGGCATCCGGTGGACCCATTTGCACCTCGGAAAACCATGTGGATCTGTTAAAGAATAAAAAAAGACACATCATTACTACATATCATAAGTTCACCATGCTCTTCAAATTATCTTGCTTGATAATTGACCTTTATTAAATAATCTAGTTTCTGGTAACTCAATTTATATTTGTATGACTGATATTGAAAAAAAGTGCATAGATTTGTCAATATATGCTCATTTATAACTACATCATATAAATTCTTTAGATTTTGTATGTTCTCTGACCTTAAATCTAAAAAATCTTAAATTCTAGTAAGTTTTACAGCCGGTGTCATTTAATGTGATTCACCAATCTGGATTAGTAACGATCTTCTTGATCTTTGGCCACCATAATTTACCAAACATATTCTGTCTCATGAAACAATCTCTAGTGATTAGCTTTTGACTGTTCGTTGCCCTGGGGTTACTTTTTGCACTCTTCTGTCGACTAACGTTTCCTAAACTTATCAGAGAATTAAAACGAGATTTCCTGGGTTTGCCACTTGAAATATTGATAAGTTAAGAATACAGTGTGAAAGTTAGGAATGCTTGAATTTTGAAAGTCAAGTAAAGGTAAGCCTACCTTTTCAAATCACTCTACTAATTTGCTGTCGCAGCAGGGGGCTACCTATTAACAGATCGCTTATCACAATCTGTTGTAAACAAACCCCAATACGTTAAACCCAGTTCAATGAGGCTGACGTCAGCCAATCGACTGGAGATAAGAAGTTGATTGCCTTCTTTGTAATCAATGTGTCTCTTTTATTGGGTCTATATTTATTTTTCACTCTGCTAATATACATATATTTTAGATATAATATTATATAATATTAATTATATATATTGATATGTTTTAATTATGACGAAAATATTTGTTATCAATGAAATGAGCAGGTGTCGCTATCGGAAATATCTTCAGACGTTTCTAAGAATGAAATTAAATCTAATTCAATGCCGAACTCTGATATTATATCAAGTTTGAGTTGTCTGAACAAAAATAAATAGATTTTAAATAAAGGGTCACATTTGGGAAGAAATTTATCAAAACAAAAACAATGCTATAGTCGAGAGAAGGAAAAAAGTATTTATACCCTATGTATGTCACGGCAATTTGAAGCTGGGTCTATACATATGTGTGTATATATTAGAGATAATGCTCATGGCAGTTATATTATTTGGTTCACAAAACCCATTTACAATACATACATTTCATAACATTAAAAAAGATTGCCTTATAGCATTTCATCTCAATCTGTATATATTACTTTGCTGCCTTCTCAAATTAGCAGGTTAAAATAACACGCATGGACAAATATGCATTTTACTATATATGCACATACTAAACACATACATATGTATGTATGTAAACACACATTCAAGTATACAAATTTGAGTAAATGCTTTATCACAATCAAGATAAAACAGCTGTACGGGATATTTCAATCATACCAAGTGATCTCCATACATTTACGTAGGCACATACATACATGCATATGTATACGTGTAAAAGAAACATACGTATTTATTTTCATGCATAACAATGCTGACATAATAAAAAATCCAACCAATTATAAGAAAAACAACAACAAAATTATCCAGCGAGAGGCAAACAACACACACACACACATTACATGCACGCACACAGCCATAGGGCATTTGTATATATACCGGCATTTGGAATGACCTTGGCAAATGACACTGCAGTGCATTGCAACGTGTTCGTTACATGAAGCAAGAACAACACAAGTAGAAACAACAACGAAGATTGAGACTTACTTGCAACGGAGCACGGCTGGCGCGTTTATCGCGATGCGGTTGGCTGTCAACAAGCTGCGTTTACAAATTTGAGACATTTTTTAGTATATATGTAAGTAATATTTATTAACAATATTCTAAAGAGCTCTAAATGCCGCCACTGTGTTACTTCCACTGCGGCTAAAGTGATTCTAACTAGATGCCAACTGGAATCAATAGCAGAAGCCGTAGTGATGTGAAATCAGGCAGAACATCGAACGCACACGGTAACAGAACTGTTAAATCAAATGTAAGCTGTAAATGTGTATATTAGTATTGTATTTGTATAAATTGGCACAGATTTTAATAAATTTTATAGATTCGAAAGTGTTATGATTAATATATTAGACTTTAAGAATATGAAATGCCTGCTTTGTATTTATTAGATCATAATAATTCATAGCTTAAGTCTGTTAAGCTAACAGAGATGCACACGAAAGCTTTTGTTCTTGAATTGTTGTCGATATTTATATCGATAGCAAAGCTCGCATCTGCGTGAGGCGCGCAGCTGATTTTGGCTTTTCCCTTTGCCGTTCGCTTTTCAGTTTTCAGTTGTTGCTAAGCCATTGCAGAGTTAAATATATATATAAGGTCTTCCACGTTAAGTTTATTAACGGCTGTACTTGTAATTTAATTAAGCAAACTAATAATCATGCTTAAGTTGTGCGTGCTTATCATGTCGCTGCTGCTGGCGATGCAGCTGGGAGACGCTCTTGAATTCCAAGATTGCGGCTCGAAGACGGGCAAATTTACTCAAGTCACAATTGAAGGTTGCGATACCACAAAATCGGAGTGCGTACTCCGGCGGAATACGAATGTGTCCATAACGATAGATTTTGCACTGGCTGAAGTCGCCTCAGCCGTAAAGACGGTGGTGCACGGAAAGGTTCTAGGCATTGAAATGCCCTTTCCACTGAGCAACCCCAATGCTTGCATGAACAGCGGCTTAAAATGTCCGTTGGAAAAGAATGAAACGTATAGATATACGGCTAGGCTGCCAGTGCTGAAGAGCTATCCGAAAGTCTCGGTACTGGTCAAATGGGAGCTGCAGGACCAGAACAGTGTGGATATTGTGTGCGTGGAAATACCCGCCAAGATACAATAAACTATGTACATGAATATGATTATTGAAACTGTTAAATTTGCATCACTGTATTTCTTATTGTAATCTCATTTCAAATAAAGAGAAACAAAATTAACTTAAATGACTTTGTGTGCTTGCGAGGGCGAGCTATTTCGGTAGGCCTGCTATCATTTGACTTGTTTGCATTTTATTGCTTTTTCCGCTTTATGCAAATACGTATGTACATACATATGTAATAACTGATACAAATAAAAGGTGAAGAAACCAAGAAATCTTTAGATCTCAACGTGACAACTTGTGTTGTGTTGCAATAACAGCTATTTGATGACTCGGCACATCACAGACATATTCTAAAGTGGGAAAGCTTTCATCAGAGTAAGGGCGGAACATTATTACATCATTAATCCAATAAAAAACTTCTCGAAATGTTTTGTGACTCTTCAAATAGTTGCTAGTTGCGGATATTAAGCATAATTTTTCCAAAAATTTTACAGTTCATTCCTCCCTATATTGGATTATATTGTGGACAATCGTCTAAATTGCGCCTTTCTCAATTAAACATTGCTTTGTCAGACCACCGGTTACTGATAACCTTCTTTGTTTACACAGGCAACGCAGCTGGCTGTGAATAAGCGAATATGACTAAATTACTTACTTGTGACGTCACGAATGTTATTTGAAACGAATACTGATAAGCATAAGACGTGCAAAATCGAGTGTACACAAAGCAAGAACAAAACTCAATGCACTCCGTTTTATCAATTCTTCTTTAAGCTCTATGTTCCGCATCACATATACATATGTAGTATGTACATATGTACACTTGAATAGTAAAATTCAATAAAATTACTAACAGAATCATTTTCAGTGGAATCGGAAAACAGTTGATGCTTAAACGGTTCGAAAGATAATTCCGATTCATGAAATATTAAGTTTATATTCAAGCTGTTTATGTATTATTTTGATATGGTAAATAATTAGAAATTAAATAGTATTCTTTGTACATTTTCGTAATGTAGAACTTCATTTCAATTGAGTTGTCTGTGTGGATTTTACTAATTTTTCGAGCCGTGAATGGTTAGGAAGTGAATACTTTTTGAACGGGGTAAAAATCCTTGCAATTGCAACTATTTTTTTGAAGCACGTTTTCACCGAATGCAAAAGAGGACCAATATCCACATCCTAACAGCTATCTGTCAAAATCTATTGACATATGAGAGGTTGAAAAATGACTGGATTTCGCTGCTACATTCAATAAACTTCCCAGCCTTTCACAAGTCATCTCCTTTTGTTTACCCGTCACACAAAACTTTTGCACCTTGACGACTTTTTAAGTGCCAAAATGTGGAGCAGCATGAATATGTAAACCACCCACAATCTCGACTCCAACCCGTGGACTTCCTGCCATGCGAAGCGAATGGTAAAACACATTGAAAATGGATATAAAGAGGCGAGAATAATTCAGCTGCAAGTGCAAATTCAGCATGTGTTTGTGGGGTTGAAGGGCATTTTAATATGTCAGTGGATCTGAAAGTCATTTATGTAGAGGTATTTTCTTTTATTTCCATTCTACACAGTCCGAAGGAGCCAGCAAAATTGCAATTGGCAATGCGGCCTTCTAGCAGATTATCATATTGAGAATATCAATGTAAGGGATCAATATCATTGGAAGTCCTGTCATATTTTATGTGTTGCCACAGACTCAGTTGAATGATTTTTAAAAGCAAAAGAACATGTAATTAAATTAAGCTTAATTTGTTTTTAATCACGGATATTTTTGCACACGCTGCTTTGAGCAGCCATGCCCACACATTTTCCGCGCTCAAACAAATTAAGGCGCATTAAAAATGGAGGGGTAATAATCATTATAATGACGCCAGCTGTTTGGACCACCACAGCAGCAGAATGCCAAACAAACATACATACATGAATTAAGCGAAATGTTGCATCATGTGATTAATTTCAATGAAATTGTATGAAGCTCTGCACAAATTGCTCATGTGGTAATGGTAGTGGTAGTGGTAATGTCATCCTTTTGACATCTCATTCCGTTTTCCTGCTGTCTGTTGAGTCTGATTTTTAATCCTTGCAGGTGACATTTTCATTTTATCACGATGTATGCAAAAATACTTTATGCATATACAGTGAAGTTCGAAATTGCTGAAAACTTAAGTAATTATTAAAGATGCCAAACTATGAGCAAAACTGCCGTGGGAACCCAAATCGGATCAGTTTTGACAAAGCCATGGGATTTCTTTGTTTTTGAAAGGCATTTCTATCTAAGTCTTATTATACTCTTTTCGAAGAAAACTATATCTTATGGCTGCCATACAACCATAGCCATATATCCCAAGTTCTTAAAGCTATCGCTTTCAATTTCTTTGCATACTTGAACATCCTAATAACTCATCAATGTTTAAAATTGCAAAACGATTAAGTCATAAATAGCGAAGATATGCGTAGTTAAATATTTTAAATTAACAGGTGCATACGGAATAAAATGACAAACAAAAATAAAATATTCTAATTTAAAATCAATTAAACTTAAATTTAAAAAAAAGTATAGGAAAAACCATGAACAAATTGTTCTGGAGCTTAAAAATCCGATCAGTTTTGGCAAAGTTATGACAGTTCAAAGTCTTCAAAGGGCATTTCTAGGGTAACAACTATCAGTTTCGGATCAGTTTTGACAAAGTTATGGAAGTTATTAGTTGTGGAAACACATTTTAAGGCTTTGAGGCGCCTTTTCATGTCTTGACTTTTGATACAATATCAAAAACCTTGTAATATAAATTTTCTCGATTTTTGTAAATGTTAATAATCCGACCATTTTGATATTTTGCTGCTGCTACAACCCTTTTGCTGAAACGGGCAATGTATTTCATCTTCTTTAATTACTCTTTATGTATCTTCGTAACTTTCGTATGTATATGTGCCCTATTTATCTGTAAGTACATTTTAATTCTGTTCGCATTGGCACAATTGATTTACCTCATAAGTATCTAAATAACTTCGTGTCCGAAAATCTACGATTTATTACCTCCTACTTTGCACACATACAGACATACATATTTACATATGCATATGTAGATATATGTCTGCACTCTCATCAAAGACACGCTGCAATTAATCTGAGATATCTATGCCCTCAGCTTATTGGTTAGCGCCTCATAAATAAGTTATTGGGTATTTATTACACCAAACGGCAAAGTTGCCTAATTGACAGCTTAATGATTTGTTGATGACTTGCTGTTTGAGTAATGCTGCTGTCATTATGCTCTTTAAGATATCGAGTATAAAGAGGTTGACAATGCTTAGTTGACACTAGGATTGGGCTCACACAGGATATTTATAATTAGGTTCTTCCAACTCTTAAGTTGTGTTGTGCTTCTGGCTCGATGTGATGAAGCATGATCCAATACCTTAAATTAAGTAAAACAAGATTAAGTTGCCACAAAAGGTAACAGAAAGCCTGTTTAATAAAATATGTTAAAAAAAAAAAAAAAATACCTTAAATAAAATGAAAACAAGTAAGAGTGCTCTAGTCGGGAGTGCCCGACTACGAGATACCCTGAACCCAGTCCTTACAATCATTCATACTAATCTAAACACACATGCTGCAGTACAAGCAGTACAAGCAGTGCAAGCGGTTTAAGCAGTTAGGTTGCTTTTCGCTGAGCCCCACACAATGGAAAGTTAAATCTTAAATAACTTCTATGTTTATTGTCCGATCTTATTGAAATTTTGGGGCAAACAATTGTCAATAATATGTGTGACCAAACCAAATTGCAAGGTCGTACTTTCAAAAATGCGTTTTTTGAACTTTTGGGGAGTGGTATCCAAAAACTGAAAAATTTGTTACATGTGTATGCTATTCGAGATTATACATGCCAAATTTGGGGCCTCTAGCTTTTATAACTTTGAAGTTATGTCCCAAAAACGCAAGTCTGAAATTGAAATTTATCGATAACTTTTAAACGGTACCAGTTATCGATAAAATTAAATAAACTTCATCTGTCCCGGGATTAGGAGAACTTATGTTCCAAATATGAATTCTCTAGCTCTTGTAGTCTCTGATATCTGTGTGTTCATACAGACAGACGGACGGACAGACGGACAGACAGACGGACATGGCTAGATCGACTCGGCTGTTGATACTGATCAATAATATATATACTTTATATGGTCGGAGATGCTTCCTTATGCCTGTTACATACTTTTGCACAACTTCATTATACCCTTTTTACCCATTTTTAATGGGTTCAGGGTATAAAAAAATATATTGAGTAAAAGTGTTTTTAAAATAGTTGTAGCCAACTATGTCAACTCTTCAAAAGTCCTTTGGTTCTGTAAACCACCATAAATATCCTTGTCTATGCTATACGATAATGATAGGCGACTTTCGAGCGGTTCGAACTCGTCAGTAAGGATTTAATACTCTGTTTTTATACCCTGAACCCATTAAAAATGGGTAAAAAGGGTATTATGGTTTTGTGCAAAAGTATGTAACAAGCATAAGGAAGCATCTCCGACCATATAAAGTATATATATTCTTGATCAGTATCAATAGCCGAGTCGATTTAGCCATGTCCGTCTGTCTGCTGCCTGTCTGTCCGTCCGTCTGTATGAACACACGGATATCAGAGACTACAAGAGCTAGAGACTTCATATTTGGAATATAAGTTCTCGTAGTGCCGGGACAGATCAAGTTTATTTCATTTGATCGATAACTCGTCGCATTCAAAAGTTATCGATAAATTTCGATTTAGACTAGCGTTTTTGGGACATATCTTCAAAGATATAAAGCTAGAGACCCCAAATTTGGCATGCATAATCTCGAATAGCATACACATGTAACAAATATTTCACTTTTTGGATACCACCTCCCAATCCCCCAAGAGTAAAAAAAAACTCATTTTTGAAGGTACGACCCTGCAATTTGTTTTAATCACACATATTATTGACAATTGTATATCCCAAAAATTTCAGTAAGATCGGACAATAAACACAGAAGTTATTTGAGATTTAACTTTCCATTGTGTGGGGCTCAGCGAAAAGCAAGCTAACTGCTTAAGCCGCATGCACTGCTTGCAGTATGTGTGTGTTTGTATGTATGCACACTATTAGGCAAGTATTAATGGAAGTCAGAACTGGGTTCAGGGTATCTCCTAGTCGGGCACTCCCGACTAGAGCACTCTTACTTGTTTTAATGATAGACATGAACGTATTGATTGGCGGTCTTCACTGCTGACATGTCTCCTCTGCCGACTCATTAAATATTAATTGTAAATTTTAATTAAAATAAACCGTAATGATTACGGTCGTGCAAGGATATAGCCGTGCAAACTGCATCCACTTCGATGGCATCGTAATATTGTTTGCTGAATTTTCCGCTTGGCAAACGTGGTCACAAGTACCAACAACTGTACACTTGTCCATAAAAACCATTAATTGACAAGCACACTGTGCAAATGGGAAAGTACGGTAATTGTGAATAATGGAAGATGGGCCATGCAAATGCATTGTCTCTTATTTACAAGGACAGGTCCAGGCGTTGCAAGGATGTCGACAACGGTAAGTTGACTTTCATAATTACAAAATCAGCTTAAGTTCCAGTTGATCACTTGAAATGTAAAAATGAAGCAGTTGCTTTTCATACTCTGATACCAAAGGTATTCATAGTACACTAATCTGTCTGTCCGGATGAATGCAACTTATTTCGACGCCATTGAACATAGAGAATTGAAACCTAAGTATTCTATTTTTGGTTGTCAGCTTCAGATAAATTGTTAAGATTTTTGTGCCATGCCCACTTGGCGATAGCATGTGGTTATAACTCAAACATCAAATCAATAAAGCGTAAATATTTCCCATAATTTTAAAGCTAAAGTCATCAAATTTGGTACGTAGATTGCTGGTGACCTTCCAAAAAATTTGATACTAGGTCCATACACCCATAACTTCGGTTCACATTAAATTAAAGCTTATGTTTGGAAAATGGCGAAAAAGGCTGTTTAATGCATTTATTTTATTCTTCATCCGACCGCTTGGACAGGGCGTTTTATTTATTTAAGTTACCATAATTTCCTCATTAAAAAAAACACATACTTGACACATTCAACTGTTTTTATTTCCATATTATTCATACATTTATTTCATTTAAATAAAGCTTATATGAATGCATATTTATTATTAATTTGCTAATGCCATGTTTATCATTTTCTTTTCATTACACAAGTTCACGTTATTACCATTATATGTTTATCGTTTTTTGTTTAATTAATTTGGACTTTTGTAAAATTCATCTAAATGAGTTGCTTTTCTTTTGTTGGGAAGATCTTAACCTATAAATGTTTTTTGGTTTGTTTAGCATGAACAACACTGATTTAGATTTAGGCTTTTACATTTAACTAGTAAGTAGAATGCAGAGTTGACAATGTATATCTAAGTATACCTCTTCAAATACCCTTCTGAGAGAAGAAACAAAAACACAAAACTAGATGAATACAAAATGCGGAATGTTGGCAGCAAAATTGGCAATGATTGAACTAAGTTAAGCATTCTCCACTCGGAGAGGTAAATTGCACAAAACCTCTATCACAGAAGATACACATAAACACAAGGTACCAAAATCAGCAACAATAATAACACTAACTAAGGCTAGAGTAAACTTAGGTTCATCAAGCACATCTAGCGCCAAACTAAAGCGAGTCCAACGATCGGCAGCAGGATGTGGAAGCACCAAGGATGCGGAGTCCAACTTTGTGCCGCTGCAGTGGCAAAAATCTTCACATTACTCCAATCGCTTAATCCGGCCAAATTACGGGATGCAGCACGCATCAGATAGGTCGTATTGCCCTCGAGATGGGGAATGATGAAACGATGACCTGCAAAGTAAGTTGTCAGAAGTTTTGTTCAGAAATTTGGTTAGAAAATTCTACAAATTTAAGTTGATGTAAACGTAATCTATAGAAATCGTATAGTCAACAATTATATTCAAGTGTTTTTCTTGTTGCCATTTTAAATTGAATTCAAACATGAGCGTATTAAATGCCAGGATTGTTAACATATTTAAGTGTACGCAGGAAAATATTAAATTTGATTGTTTTTTTTTGGTTTGACTTACATAATAAATGCACTTTAATCTGAGTGAGGCTCAAACTGATTTACATATAATATGCAAAACAGCAGAATTAAATATTTGTCTGTTAATTCAGATACACATTTTAGACACTTACATTTTAAAATGCAATTTAAAACATTGATGAGTAATAAGAAAATTGAAGGCGTTAGCTTTAAAAATATGGGCTGTATGACCAAAAACGACTTCCAGTTGTATGACAGCTTAACGATATAGGGGTCCGAGCTGGTCGTTTCCGATAAATGTGCTGTTCCTTTGAATAATAAGTCTCTGTGGAAAGTTTCATTGCAATAGCTCAAAAACTGAGGGACTAGTTTGCATACAAACAGACAGACAGACAGACATGGCTAGATCAATTTGTTCTTGTCATCCTAAGCAAACTGTAGGTAACTTTTGGCTTCCTTCTATGCATTACACACCTCAACACAAAATGAATATACTATTTTATTCTAAAAGAGTATACATATTAAGTTGAATTAAATAATGTGAGCTATTACTTTATGTGCAACATGTTGATATAACTGTATAAGTAAAGCTTAATTGTAGTGCTCTCTATAGTATATTTCCTATATTATTTGATTATTTGAACTTACCGCGATGGAATGAAAAGTCGCGCTGTTTGGCATGACTCCAATTGCCGGCACTATATCGAAAATCGCTTTCGCTCATGTATGCCACACGATAGCCAAAGATTTGCATCTCATCCGAAACGTTCGTCATCCGCGGCGTCCGCAGATCCAGCTCGAAGGCATCCGGATAGAGGCGTTTCAGCTGAAAGCGCGTTGGCCCAATTGGCTTGGCACCCAGCCGCAGTTTGATGACCCGCTCCAGCATGCCCAGCGGATTGGCCACCTTGCACTTGTAGTCCCCGAACTGGCTGGCATTGCGAACATGCAGCTGCAGTGTTGCCCCATAGTCGGCCATGAAGACACGATGATTGAAGCCGACGATGCCTTTACCGTTGTGCAACCAGGTGAATGATGGCGGCGGCTCTCCCATCGCATCGCAGCTGAGGTTGACGGAGCCGCCCACATAGGCGTACTGCATCGGGAGCGTTTCGTTGTAGAACCAGTGGGGCTTGTCTGTAACGATATTTGGGGGCAGCTGTTAGAGTGCGATACTGAGGATACTCAGAAGCAACTGTTAGAATCGAAACAATTGAGGACAGAGAACGAAATTCTTGTTTTAAGAACTTTTTGGTAAGCCCAAAATGTTCTTATCATTTAAAAACACTTGTTTTATCTAGATATTAATTGAGTTCAAGAAGTAGATTTCGTATGGTAAGGTTCTTAGTTCTGGTTTTAAGTACACAAATCAGCTTGAATCAAGAAATAATGTTCTTAGACTAATAAATAATACGTTTGACAGTTGTAAACACAGAAAAATAGAGATTTTTATACTTAAATTTTAGATATAAAACGCATTTCAATGTCTTATTTCAAGAAACTTATTTGTAATCCAGAAAATATCAATTATTATTGCAATTTTTAGAAAGTTGAACACCTATTTTAAGTAAAAACTTCTTTAAAAAAGTATTTTATAGTTGATTGAAGAACTTTTACTTCCACATTCTACTATTTAAGAACAACACTTGAATTTAAAAATGACGTTTTTCTCCGAGTGCATTTTTCGCTTGATTCAAGGATATTTTTTTATTTGCGGTCGTTTGCATTAGGAATTCTAATCCGCTGGAGCCGCTCTGTTTCGCTGAGTGAAACGGGTTTTGTCTTTAGCCCGCATATTAGCAGCTCAGCTGGCAGTGTTTGATCACAGCCAGGACACACAGGACGAGCGGAAGAAATGAGAATGGCGATACAAGCTATGCAGTTTGTCAACTGAGGCACATCAGTTACAGTTTTTTTTTTATTTTGTGAATGGGCCTGTGTGGCTGACATCCAGCACTATTTGACTAGCACACAGTGGCAGGAGCCGGATCCATTCAAGCGTGAGTCCGATGACACATTTTAGCATTACGTCGTTATCCTTGCAGTCATCATCGCTGGGACTCATTGAAGTTTATTGCCGAGGATGTGCAAACATATACAATATATATGTCTATTGCAGCATTTCAGCTGCACTACAAATCAGTTTCGGTTTCCATTGGCTGCTATTTGTTCTATTTGGGAGGTCAGTCGAAGGACTTTACTTGCATCCTGGCCAATGGTCTCGGTAGTCATTAGTAAATTAGAGCATTTGCAGAAGCATAAAGCAGGCGTCTGCTTTAAGCCGTATTGAATTGCAACATTCATTTGAAAAGGCAACATTTTAAATTAAGCCGAAAAGAGGTTGGCCAGCAAACTGGCTCAAACCATTTTAATTACAACTAGAGTAGCTTATAAAAATGAAGCAGCAAGCATATATTTCAATATTTATGCACTTGAGAGAGAAGTGAATAATTTGCACTTCCTTATACACAGATTAAATCTCCATTTGCTGGAAGCAGCTTGAGCATCTAGAAAATCTCATTAAAGCCAACGAAGCGTGCACATCCTTTTAGAATTTGAAGCACAAATAACTTTAAGTTGTGACATATTTTACTACTATCGAGGAAAGGGAAACTTAGATAAGGGGAATATGCAAGTGACAATTTAATATTTAATGTGTTCTCAAAACAGAGCAGTTTGGGCATATGGAATTGGCAGCTGATATATCCAACTTACGTTGTATCCTTAGTAGTATCGTTATTTGATCCGAGTCGGAGAATGTTGGTGTTATTCGCATGGCCCGACATGTATACTCTCCGGCATCCGATTGACTCACATTCCTGATAAACAGCGCATCTGAGAGACGTTTGTGTTTCGACGAGTTGACAGCTGTAATGTGTAAGGTTTTAGCTGATTCAGCTGAGCTTTTATGAGCGCTACTAACTGTTTATGTATTCGCCATTGTGCAGCCAGGATACTTCCGGTACGGGCTGTCCTTTAACGATGCAATTGACCATCGCATCGCGTCCTTCGCGCACCGATTGCACTTGCTCCGTCTTGTCAAATGAAATTTTCTCTGTGTGTCAATTGAATTTTTAAATAAATTGCAAAAAATATTGTAATACAAATTGCGATAAGCAGTTTATTATTATTATATTTTCATTAAATATTCTATACAATTTTAATTTTTTTTTTACTAAGTAAACTAAATAAACTATTTTAATAACTGCAAAAAATATTGTAAAAATCTGAAATTAAAATCTTATTATAAAATATGCTATGGTGTATATCATATAGCGTCCATTTGAGCGAAAAAGAGAAGAGGCTTTTATCGAACTCATCAGTTACTCATTATACCCTGAACCCATTAAAAATGGGTAAAAAGGGTATAATGGTTTTGTGCAAATGTATGTAACAGGCATAAGGAAGCATCTCCGACCATATAAAGTATATATATTATTGATCAGTATCAACAGCCGAGTCGATCTAGCCATGTCCGTCTGTCTGTCCGTCTGTCCGTCTGTATGAACACTCAGATATCAGAGACTACAAGAGCTAGAGACTTCATATTTGGAACATAAGTTCTCCTAATCCCGGGACAGATCAAGTTTATTAAAATTTATCGATAGCTCGTCCCGTTCAAAAGTTATCGATAAATTTCGATTTCAGACCAGCGTTTTTTGGATATAACTTACAAGTTATAAGAGCTAGAGGCCCCTAATTTGACATGTATAATCTCGAATAGCATACACATGTAACAAATATTTCACTTTTTGGATACCACCCCCCAAACCCCCCAAAAGTTAAAAAAACCATTTTGAAGGTACGACCTTGCAATTTGGTTTGGTAACACATATTATCGACAATTGCTTGCCCCAAAAATTTCAATATGATTGGACAATAAACACAGAAGTTATTTAAGATTTAACTTTCCATTGTGTGGGGCTCAGCGAAAGAGCAAGCTAACTGCTTAAACCGCTGGCACTGCTTGTACTGCTTGTACTGCAGCATGTGTGAGTTTAGAGTAGTACGAATGATTGTAAGGACTGGGTTCAGGGTATCTCGTAGTCGGGCACTCCCGACTAGAGCACTCTTACTTGTTTTGTTATACGAAACTAGTGCTTAGTCTCTGTATAAATCAACTTACGATTTACGAGAAGCTCAAAGGACTTTTTGGCCTCTCGCACTGCAGCCGAGTCCACTTCGCAGGTCCAGTTACCCTTATCTTCCAATGAAATGTGTTCAAAGACCAGCGCTAGTAAGCCTAATAAATAGAGAGAAAATTGTTGCAAGTGCACGGACATTGCAGACAAAGGGATAATTCCAAGGCATTCCATCCATCTACTTACCCGTCTTCTTCTCAATGTGGACCCGTCCCTTGGTGTTCTCACGGGTCTGGCCCCTGGGATCGCGCCACTTGGTGTCGGTATCCGTTTGTACTGTTTTGCAGAAGATGATGAAGGAGTCATTTACAAAATGCGTTATTGATGGCGTCGATGGCGTTAGTGTGAGGGCTGGCGATGAGGTTGCCGCTGGCAACGCGGAGGAGGCGGAGGAGGAGCTATCCAGCTGCCCGACTCCAAGGACTGCAGCTGCTGTAAAAGTTCACATTCGCATTCGCATTAAATTTATCACTGTATCAATGGCCCTTAAAGAGCTCATCTGATGCAGGAACCTGAAAACCTGAGAGCCCTATTAAAAGTGTTTAGATTTGACTCGTCCTCTCTTTTATTATCTACTTGCGCAATCTAATCCTTTCACTTGGGCTAAGGAGATTTAAAAAGTTTCCATTGTTGCCCTAACTCATTAGTTTTAAATTTATATAATTTCCAATCAATTTCCTTTCACTTGGTATCACAAAGTTTTCAGCTTATATTTTCCACAATTTACACAAAACAAAATGTTAAACTATATTTAATATGCAAAGCTTGTGATTTTAAATAAAAAATTCATGTTAAAATATAATATATTTCATGCATGACTAATGGCTTAATGTGAAAGCCAATAGTTTAAATAATGTTGCATTGACTAAGCACTATTATTATAGCTGTCGTTACACGCAAGGACTTTCCGGACTTCCTTTATATAGCTAGCTAAAATTTCAGCTATAAAGTTTTAGTTCCTTTTTTTAGGGGATGATAAGAATTCAATTTGTGCATTGACTATATTAATTGCAGCTAATTGAATATCGACAAGCGGAAAATATGAAATGGTTGAAATAACATAGCCGAATAGAATTAACCAAATATCCAAACACAGTTAATTTTAAACCTAATTGGACCAAGGGACTAAAGCTACAGACTTCCATATCAAATAGCAACTATAAAAATTGAGTTATGTATATGAAAACTAGGTTGTGTGTCTTATATCTGAATATAATATGAATATTATATATGTATATTGTCTGATATGTTAGCAGGAGTATTCAATCTGCAAGTCTTATATCTTTCTGTATAAATCAGCCTTATTTTCTCATCGATTCCAAACTTAAATGGGATCAAGTCTCAAGTGTAGTATGGCAACGAATGAAAAGCCAATCACTCACAGAATAAAAGTGAATAGCAAATATGTCGAAAATTGCGCAAATCAATCAAATAAAATGTAATAAGTTTATGTTTAAAAGAGCTCCCAGCCAGGGGCACTTGAAGTCAAGTATTTAAGTGGCACATACATTATTTGCATATCAGTTGATTCAATAATATTCCACTTGTAAACCAAATAAACAGCTATTCACGATATTTGGATTATTTGCAATTTTAGCTTCTAAAGGGACTTCTGATACCCTAGAAAGTCTGAAACTTACATAACTTTGCCAAAACTCAACAGATTTTTAAGCTTTAAGTGGAAGTTGTTAATGGTTTTTCCTGTAAATTTATACTACTTTAAAGTATCTTCGCTATTTATGACTCAATCGTTTTGCAATTTTAAACATTGATGAGTTATATGGATGTTCATGTGTACAAGTCAATTAAAGGCCTTAGCTTTTAAAAACATGGGATATGTGACCAAAACTTTCTATCGTATGGTAGCTATTAGAATATATATATATATATATATATATTTACATTTTTATAATAAATCGCTGTACAAAGCTTTATTGCAATAGTTTAGAAAATGAGAGTATAAATATCCAAATGTAGTCTTTTATCATGTTGAAAACCAAGCTATCTGGAAATTAGGCTCTCTCGACTAGATTACGTGTTTCCTGAACACTATTCTCTTCCAATATTGTTATTCTTCAATATTTATCTGCAGAATATATTCAATAAACTATTTGCTAAGCCCGCAGCTTAGTGTAATATTGTGTGTGTGTGCGTGTTTATTTATGTACATACATTTATTTGCATACATATGAGTTCGAATACGTGAGTGTGATGTGTGCTAAGATACTCTAGGTCTGAGTACAAATCAGAAAAGTCAGAGCCTTATGCTAAGAACAGTGGATTCTGTAAGTTAGGTTTTGTATTTATTAATAATATTGTTATTATATATAATATTTATTAGACTGCCAAAGTTTTGATGAGTTGAGAACAACAAAACAGAAACAAGTTAAAGTGCTCTTCACGAGAATGCTCGACATGTAGATGCCCTACACTCAAATCTCAAGTGCTCTACAATTCACTCTCATGTGTATATAAAAATATACGTGCTACATAAAAAACCCACACACATTCTCAACAAGCCTCTCTCCTACTAACTACACAAATAGTTTTTTGCTCGTTTTGACTTTAACTATATATATATATTTGGCCATGTTCATAAATATTGATATAAGTGGTATGAATTAATTATAGGGTACAGATTAAAGCACAGGGTATTTCTCAGTAAAACGATTTCGATTTGAAATGAAAAGTTCCCATTCTAAACTACAGAATCAATTAGCTTCCCACTCATATTTATTTGTTAATAATCAGTCGACACAGAAAAATTAAATTTGAAAACTTAAATTGTTACAGAAAGTAAATATATAACTTAAATTTATATACATTTAAAACCAGACTCATCGTTAGTTGGTAAATTGTTATTCACAGTCCCAGCTAAAGGACTAGAGATTGTACACTGGGTTTATTGGATTGCCACGCCCCCTTTTCCACCTGTTTGTCGTGCTCATAACACACACTTGATTCTTTTGGCATTCTGTTTTTTTATTGAAGTGCCGCAGGATCCTTTGACCCTTTGACAAATAATGTTTTGATGAATATTACAACTCGACATTCATCAAATATGAATAGAGCAAGATTTCATTTGAAATCTGCTTCTACGAGGATATTCTTACCATTCCTTGCCAACTGCAGCAGGCAACAAAATAAAATGAAAATATCCATTATATACAACATGCACGTGTGTTTTTCTGTTCTTTATAATCCTTTTTGTCTTGTTTTACGTAATCCTTGAGATACTTTAAGATCTGCGGCCTCAACTATTTCTTGACTTTTGCTGTGTTAATTGCGTTCGCACTGCAAGGATATTCACACATGACAGCGGCCGAGGAGCTGACGTTTTATTTTGGCCAAAATGATTACTCATGTGTCGTCAAGAGACGGAATGGCCAGAAAAGCAGCAACACTTTCACTTTGGCGTGACATCATCGCCAAGGACAGCGACAGCGGCGCCGGCAACATCATTATTATTTCTTTTACTCTTGCTGCTGGCCAAATATGGTTTTTGCTTTTTCCGTTTTTTTCCCGTTTGTTGTCGTATATATTGCTTTTGGCCTACACAGCAACACTAAATCGCGGACTCATCGCACAGCGAAGATAACACTTCCGGCAGCATATCCTTTTGCTCACTACTGCTGTTTGTCTAATCGTCCTTGCGCCGCATTCACATTCGCAAATTCACGTCTAATGGCCGTGCTTTTAGCGTTACGGTAAGCGTATTTCGCGATTCGTGATCCATTGCATGCGAGCGCCAAAATTGGACTGAAGCTACGTTGGCAGGACGACAGGATGCGCTCTTCGGGGCGCACGAAGTGCCCGAAAGGACTTCAGCCGTTTGATTTCGTTTGGCTGCCCCGTTCAAATCAGTGCGAAATCACAAAATGTACTGAAGCTCCTGCCGCCTCTTGTGGAATCCTTTACTTTCGTCAGTTCGCCGACGACAACATGTCGTCATCCAAAAACGGGAAACATATAACTTCATTCACATCGAATCTGTTTTTTTTTTTGGCATCAGCAGCATCTTGCCAAACATTTCGAAATGTTGCGAAGGGGAATTGCATGTTGCTGAAGCTGTTTAAGCTTGCGACAGGATGAAAGTTGGGGCAGCTGCAAGCTTTTCATTTGTAGCTCAGATAAATAGGATAGCTAAATTAGAACAGTATAAATATATTTGAATGTGTAATATTCACCATAGGTTCGCGTATAACACCAAGTTTCAGTTTCCATAAATATAACAGGTATTCAAATCAAAGATGCTTACTACTGCACGGTAGATGGCGTTGGCGTTTAGTCGACTTTACAACGCACGCTGAGCAGTAAGTCCAATATGACAGCTAGATGGCGGTAAAAGTAATGCTGAAAGCCATAGAGTAAGACTTATTAGTATATATATATAGTATATTATATGGCTGCAAGCGGTGGATACATAGGAGCACAGTTCCACAAACCGCTTGGGGTAAACGCTAAAAACTTGAAAATATTATCATAATTGCAAGTAAAAGAAACAAATTCATTGATTTCGTATATATTTTGTTGTTTAGTGTAAACATATCATACTCTAGTACAGGACTTTATCGCATGCAATATAAGTTTGCATGAACTTTGTATTTTAAATAAGCATTCCAATAAACTAGTTTTTGCTTTTAAAAATAACAGCTAGTGCAGACTAGTTGCTAATATGTTCTCATAGGTGGCGCTTTAGACAATTTCATGGCCTGTGCCAACATATTTTTATCGATAGTATATTTAAGTGTGTGAGAGCAGCAGATGCAGAAATTTTTCGATGCATACTTTTAAGCGCACATTTAAATGGACTTAAATATACGAAAGAATTTTTATTTTTTTGAGAAACTTTTATTGTCATGGCATGCAGCAAGAATTAACCATAATAAACATAGGGAGATGAATACACAGCTGGATAGCCGGCCGAATAGAGGAATTGTGGATTGGGTGCAGGATTCGGATGAGGTCCAGGCACAGGAGCTGGCAATGCCACAGCCACAGCCACAGCGAGCAGGGCAGCAAGCAACAGGATCACCTGCAGAGAAGAAGTCAATACTCATCTGCATCTGTGTGTCCAGCAACTGCAAATTTGATGTTCTATTTACCAGCTTCAACATGTTAGAGATTCACTTAGCTTTTGACTTTGAGCGCACACAGAATCAAACTGCGTTTGGAAATTGTTTGAATGCAGGCTTTTATATTGCTGAACAAACATTTTGCTTGTTTGGTATTTTGACATCATCGGTGACGACAGTAATTGATCATTGAGTGCTGCATGTTTTTTTTTTTTAAATTCTATTTGCATTCGTTCGATGAGCTTATTTGCTCAATTTTCGCCCAAACGACCGTCTAATGACATTCAGAACAGTCAGCAAGAAATACAAATAAGCCTTTGTGCAATTTATATATATACATATATTGTTTCTTAATCCGCTGACATGACACAATTATGGAGCGACGACAGCATTTTTACAAAATATATCGAATCACTTACCCCAATACAAAATTGCAAAAGGGGTATCATAAAGTTGTGCTAACCTTTAACCAATAACTTAGGCAGAGGAAAGTATCCCTGCTCCAACAAATATAAATATTCTTTAACAAATGTGTCAATCTTTGAGATATTACAAGTTTTACAAATATTAAATAATAAATAGCGTGCCTTAGAGTTTTATGATCAATTAAAATTTGTTCTTGCATTTTTCTTTTAACTTTTATTTATATAATTTTTCTTAATTTTTTTAACCACACAATTTAACATACTATTTTCTATATCCACGCGTATGCTTTATGACAGGGTATTTCTTAGTCGAACTACCCCGTACTACAGCACTCGTACTCGCTATTCTTAATCCGGGATCAAATTATCATAGCAAACAGAAGTCCACAAATTATATTTATCTTCAGGAAAATAAAATATGTATTATTCAAATTTTGGAGCTGCCTCAATGAAATTCGCATAACTCGATTAGCTTTCTCTCGCCCTCGATTAATATTCTAAAAGAGATTCTTATCTTTTATTCGGCTCAATTAATCATTAATCACTTTTATTGCCACCGAATGTGTGTTAAAAAGCTACGCAATAAGCCTTTTGCCAAAGAAATGCCAATTGATATGCAAGATGCATTACAATAATGTGTCTGGCTGGCTTAAACATCTAACAAAATACCAATCATTCTCAAGGCCAGCTTCACAATAAAGGTGAGCACATGAAATACATATATACATATATATATATATATATAGTTCCCGAATAATGAGCAGGCGATAAGAGGGTATTAGAATGCAAAGCTACTTGTGTTGGCTGACAAAACTATCAACAACGCTTAAGAATAATGCGTTGCAAATAAGAAAAGAAAACCAAAAAATAAAGTCTGATGTCGATACGGAATCAGTTTCGGGTATAAATAGCGAGTGAATTCGGTTAAACAGCATCAAAAAGCAAACTGCAATTGTTTCAACAACAACTCAAAGCAATCAAACAACCAACTCTCAAAATGTTCAAGCTAGTAAGTCCAGAGGTATACTTAAGCATACATATCTTTGATATCTCTTCTTCTTTTCCAGTTCGTTGTTCTTTTCGCCGCCCTCTTCGCCGCTGTCCTCGCTGTGCCGGCGCCCGCTCCTCGTGCCGCTCCTGCTCCCGTTCCCGTGGCCAGTCCCGAGCCAGCTCCGCAGTTCTACTACGGTGCTAGTCCCTATGCTTACTCCGGATACTCTGGATTCGCCTCCCCATATGCCTACTATGGTTAAGTGGAACGACTCAATGGCGACTTGAAACGAGAATGGACTTCTGATGATGGAAACTGTGCGCGCTGGCAATTCTAATTAGTTCTTTTAATATATAAATGCTTTTAAAAAACTACAAAAAAAGAAATATAACATGTTGAAAATAAACGCAAAAAAAAACATTTAGCAAATTTTAAATCTAATCAAGTCTGTTTAGTTAACACACACACTAGTGAAAAAAGTTAAAATGTATATGTACAGTTTTGGACACTCGTCTATCAAGCGGTTCCATGGTGTAATGGTTAGCACTCAGGACTCTGAATCCTGCGATCCGAGTTCAAATCTCGGTGGAACCTGATGAACTAAATCAATTTTTTTTCAATTGGTATATAAAAGTCTTTGATTTAAAAATCATTTTACATCAACAGTTTATTTTTATTTGTATATATTCATGGCTGATTTGGCATTATACACTTTACAATGCAAAGCGGAAAACGTTTGTGACTTTGGCCAACGAGAGCGCAAGAGGTTCCATGGTGTAATGGTTAGCACTCAGGACTCTGAATCCTGCGATCCGAGTTCAAATCTCGGTGGAACCTTGGTGAATTTTCTTTTTTTTCTTTTTTTTTTTAATTGTTGCACCTTATCACACTCTCACATTATCTTATTTAAGTAACAAAAATTGCAAATAAACAAATGTGTTTATTGGCTTAAGGGTTATTGAATGCGAGCAAATGTGACTGTAAGCCGAATGGGTTGTGTACCGGCTAATAGGCAGTGCTGCCAGACTGGTGGCCACGACTATCCGGCAACCTCACACATCAGCTGCTTAGCAATAAGCAAACACTCACACACCCACAATCACTCGTCTGTTTTATTCTGCGCTGTTTTGCGTTTCGGTGTCTAAAAACAAATATGTACACAATTTAACTGTAAACGCATTTGGCACGCTTGAAACACAAGTGTTCTGCTCTTGGTACGAAAAATGAACGCGCTGCGCAGCTAGCATCGCTGCAGTCAAAAGTGTGCCTAATTAAATATTTACAAACATATATCAAAATGCAGTGCATGCGTTTTTTGGCAAGCGAATGCTGAAGCCGAGAAAACAAAATACGCGCTTTTATTTGTGAAACCATCGTGTATTAATATGTGCATTTATTTATTATGTTGAAACGCTCGCTGAAAGTGTTAATCGCAATAGTGTTGAGTTTAATGTTTACCATCTCATTGGTAAAGATTGTTTTATTGATTTGGTCATCGTATCCAGACTGGCTGCATCATTACACGACCTACGATAATTCACTCAGCTTCACCGCCGACGAATGGCTCGCATACCAGCGACTGTTCCGCGATAAAGGTAAGCATTGCACTCTACAATGAGATGTGCGAAAATGACTGCTTGCTGCTGGCTGGTCTGTCTATTTTTAGCGTGTGCGAATTGTGTGTAAGCAATTCGAAAGCTCTACAATAGTTTATATGCGCCTAGCAGAGCGCAAGTTGTAACTTAAAATAAATTTTCACTTAAAATATTCAAAACATGAAGAAAAAAAAAAATCTTGTATTCAGGTTCCACCGAGATTTGAACTCGGATCGCAGGATTCAGAGTCCTGAGTGCTAACCATTACACCATGGAACCCACGTGATCTTTAAATAAATAATAGATAATAAAAAAGATTCACCTTGAGCTTATGCTGTGATTTGTGGGTGAAAAGACTAAATTAAAACTGTTATTAGCTTGCTATAAAAAATGTATGAAAATATAATTCTTAAATTTTATATGCATGCAAATAAAATAAAAAAAATTTGTTTAATCAGGTTCCACCGAGATTTGAACTCGGATCGCAGGATTCAGAGTCCTGAGTGCTAACCATTACACCATGGAACCGTTTTGGTGCGCTCGTTATAAATGCGTTTTGTATCAACCAGCAATTAAACGATCATCAAACAAACAAAATCTCTTCCACCAAAAGAGACCGAAAACACGTTAGTGCCTCTGAATCAAACCAAACTTCGGTATTTATAGATATGCAGAGGTTCAGATTTATGTCGCAAAATGTGAAGAAGACATCTCTGATATATTTTCTTTTTTGTTGCAGGCAGCATATAAGTCAGTATATGTTATAGTTGCGATCGGAGTGATTGTTCGAAAAAGTCGTTTTTGTATTTACATTTTTTCCTACACATTCCATATAGGTCGAATATTTCGATAACTGTAATTGTGTAAAGTTCCAGGTCTACTATGATATATACAATTCGATAAGCTTCAATGAAAACTCTTCTTTTTTATCATTCTAGACTTTCTTTGCCTTGCTTTAATTATGTCTTTGTAGTGTAAAATGAAGTAAAGTATAATTTGTATACAGGCTAATTAATTATAATTATAACGAGCGCGCAAAACAAAAAACAACCTGCTGGAATATAAAAGCGCTAAAATGTGGCAACGGCTTTTACAGCAAGCTTTTACTCCGAATTACGGTTCGGGGCCGTTCGTGTTGCGTTCGGCTCATTCGCAGAACGAAGTTTTCTGTGTCAGCAATAGCAACAACACGGGACCAAAAGGCAACAAGACACACACACAGCACAGAGAAAGTGGCGAGTCGTGTTTTCTGTTCGGTATAAAATCAATCGTAAATGTCCTTAAATGCTCAGTTTTGGTTTTACGTCGGAGCCCGCTGGTTGTTTGTTCGTGAGGACGTCGCGATTCGGGTTTTTATTTTCTTGTTAGTAGATATAAAAAAAAAGGAAAATTCAACACAAAAGCAGCAACAACAATGCAAATACAAATATGTAATAATAAAACCAATAGCCGAGCACAAAGCTTTTGCCATTTGAGTCCTGCTTATTTATGTTGTCGTTGATTTACCATCGCCACATTTGTCATTTTATTTCGTGACATCTGACATCTTATATCCCTAGCCTATTTTCTGTTCTCGTGCACGTGGCAAAGAGGTCACACATCCTTTAACAATTTCAAACTCGCGAGTATACAAATTTCGCGCCAAGAAATATATATATATATATATATGTTTTGTATTTATTCTATTTTGGTTTATACTGTTAGTGAATTGTGATAGTTGCTTGTTGGTATTTTAGCTTATATCATTCATTGTGTGACCTTAATTATTTAGGTATTGAGATTGACCTATTTATTAATTAAACATTGCCACTGACAGGGCCCGCAGAAGGTTAAAAAGCTTTATTTTCCATAAAGCGACTGACCAATTTTCATTTTCATTTGGTAAACTATAAATAAAATGCCAAAAAACAAAACATATTTATGATCAATATTTACTTTTTAAAAAGTATGTGATGGTTAAAGAAACACAAGCCTAAGCTAGCAGCTGTTAAAAAAGGTGAAATTCATGCTAACAAAAATGTATTCTTTCTATAAATAGCTTTTAATATATTCAAAAGATTTTTCTTGTTTTTTATTAAAATTTTTAATGAAAATAGGAAAAAAAATTTATAAAAACTCAGGTTCCACCGAGATTTGAACTCGGATCGCAGGATTCAGAGTCCTGAGTGCTAACCATTACACCATGGAACCTCGCTGATCGACGATCGCCAAGAAACCAACAAAATTCTACTTAAAATAGACACTAAACAAGAAATGCTGAATCCGCACATTTCGTTTCCCAAGTACTAGTTCAAGCTAACCAGTTGAATATAGTATTTCAGCAAGCATTTTACCTGTGCTGCTAATCAAGAAGCCAATAGAAATGAATTCACTGGAGGAGGCGATAAGGTATTTCAGCCTGCAGCTAATGTCCTTTGTCCGTAGGAAGCGATTTCGTTGGCGCGACAAACAAGAGGAAATAATTGCTTTAGTAAACATTGGCCAATGGCCGGCAGAAGCACAGTGAAACTTCCATTAGCTTGCTAGTTAAACCAATTTGTTGTTGTTGTAGCTGTTGTTGTTGTGTATCCTTGCAAGGAAATTAAAAGGAAATTGCGCTTGTTTCGCTCCCAGCCACTTGGGATACACATATATACTATATATAGGCTGAGGCATGCGGCTAAACAAATTAAAAAGATTTTAATTGCAGACAAGCGCTCAAAACTGACTCGAGTGGCAAATGAAAAGCAACAAGAACGACAACAGGACTCTAAAAGACACATGTGCATGTGTACATAACAAAAAGTCCTATATTGCGTCGTTCACTTTTGTCTTAGCCCGTGTGTGCCTCGGTGTGTGTTTGTGTGTGTGTGTGTGTCTGTGTGTGTGTCTGTGTTTAAGTTTCCCCTTTAGAGCAGCAGAGCTGCAACTGTTTTTGTTATGTAGGCCAAGACGGACGGACAGACGGACGCACGGACGGACAGACGCACGGACAGACGGACGGACAGAGGCTGCTGCTGATGTTGTTGCTATCTCGCTCTCTCTCTCCCTCTCTCTCAGTCATTTGTGGCCGCCATTGTTGTTGAAGGCTCTGCTGCTCTCGCAAATTATCATATTGTGCCTTTTGTGGTATCCTTGAATTGAAAACAAAGAGCATGAAAAACATTTGCGCATTTAAACGCAAAATTAATTTCCACTTGTATGACAGAAGAAAAATAGTTACAATTCTAACAAAATGCTCGACTACTAGATACGCTTTGCTAAAGCTAAGCAAACACAATTGTCATACTTGACTTAAAATGTACAGGAAAACAAATAAACACTCTGCATTTGTATGGAGAAAAGTATATTAGGTTGTCTTTGCAAAAGAAAAGAAGTGTCAGCTGTGTTATACCCAATATTCCTATGGTCTATTTTAAATATAGACCCGCATTATGACAAGTTATGGAAAGGCTTAGGGTATATGCCTCATAAAAATGAACAGTGAAGTATTAACTTTACTTTTATATACACGAGCGAGCTTAAATACATACACACAAATATGAATGTACGTAAACTTGTGTGTTTGTGTTTCAACACACCAAAAAAAAAGGAAGTAGAGAAAAAAGCCAAATAGACGTCGGCCACTTGGCGACCTTAAAGCAAATGAACAGCTCACTTTCATTACAAATTCCGACGATAAACACACACACACATACACTCACGCACACATCGATTCACACACACACACACTCGCACACACACAGACTAGTGCTTATAACTGCAGACAAAGTTTGTCAGCTCGCATTACGAGCACAGGACGAGAACAGGATACTCTCACACTCAGATTGGCTAGCTAAGCAAACAAAAGTGCGGGAAAAACAAAAATGGCGCCATCAATGCCGATGATGATGTTGATGACGATGACGATGACGATGACGATGTGCAGCAGGATGCGGAGGACGTTGAAGAATCTGCTGTTGTGGCTGTTCTCAAATTATTTACTCACAGCAGCAGGCTCTGGGCCAAAGGACAAATCATTCTTCTTGCTCATCTTGCGCCTGTCAGCATTAAGAGTCTGTGTGTCATGTCTGTGTGTGTGTGTGTGTGTGTGTGTGTGTGTGTGTGTGTGTGTGTGGGTGTGTGCTAGATATAACAATACATATTTGTTTATCAAGTCTGATTAGCTTTAGATACATTTTGTAAATTCCTTGTAGCATTTGATAAATTTGAGAATATATGAGAGAGAATTTAATACTTAATTTTATGATTATAGAATTTTATGAACCTAGTTTTTTATAAGGAAATTCAAAAATATTTATATGTTCTACTGTATTTGATGATTCGTCAGCTAAAGTAAACAATACTTTTAATAACACAAATCAGCATATATTATATATATCTTATAGGTATTTAATAGTAGCAATATTTTATTAGTATAAAAGTTACACACAATTCTTAAACGCGAGTCTCCAACTAATAAAGAAAAATCTCTAGATATGTGAGCGACTTGACCTTTGAGATTGTTATATATATGTATATATATATATTGGATCAATAAGCACAGCGAAAGTAACCCTTAAATGCATTACATAAATGTTTAAAATATGATTTGTGCGCCATTTTCTTGGCTCGCAGTTTTCCATTGCGATTTCTTGGCAACCGAAAGTTGTCTCTTATGCTCAGTTTGTTGGCAGCAGGCTTTGATCTGCTCCCGACTCCGACCCCTCTCAGCTGCCCGAAGGTCCCATTCAATTTATACATCCATTGGCAAGGTTATCGAAAGTAATTTGCGCAAAACCTATAGATCCTTCAACATCGCCTACAACATATACGAAATACATATATATGTATTCGCAACTTGCTTTTCAGTTTTCTTTTTAACATGCAATGCAAAACTCTTGCGAAACTTTGCCCGCCGTCTGCAGCAGCCGTAGTTATGCATGAAATACGTCAAAAGTTGGCACAGCAACATTTATTATAAATAAAAAGAAACATACATTAATCCAACTACAAATCGAATCACAATCCCAATTTTTATCAAGACCAAAGTGCAACATGGAGTAGCTATTCAGTTGAAAGTAATTTAATTCAACCATTTTAACAACGTCGTTTATAAAACACTACAAGGCAACGTCGGCCGACAAATATAACAATGTGGTCGCCAGAATCGGAGATAAATTCCATTGCAATGGCCACAATGCGACACTCGCAGTCCTCGTCCTCAGGTGAGTGAGCTCTCGAATGGGCCGAATGGGGAATAATTTGCCGCTATTTGCTGGGGGCAATTAAATAGTACCACAAAGCTCTCAAAGCTACAAGCGACAAATGCATATTCCATGCCAATGCGTTTCTTTCTTTCTGTTTTTTTGTGTGGCTCACGTGCCGTATGCGCAATATTGTGATTGTTCGCGTTTTCAAGTGTTTCCGCTTTCGCCGCTGACCCGATTCATTTGTGCCTTGAAATATTGTGCGCACGTGTGGAGAATCGTTGCGAAACCTTTGCGAAAGTTCACATTAATGTCTCATAATAATAACACTTAAGGAATAGCGTTTTTAAATTAAATGTGTAGCTTGCAAGCGAATACATTAATATATACTGAATGAATGTATAAATGTTCAATTTCATTGAAATATGTATTAATTGTTTGAACATATGTAGTTATCCATGCCTGCTATACATATATTATATATACAAGATCGAAAAACCAACATATTTATTTAAGTAGCACAAAAAACAAAAGCTGCCCTCAATATAATTAAATAATTAGGAGTAATTCATTTAGGAATACCAAAAACCCGTTTTTAATGCCAATTTAGCTTTGTGGTCCGTTGTATGTCCTTCAATCCTTTCCACCTTCGCCAACAATCAGGCAGAAATGCATGATTATAAAACACAAACGCACACACATAACTTCAATTTGAAATGCTGACTTTTTGCAGCTTCGTTCGTGCAAACTCGCAATTCCCTATACTATTATAATGTGTGTGTGTGTGTGTGTGTGTGATGGAAAACATCGCATTTAATGTAGGCCACGTATGTATATTAATTGCCTGGCCATTGCAGGCAGTTTGGCAAATTGTTTGAGCCATCTATGGCCAGGTTTGCCATTTCAGGGCGCAAACAAATTCAGCGATATTTGCATCCATGTGCATTAAGGAAACGGAAGCGGGGGCCGGGCCATGCTTATGGTTTTAACCCAGTTAGTAAAACCAGTTTGTGGCTACCATTTTTGTGGGGATGGCTTTAGTGGTTTGTTTTCTAGCTAAATAGATACGTCCGCTCTTTTGTGCTGTATTATTAAAGTTACAAATTAGAATTTCCAGAGACCTTCAGTTACTACTATACATATATATAATAGCAAGCTAATACTATATGCTTGCGCAAGAGTCAGGGCAGGGACTTATAATGCATTATAAGCAATAAATAAATAATGAAATTTATGCAATTTGCGTTGCGCAAACATTCCCAATGGAAGTAGGTTAAGCTTCTCTGCCATTGCTGGAATTAAGCGAATGGCGAAACAGGGTAAAATGCTTGCTGGCGCCCAGGCTGCAGTTTATAAGACTTAGTGAAGTATTTTCATTAAAATGATATTTATGTATTTGTATACACAAAATATAATAATATATATAGCGTAATAACTTTAATATTTCAACTTTTAGTTGCGTTTCTTCTTGTTAGACTCTAATGCCCGTCTGTCTGTCTGTCTGTATGAACGCAACTCTTTGACGCCATTGAATATAGGGACTTGAAACTTGGATTATTATGCTTGCAGCTATCTAATTTAGACAAAAAGTTAAGAGTTTTGTGCCACGCCTACTGCCACGCTGGCAAATCGATAGGTTGTCGATAGACCTCAAATCTCAAATCGATAAAAACAAAATCTTAAAGAGTGACTAAATTTGAAATGTATACCTCCGGTGTCCTCTAAAATTTGCGACTTGGATTTTGCTGCCACGCCCACTAGAACGCCTCCAACGAAGAAACGCCGAATCCTATGTCCACCAGAGTTGTAGATTCAGTCGTACAACTCTTGATTTAAAGTGTAAGAATACAGGACCAACAAACATATGTATTTGAACAAAAGCAAATGATTTTATAAAACCTACATTGGCTTTTACTTAGTTTTCAAGGTGTTTAAAGTCATCTGATTTTCACTTTACTAAGACAAGTACCTGAGATCATTAGTTTCATCCAGTTGTGTTTCATATACATACGAAATAATACACGCTGAAAAGAGGATTTTCTTATAAAAGCTCAGTTCTATAGGTGAACTAAAATCTTCTGCAAATTGTTAATAAATCGGGCAAGGTAAGAATGTTTAAATAACGCAATCGAATCGTTTTTATATGCATTTGGTAAATGGAAATGCTACCGCTAATATTCTCCAAATTGAACATTACATAGCATGAATTAATCTTCAGAAACCCCAACTGCTTAGTTGGTTAGTCAAGACAAACTGTTTTATTATACAAATGCTAAATGGGAATAATGCAGGTTGAGTCATGAGCAACGCTAAAACACTTCCTGCCTAATGCGATGAGCACTAACATTAAGTGACCTTGTGTTGGGTGGGCGGAAGGGTATTCTCTGGTCTGGCTAGTTAAATATTTGCCTACAAAAGTTAGCATTCGCTTGCATAAGTGCCCGCGTATGTGTATCTACACACACACAAACACACACACGCACACACATGACTAAGCATTGACAGGAAGCATGTGAGAAAACCACAAAAACGTAAGGGGAAGGGGTGTAGGGAGTAGGTGAACTGGTTGTCCAAAAAGCTGAAAGGCGTTGCACATTCTGCACATGACACACACGTACATACCACAAGCGTGTTTCCTCGCTGCTCGCTCCTCAAACATCCTGCCCTGATGGGATGCTCAGAGCGACTCGTCGTCGTCATCATCATCATCATCATCATTCCAATCATTTGCTGGCAATTGCCAGCGAAAACTTGGCAACATCTTTCTTAGCTGCTGCTGTCAGGTGTGACTGTTTAAAATTCTATTGAGCCACTTATATTATGGACATTCAGCAGCTGCAGCGGCGAGGACAGATCTGTGCAGCTCTGGGATCAAATATTACCGCAATTTGGCATTGTTCCAAAAGTTGCGAGCTTATGTCAAAATAAATTGATTTTATATGAAATCTGTGGACTGTATATTGTTGTTTTGCTTGTAGCAGCTGTTAGTTTGAAGAGTATTTAATCAATAATGCAGATATGCGTTTATAAATGTAAATATGCACTCAAATCAACCAAACAGCGCATCAGGTAAAATCATCTAAATCCAAACCAAGGTCGAATCTCAGAACTAATTTCTCATTTTACGAAGGTTTTTTCTTTTATTCTAATTGAGCCAAATATTAAAATGTTTTGCACTTATTTTAAGTAAAAAACTGCATTTAAGAAGTACGTTATACTTGATGCAAGGATATTTGTTCTTATTTTGGTCTAACTAGGCGTATGAAGATATCACCAGTTGTTCATTTAATTTAAGAACAAAGCTTACTCTGCATATAATACAATACCTATCAATATTCGCTTTCCCCCATCTTAGTTTACTCAAAATACTTACTTTTCTGCGCGTCCTAGGATGCGCCAAAACATTCCATCACGTTGGCGTTCGCAATTCATATTTTGGCTACATATTCATTTTGAATAGAAAGCTTTGCGAGCGCAGCAGCAGCAGCAGCAGCAGCTGTTGTAGGGTAAGAGGCAGTTTACTCGCTGGCTGGAGAGCACTTGGGAGCCCTAAGCACTTTATATAGCGGTGATGAGAGCGCTGTGCGACATTTTCGTTTGTGTGCCCATCTTGCGTATACGTAATTTGCAGAGGCTGTTGCCAAAGTGGCATTTGAAATTATGCCGCCACTTGTGGCAAGAAGTGTGTGGCGAGCAACGCAGCGGGGCGAGGCTGAAGGGCACTTTTTATTTCAAATTAAATATTCAATTATTTAAATAATTCGTGTTAGTATTTGCTGTTGCTTTTGTTAATGTTGTTTTCTTCGCTGCATATTAACAACTTAAACAACGATGAGCAAGTGGAAAATGCTACAATTGAATTGAAAAAGTTATGTCCTTGTCGCTGCCATCATATATCACTTACGTTTTTTCACTTCAACACAAAAAACACAAAAGCAAAGAGCGTCGACTCTTCGGCTTTGTTGTGCCCGATTTAATCGACGTCAGCCTTTCACCTCCTTTTGGGACGACTATCAAACATCGTTTAAATTGTGATTTTCAGCCATGTTGCCTGTTTGCCAACCAAGAGACGCAATCAATAAAAGGATAAAGCAAACAGCAATGAAAGTAAACAGTATGCGAAGCAAAAGTTGCATAAATAATGACCGTTTCGGTTATTGAAAGACAAGCCCAAAAGTAAACACTCAACAGAAATATCCTTAAGCTTGGGACAGTCCAAAATATGTAGAATACATTTATAGGAAACAGCCATAAGCAAATTGGCCTTTTATTCGAAATTTCAGTTCAGTTCCTTATCTTCCAAGGATATTTCTATTTATGGCTACAGGGTATCTTCAGGTCAGGCCCTGTATTCGCGCAGCTAAAGCAAACAAGACAGCCAAACTGATTAAAAATTAATCAGAAAAATTCAGTGGGAAAGAGCTCCAGCTCCAATAATACCCGACTAGTATTAGGCGAAGTTTTCGTTTCCCTTTTAAAAGGCAGCAAACATTTGCCTAGCACTTGCATAAGTTGCGTTCATTTAGCTAATGAGCAAACAAACAAAGACTCAGCGACGCATAGTTAACTAAAGAGCTAATCCGAATTTAGATACTGACTATATGGGAAATGTGTTTGAGCTTTGACTTAAATGCCAAAATTAACAAAGTTATAATTGAACTTCCTACAAATTTGTACCTGCACATATGGCTCAGCTCCGATTGGCGCCAGAGGATGCAGCGATGAGTAAGGAACTAATATTGCTGCAAGCCTGCACCAAGTTTAAAGGATTCTTAGATCCGTTAGACAACAATTATGATATAGCACTGTTGATTTACGACATGCAAGTGTGTTGGCCCTCGAATAGAAACAGAAGAAAGTTGTTGCCATGTGTCATTCTTAAATTGTGCTTAAGTCATGCGATTGGTAAGTCTATAACACTTGAAGAGATCTTAGCCAACTCTTACTTACACAATTGCCGCGAATGTTATTATTTCACCCAAATCTGCTTTCGTTTCTCAAATTGCAAAATCGATATCACTGACTGTAACGATTAGCAGTTGTCGTTGGACAATCATAGTAAAGAAGAATGCATTATTAAATATGCAATGCAAATGGTTTAATTATATACATTTTCCATTTACACACACAAACATACGACTATATTGACGGAAAGTTTTTCAACATTGAAAGTTGCCTTTCATTGTTTGCTCTTTAGATTTGTCGGCGTTTTGAACTCGGTTACAGAATCAACGAAATCAAGCGGAAGTTGTTCGTTTCGCACGAAATGTAAAAAAAACTACAAGTAAAAGTGCTCCAGTCGTTAGTCTTCGACTAGGTAATACCCTATACATTTCAAAGTTTATGGGGGAAAATATATAATAAACTCATATCCTTTACAGGCTTGGTGACGGTGCTTGTTGACCAAATCGATATTGCCCATTATCCTTATCGAATCGGAAATGTCTCCTTTTGCCTGTTCCATTAAAACAACTTCATTATCACATTTTTATCCATTACGGGTACAGTGTATAAATAGTATAAGGAAATACTTGCAGGTACTATAAGGGACGAGTGTTAGAAATAATAGAAATTGGTAACGAAATGAAATGGTTTTCGAATGTCAGGCACGCAAAGCAAAGGTAACGGTGCTTGTTTGGATGTCGGTGGTAAATAACGGTTACATGCTCGTATCGCATTTTTTCTTTTGCCCCTAGACCGCAAGCGGTTTGAGGTTCTACCTTACTCGTTTATAGCCAGGGTTGTGGTGTTTGTTATTAGTTAAGTTGCTAAAGGAAATACAGAGGGACAGAGAGAGAGAGAGAGAGAGAGAGAGAGAGAGAGAGAGAGAGAGAGAGAGAGGGAATATAAAGAGAGAGAGAGAGAGAGAGAGATACAAATACTGTTGAGCTTATTTATCAGCGACCTTTGTAATGTGTCTGTAAAATTGCTACGCAAAGTCTCTAAAATAAATGTCCTTTAAATACTTTCAATGCATAATAATTATAGGGAATGAATTAAATAAGTACATAATTTGAGCTTCATTTATTCAACTTAAGCAGTTTTGTTATTAAACAACATGCCATATACGAGAATTGTAGAAAACATGAATGTCGTCTGTCGCCCACTGAGTTGGGTCGAGGTAATGTCAAGAGTCAACTACTTGAAATAGTACCTAAAGAGTGGGATAGGGGCCATAGGAAATAGCGTTTCTTGCGATGCCAGTTTGCGATAAGCGCTTGTGGTATATTCTCGGGGTCGATTTGGCCCCAGGTTTTGGTAATGTCATAAAAATTGAAATATAATTGATTGGCGTTGTTGTCGAAGTTCTGTTTGAATGCCATTGACGTAGTCACCTGGCAAAATTAGTGGGCTTGTTATTTAAGACACCATTAAGCAGATTTTATTTGCGTTTACTGAGCGTGTTCTGATGACGCTAACATGAGTATTGAAAGTTTTGAAAAGTCCACAAACTTTAATCATTTAACTCAATAAGCAGCAACGCCTGAAGTCGGTCAGGTGTTGTTTATGCTATAACCACTACAATTCGAAAATAGTTTAGTTAATTTTTGTATTGTGTATTCACTAAATGCCTTGGAGTATCGCTTAAAATTTAAAGTTCAACACAATTTGGTGAGTTTGGTAATATATTTTTGAAAAGAAAAATGCAACTCAAAATCTCTATAATCTGTGACAACTATATAGTATATATATATTATATTACAAATTCGGATCAGTACGTTCAGCTAAGTCAATATTGACCTGCATTCGTCTGTGTGTCCATTAAACTAAAGACACTAAATCAAATGAAATTTATTTTTACATCACTGTTATGAAAACAGACCTTCGCTGCGCTGGAATTTAAAAATAACGAATTTTTAGCATGGCTCCTCTATGCGATTCTCAAGAATTCATGTGAGGTCTGTCAAGTTTAATGGTTTTAGTAATCAGTAATGAAACTGTGTGTGTGTGTTGCTGATATAATCAAGTTGTTCTCTGTGCTCCAACTCTTAATCTATCTAGATAGATATCTCTCTTAGTAGGAATCCCACTCTAACTCCCACTCTCTCTCTTGCTGCTTTCTCTCTCTCTCTCGCGCTGCCTTTTCTCTATGTCATTTTTTTTTCTCTTGCTGATCTCTCTGTATCTTACTTTGGCTGCTCTCTTTTGCTCCTTTCTCGCTTTTGCTTTTTCCCTTACTCTATCTGTCCAACTCCTTCTCTCTCTGAATTTCTATTTTTCTGTACTCACGCTCTCTATCTCTATCTCCCTCTCTCTCTTTTCTCATGCTCCTCTCTTTCTCTCTCTCTGTCTCTCTTTGTACGTACACTCTTTCTCTCTCTATATTCTCTCTGTCTCTCTATCCATCTTCTCTCTCTCTCTGTCTCTCTATCTCTCTATCTCTCAATCTCTCAATCTCTCAATCTCTCTATCTATCTATCTCTCTCTCTCTCTCTCTCTCTCTCTCTCTCTATCTCTGTACTTACGCTCTTTCTCTCTCTCTCTCTCTCTCTGTACTTACGATCTACCTCTCTGTCTCTCTGTACATACGCTCCCTTTTTCTTACACTTCATAACAATTTTTCTCTCTTACTCTCTCACTCTTATATTAACTCTCTCCTAAGCTGTCGTCTCTCCTTCTTTCGCTCTCTCTCTCTCTCTTTCTCTCTCCCTCCTCTCTTTCTATCTCTATCTCTCTCTCCTCTCCCTCTCTCTCCTCTCCCTCTCTCTCCTCTCTCTCTCTCCTCTCTCTCTCCTCTCTCTCTCTCCTCTCTCTCTCTCCTCTCTCTCTCTCCTCTCTCTCTCTCCTCTCACTCTCTCTCACGCTGCCTCTCTCTCTATATCTGTCTCTCTCTCCTCTCGCTCTCTCTCTCTCTCCCTCTCTCTCTCTCTCTCTCTCTTATTGTCTCCCTAATTGGCTTACAGCTTTCTTACTGTTTAAATTAAATATAAATGAAATTATTAAATAAATGAACTGAGTACTTATCAATTATCTTTCCCGTTTCTGTCTTCCGTACAGGCATCTCATCGTTATCTAGCTCCGGTGATCCGGAGCGTCTGCCGGAGCTGCCGCCGGGGGACGAACAGCGATTGCAGAGAGCCGCGCTGCACCTGCAGCAGAAGCTGATCCTGCGCGAATGGTTGCGCGAGTATCGCATGCAACATCACTATCAGCGCCTGCTGGCCGTTGAGGTGGCCTCGCTGGAGGACGTCTACTGGCTGGAGGACTCGCGTGCCAGCAAGCTACTCGGCAAGGACTGGCAGCTGTGGTCGACGGCGCGTCAGGGACTGCCCACCTCGAAAGCGCAGCTGGACGCACTGAAGGCGCAGCTGTGGTCGACGGTGGTGAAGTCTAGCCAGCACCAGGACGCGTGGACATGGGGCGGCATGCTGGTGGTGTCCGTTTCCGTTGCCGGCCTGGTCACACTTGCCGCCATGACACAGCCCTCGCTGGCGCCCGAGGCGCGCCACTCGCTGCTCCAGTATGTGACCGGCAAGTATCTGCTGCCAGCGAATTGCCGGGTGCAGTGGGACTGGAAGGATCCAGCCCGGGTCGGCGGCACCATGTGCTTCGTTGTGCGCTTCTTTCAGCGCAATGGCCAGCCGTATCCCATCTGCGACACGGACCAGTTCTTCGTCGAGGTCACCGAGGGCACACGCAAGGTGGTCACGCTCAGTGAGCTCGGCTCCTCCACAGATCCCAACAATGCCAACATTGCCAAAGTCAAGTTCACCGTGCGCACGGCCGGCCAATACAAGATATCCGTGCTGATCGGCGCCAGTCATATCGCCGGCTCGCCCTTCCTGCGCAACTTTCTGCCCGGCGACATCGATCCGCGCCGCTCGCGCTTCATACGTCCGGCCAGCACCGTCATCTGCTGCGCCAGCGCTCCCACTTTGATGCATATCGAGCCGAGGGATGAGTTCGGCAATGCCTGCCTCTTTGAGCAGTCCGATGAGGCGGTCCAGGTGAGTTTTTCCACTCGCAAATCAGCTGTACTATCTTAACACTATCCTTTATTTCAGGGCTACCAAGTGGCCATCTTTGATCTGCACGGCGTTTCCGTTGAGAAGCTGCAGCATGCGATTGCGTTCAGTTACGACCGCGTTAATTCCCGTGTATCTGTGACGGCTCTCTTCCCGGAGCCCATTTGCCTGCGCGCCGTCATCAGTTATCGGGATCAGCAGCTGCCCAATGGCGACTTTGACATTATCGTCCTGAGCAGTAAGTACAGTATAATGTCAATATTTCGATACTTCCTATGAAATTCTGACACTGCTCTTCATTGTTTACCTTAACTATGCGGAGCTTGAAATGCATTTCTAGGGACTTGGAAGCCTTATCATGTGTTGTTTATATTCTGTTCGAAGAGAATAGTATATAAAGTTTGTGCTGAAGTGTGTAACGCATAGAAGGAAGCGTCGGAGACCCCCAAAAGTTACTGCCAGTATGCTTAGAATGACAATACAAATTGATCTAGCTATGTCCATCTGTCCGTCTGTCTGTCTGTATGTATGCAAACTAGTCCCTCAGTTTTTGAGCTATCGTGATAAAACTTTGCACAGAGACTTATTATTCAAAGGGACAGCACATTGGTCGGATTCGCCTTGATCGGACCACTAAATCTTATAGCTGCCATACAACTGGAAGTCGCTTTTGGCCATGAATCCCATGTTTTCAAAGCTATCGCAATGAAACGTTGCACAGATAATTTTTGTTTATACATACATCACATTGATCGGAGCCGGCCGGATGGGATCACTATATCTTATAGCTGCCATACAACTGGATATAAATTAAATATTCTTAGAACAAAAAAATAAATGCCACGCTTTAAATAGAATTTTTGCGGCATATGAATGTGCTGCAGTTGGCAGAGCAAAAATTGTCTGAAGGTTCGAGAAGAGTATAAAATCTTCGGCACGCCGAAGATAATCCTTCCCCACTTGTTTTTGTTTTAATATGTATTGTTCGACTTCCACTTACAGGTAGCGACACAACGCTTGTGCATAAGAACATTGCATCGCGGAAGCACAACATTTGTTACGAGGCCAAGCTGCTGAGCATCTTTGGGTCGACGCGGAGCAAGCCGCGGAAGGTGATGTGCTACGTGGGGCCGAAACAGGTGAGTATCGCTGGAAGGAGGTCAAATAAATTGTGCGAAATGTTCAGGCTCAGAACTCGTTGATCTTCCAGGTCACCATCAAGGAGATGATACTGAAGTTTATACCCAAGCGCATTGCGACCTTTCGCCTGTGCCCCTCGACCAAGTTCCATTTCCTGCCACAGCTGGTGCCGCAGCTGCATGGACCGGTGTTCATCATCGATGATGGGGCACAGCCGCGCATTGAGCTGGCCTCGAAGGATCGCAACATTATTGCGGCAACGTTTACGCACTTTCTGCTCAAGAACATTGGCGGCTCCGAGACGTTCAAGGACAAGCAGGATTTCTTCTATCACGAGGTGCGCAAGTTCCATGCCAGCTACTACCACGAGAAGATGGCCCTCAAGGTGCACCGCGACAAGATACTCGAGAGCAGCATGAAGGCCACCAAAGGCTTCAACGTATCGGACTGGTGCTGCAACTTCGAGGTCACCTTCGCTGGGGAGCAGGGTATCGATTGGGGTGGGCTGCGTCGCGAGTGGTTCGAGCTGGTCTGCAGCTCTCTGTTCGACTCACGCAGCGGTCTCTTCTGCACATTTCATGACAAGCATCAGGCGCTCGTGCATCCGAATCCCACACGTCCTGCGAACCTCAAGCTCAAGTACTTTGAGTTTGCTGGCAAAATGGTTGGCAAATGTCTCTTTGAGAGTGCCCTGGGTGGCAGCTATCGGCAGTTGGTCCGCGCTCGATTCAGTCGTTCGTTTCTGGCCCAGCTTATTGGGCTAAGGGTTCACTATAAGGTTAGTAAAACATTTCTAGTAAAGCTTTTCGGTTTTAACATCTATGATATTCTCTTGCAGTACTTTGAGCAGGATGATCCCGACCTGTATCTGTCGAAAATTAAGTACATACTCGATACGGATCTGGATGCCACGGATACCCTGGAGCTTTACTTTGTGGAGGATATATACGATGCCAGCGGTCAGCTGAGCAAGACAATTGAACTCATTCCAAATGGTGCCAAGACGCGTGTCACAAATGCCATCAAAAATCAGTATTTGGATGCTTTAGCGCAACAGCGGCTCTGCAATAGCGTTAAGGATGAGGTTGACAGTTTTCTAAAGGGACTCAACGCCATCATCCCGGACAACTTATTAAGCATTTTCGATGAAAACGAACTGGAGGTGACTTCAATTCTCTTCTCCCCGTTAAAAACTCAATAACTTAAGCTGTGCTTTCATCGTTTAGCTACTGATGTGTGGCACGGGCGAGTACTCCATCAGCGACTTCAAGTCCCATCACATTGCCAATGGTAATTCGGCGGAGTTTCGACGTGTCCTTGCCTGGTTCTGGGCGGGGGTCAGCAACTTCAGTCAAACGGAAATGGCCCGTCTGCTGCAGTTCACCACAGGTTGTTCCCAGCTGCCGCCCGGTGGCTTTCAGGAGCTTAATCCACAATTTCAAATAACAGCAGCACCCACTTTCGGCAACCTGCCAACGGCGCACACATGGTGCGTATATAGGAGTGCTTACTACCTATCCTTAAAGTGGTGCATAGCGTTGTCAAGTGTGTTATATAGCCTATCACTAAAAGTGTAGAACGCCTCCGATGCCATAAGTTAATTGGTCGATGTAGCCTATCTTCTACTTTCTCCCCTAAAGGAATCTAGTATTATTTTCTTCGCTTACTTTAACTCAATGTTTTTTCTTGCAGTTTCAATCAACTCTGCCTGCCCGACTATGAGAGCTACGAGCAATTTGAGAAATCGCTGCTGCTGGCCATCAGCGAGGGCAGCGAGGGTTTTGGCATGGTCTAAGTGGACGACAGACATCCTTGGAATTAATTGTTATTTTGCTTAGAAGCTGCAGCTACTTATGTTCCTACGCTTTATATGTGTCATATTTGCTAGGTACGATTTCTACTAAGTTTGCGTGATGATACAATTTAAATGCAAACTCATTTTTCTACGCGCTTTGTATGCACTTGTGCAAAATATTAAAAAAGAAAATTGAAACCTAAAGCAATATTTAAATTAGATCCTAATGCAAAAAAATAGTATTTAAGCGAGTCAAAATGAAAATGAATCTATATCATCATCAAAAAGAATGTGATAATTGTATTATAAACTAATGCAAGTTAATCGTAAAACATTTTTTAGACTATCAAAAAATCCATAAATGAAGCGACTTAATTGCTAAAACAATGGAAACAAGATTTGTGTACTATAGTTAAATGCTAGCTGTGTTGTGTAGGCATTTTTTCCAAAATCCAGTGAAGAAACATTATTGAAAACATACTTTGTAGATCATAATAGCCATGTATTGAACATTTAAAATCAAATGGAAAACCTTTTGTGAGGAAACCAAAAGAAAACAAAAAGCAATGTTTATATGCATTTCAACTTAAAGTTCGCTTGTATGGAATAGGCACTATTTTAATGAGCTCTCGAAAATCGAAATACAAATCGCCACTCTGTGTCAGAGAGATTAATCGTAAAAATATTTAAAAAAGACAGAAATTGAGGAAAAATAATACCAGTTTGAAGATGTTGCAACATCAAAAATCAAATGAATAAACTACAAATTAATTAGTAATAGTATACAAAACTGATATGTAGTTGTTGAAATATGTACATATTTCGTAATTGAATGTAATGATCTCTTATGTGTGATGTGAAGAATAAGTTCAACTAGTTACTCAAATAAACAGTAAAATTGAATACGAGTAGAATAGATAATACCAAATCTATTTTCAATTCATGAATCACACAATTTTCCACACATTTCTATGTTATATAACATGTATCTCTTTTAATTGTTTTATTATCATTCTTGCTTATTCACCAGCACCAGATAAACTACTTTAAAGAACTATAGCCCACTTTTCCACACAGATTACCTTGACCAAAGTGCGTCTATCACTGGTTTGTCGCTCTATAAACTTATGTCTGATGTTAATTAAACCTACTGGTGACAATTAAAGTAGCAGAAACTGGTGTAATAAGTGTCAAACCACTTTCTTCTGGCATGTTTTTTTTTTGGTAGACCGAATACTTTGCTGATGCCCCCTATTTGCCAAAGGTCCCGTGTGGAAATTCGCTCGTTTGTGTTAAAAAACCCATTGCTTATGGTTATACATGTGGTACCAACTATCCGATTAAGTGACTTAACTACAGTCAATATCATCAGCTTCAGTCGAGTGAAAAGTGACAACTTTGATTTTTTATTGTACCACTAGACGATCATTTCTCCAATGCGTGAGTGACAAATTAAATAGTAAAGTAGAAATTTGTGTGCAGACGCGTGCACATTATTGTGTGCGCTTTAATTTAAACAATTATTAGACACTAATTAAAGGAAGACAATAAAAAAGATACTATGCGAAAGATGTTGACTGTATGTTTTTCGCCTCATTTAAATTGAAGGAGAAAGTGGATTTTATGCTGACAACTCTTTTAGCGCCGGTGACAAATAATATGAAATATAACATATATATAGGAATATTACAATCGGTCGTAGTGACTTTACAATACTCTAACAGCTAAAAGCTATTTCTGATATTGTTTTTGGGCAAGGAAAACTAAAGATAAATTGCTGCATAATGGATTATGTGAGGTTTGTTCCTTTCTTCTGTCCATTAGAGAATATGAGTGCTGGAAGCACCAACAGGTTATATTGTAAGGAGATCTAGCTAAATATTAGAGAATATCTGATTCAGTTATCTTATTCAATGCTTTTGAAGTCCTCACCAAAAAGATTATAAAAATCTTATTTTAAAATAAGTATTTTCTAGATCTTAGTAGATTCCCATATTTAAAACCTGTGTGGTTAGAAGGTATCGTCAAACGAAATGTGCTTTTTTTATTCCATAAACAAAATGTTCATACATATGCATATTGTACATACATGTGTAAATATAATTACCTACTAAATGCGGCACGTTAAAGTTTATGAGTACAGTAAAATAGTGAAATTTAGCGACCATAGCAAGTACCTCCAAAAATAGCATATGCACAAAGTGAACTGGCACACATTTAAAAAGCCCAAAAATATGGGCATAAGTTCACGTGTACTAAGTACCCGGTCTCGAGTGTGTCGCGTTTTATAAGAAGGTCGTCTGCGCCAATTACGAACTGGTATTAAGAGAACACAGACGAGAGAGAAACTGTGACACAAGGTCTTTAACATACGACCAGGTAGAATACAACATAACTTTCTCAATGACCTTTTGAGCCGCTGAAAATCGTTCATAAGATTCTCAAATGAAATAAATACAAGAGTTTTTCCATTCACATCATACAAATTTAATATCGCAAAATTAGCTTAAATTAGAAATAAATAACTTAGAAAACTATACAAAAAGCTGAACTGGCAAATACCCTGGAATCTCGATTATCGACTAACCCGTGCATTTCGTGGCCAAGGTGCACAGCAGAGTTCTGGGACAGAAGAGCAGTCCTTTCGAGCAGGTCATCTTGTGTCCCTTCATGTTCCCCTGTGCGTTCTTGTAGCACACAAAGTAGCTACTGATGGAGGTCTGATCGGGTATCTTATCGCCCTCCTTGCAGTAATACTTTCGCTTCTTAACTGAACCGCTGCTGTTGCTGTTGTTATTGCTGCTGCTGCTGCTGCTAAAGGACGGCGGAGTCGCTAGCACCAGCTGAGGTCGTGGCGTGCTGCTCGGCTCCGGAAAACTGACCATATACGAGTCCAGCAAGCTCTGCTCCATGCTTGACGATATGGCAGCTGCGGATGCGGGTGCGCTTAAAGTAGATTCCGGTTTGCTGCCAAATTGCTGCAGCAGATTTGCAATGCTCTGGCTCTTTAGAGCCGCATCCTGTCGCCGCTTTGCCTCCGCCAACACCTTCAGCGTCTCCATCTGCAGTCGACGGTTCTCGTCAATGGAGTAGCCGTTGAAAATGGGCATATTGCCGCACTGGGCATAAGTGGTAGCATCGCAAATGCGAGTCTGCTTATTGAAGCCCGTGTAGGGTGGACACGAGTAGGACAGCACCTTGCCATCCTTCTTGCTGCACACAAAATAGCGGGTGCAGTCGGTCTGATTTGGCTGACGCACTCCTGTCTGGCACGTGATCACCTCCACGTTGCCCAGCTCCGACATGGCCGACGGCGATTGCGTCATCAGCGGCAGTATGGACTTCCGAAAGACATCCAGGCTGATGAAGTTGCCATTGAAGTTGACCAGCTGACTCAGCGCCGAGGGATACTTGCTGGGCATGAGAGGCAGACCATTACCAGAGCTGAACATGCTCAGCTCCATGCTGCCGGAGTTACCACTACTGACGTCACTGTAGATGCTGCTGCTGCCTGTTGGCCGTTGCTGGAAGGCGTTGGGGTTCTGATACTGATACTGCTGCTGCTGCTGCTGGTGTTCGTTGGCCGCATTCTGGGACTGCGCATAGTTGTGCTCCACATACTGGCCAGGTGCTAATTGCTGGCTCATGCCTAATATATCCGCTGAGCCCGCGTTGCTGTAGGTCAGCAGGTGAGGATTGTTGTTGTTGTTGCTGTTGCTGTTGCGGTTCTTGTTACCGTTGATGTTGACATAGTTGGAGTTAATCGCGCCATCAGGCTCCACTTCCATGCTTTCGATCTTCTGTGAATTGGGTCGTATATTCACTTGACCTGCATCGAGATACAAGCCCTGATTTTCCATCGGCCGTGGCAGGTTCATGGACGTGGGATAGCTCTGCGATTGGAAGACGCGATTAGCATTGTGCTCGTCCAGATGTGGACTCGGTGTGTAGTAGTTGGCCACGGTTGCCGGCGATGGCTGTTGCTCGAAGGGACGCGGCGTCGTTAGGGAAAACTCGCTGGAGTACGGTGCCGCATATTGTCCGGTGTACTGGCTGCTCATGGTTGTACTAACGCTGGGACGCACTGTTGTCATGAATTTGTTGTAATAGTTATTGTTGCTGCTGTCCGACTGCTGGCTGTTGTGCTTGTCCAGGCTGGGAAAGTGGCCCAAACTGTTGCCGTAGGTGTCAAGGACCTCCTTTTCGCCGGAGCTAGTGCTGGACAGGTGTACGGGTATGACATTGTTGTGTATGATCGTTGTGGTTGGCTGCTGCTTGTTGTACCCACTGGGTTTCTTGTGGTGCACGTAGTGGGTGCGAGGTGGCGCCTCATAGTTCTGCATGGAATAGTACTGCTGGAACGGATTGTTGTGCGGTGACATGATAATCGGTTGTAGAATGGGTGGAGCATAGTAGCCACTATTGTATGCCGGGTTCGGCAGCACCTTGGGCAGATTCTGTGCGGCAATCATCTGCTTGGACAGCTCCAGCACTGTTTTCAGCGTCTCCTCCGATACCTTAGGCTCATGGTCGCTATACTCGTGACTCTGATGCTGACCAGAAGTCTGATCGGAGTTGGAGCCGGAGCCGTACTGAGGTAGTGTGAAGGTAACGGAACCCTCGGGTCGATTGACCACAATCTGCGAGTTGGCATAGCCTGGACCGTAGGAGGAGAAGGGTTGCGTGTTGGATAGGAGTAGCTTCGTCTCCGGCTGCATGCGATGCCTGGTCAGGTGCTCCTGCAGTCGTGTTTTATTCACCGTGGGCTCCGGCAGTGGCACACTTGCTGCTGTCGTGCTGGAGATTGTCAGCGGTGTCGTTGATGTTATTGTCGTTGTCGTTGCGGCTGTGTCCTTGTAGCTGCCCGCAGGATTGAACATATCGTATCGATTTTTCAGATCAAAATGCGCCAGAAAGGCGTTCAGCTGATCGGGTCGCATCTCCAGCTGCGGCTTGTCTGTCTTCTGGTACGTCTGCTGCAGTCCATCAATCAGCTGTGAGAGTCGCTGCAGATGCGCCGTCAGATTGGGATCGATCTGCGGGGATACTTGTGGCCTAGTGGGTGCCAAATGCTCGCCAGCAGGAGCAGCAGTGGGCTGTGTGCTATGACTAACGTTCACTTCGCCCTCGCGATTCTCTGCCTGCGGCGGAATACCATCCAAGTCGACGAGCTCGCCGTCGCCGCTGGAATCGAACTGACTGACGGATGCGCTCTCAAAATCGCTGGATAGTGGTGCTCGCAACACATGCTTGCTGCCGTGATCATCTTCCTGCTCCTCGCTGCTCAACTCGGAGTTTAGGGTAATCTGCACACTTTTGTCGTTGTCCTCATTTAGATAAAGTCCGGTTTCGTCTTCGTTGCGCACAATAATTATGTCGCCATCTTTAGTTGACTGCTTGTTTGGAGGACTCTTGGCTAGTTCGCTTGGCGTGATGCACTCCCAGTCCTCGTCCGGCAGGACACAGGTACCCACGATGTGCTCGTAGACGAGTCCCTCGTTGCATCGAATAGGAATCCAGACGTGCGAGTTGGAAGGCAGATCACGACATCTGTAAAAGGCATCGCAGCGCGTCTTTTGTGGTCGGGTTTTTTCAGGGCATGGTTTACCTGGGGACACCAGGAAAGATGAAAGGAAGTAGTGAATACATATTTGACACTAATGATTTAAATTGACTGGATCTGAAGCCAGTCCACATTGGGAAAAATAGGCTTTTTCGAAATAGAAAACTCCTTAAAACGGGTAGCAAATTGCAAATAATAGAACATTATTTCATAAGAAATATATTTTATGTGCACTAATTAAACGGAAAAGCATTTGTAAGTCTGGTAGTAAGGTTAGAAAATGTTAATCACTTATTTTTAACTGACTGGATCCTCAAAAATCCCACAATACATATTATAAATTTTCACAGCTGCACTGTTTGGATAATTTATCAAATTTAAACTATTTTTATTTCATGACTTTCAATTTCTTGAATATTATTACTCTAACTATTTGTTCACTTTGCCTTTCATGGCTCTTTATCGTACCTTCCGAAAAGTAAAAAATGCTGATTAGAATGCACAAATATATAACGCGTCCATGCATATCGTATATCGATTTCGAGTGTTGATATCCTTGGTACCGTTAATTTATTTTTAAAGCTCTTTTCTAGTTGAGCAAAATCCGACTCCGAAAGCAAACTTCCGCTTCAGACAAAGCGCGCGATACGAATGGCTGCACACTCGAGATTTTTACAACGTTAAATTTTAATAATTTTCACTTTGCGCTTGCGTCGTTAGCGCTCAGAGCCGCAACGCAGAGAAATGTGAGCAGAGTTCCAAAATGAGACTTGAATATAGAGCAAAGTGTGAAAAATACGCGGTGTGCTAGTCCCGACTTGTTGTTGGTACTCTCATCAAATGCAAAGCGCCCAACAAATAAATTCGTTCATTCAGACGGCTAAAGGGAAGGTATTAATTGTTTAAACAAATATTAAAATGGTAGCATTCGAATTAAGAAGAAATTGAAGTAATTTCACTTTTATGCTAGATCGAAAGTTTGTAATAATAGGTTTTATGCTGTATGTTAATCAAATATTTGAATATTACAGTCACTATTTTTATATCAAGTTCTCAAATATAATATATTTTGCGAGTGGATTTATTAATTTATGCCGTACATCATAAATTCCCAAATCCATCGTAGTCTTAGCTTTATATGCATTTATTCATTATAGCTTAAGTCTCAAAAATGGATTATAGCATTCCAAGGGTTTTTAGTATCTTATATTGTTGGTATATTTTGATGCAAAATTTGAACCTAGTCAGTCTAAAGTAATGTGGACACACTGTTTTGTGCACCGTGATTTTGTTGTTTACTTGGGATATTTTGAAAGTAGTGTGTACGCACTTAATATTCCTGGCAAAAGAGCAGTTACTCATATAAAACTTTAAAAAAAGATAAGAATTGTGCATTTGGTTTGAGGTGGCCGTTTGAGCTGTTTAGTTTTAGTGACAAAGTTAGTCCAGAGAAATACAAAATGAAACTTGCCGCGACAATAGTGTCGAGTGAGATTTGTGGACTATCGATAAGACTTCGATGCTCATTTGAAAGTATTTTTTATACTATATACTTTATTATTTAATTGATTAACACAAAGCAATGCAAGACCGATCTCCAACTTAATAAATAATATAAAACTGTAATTTAAATAATTACCTAAATAGGAATTAAAAACTTTTATAATTTTAAAGCTTAGCTATTTCAGTATTTGTAGGGTCTGTGGTATTTTTATGTTAGTCGGACGCGGTAACACTTAGTAGCAACGAAAACTAATTTTTTGCCAATGCATTGATTGTGTCGTTTAAACATTACCAACTAAAATACAAAATGCTAAGCATTAATAGTATTTCGAGAGTAGCGTGCGCGTTATAAATTATATCAAGTAAATCGCCGGATTATTGTTTTTTTCGTTAAAACAAATTTACACACACACACACTGCCAGATAGTGTATAAATTGTAGGAAAACAAGAGCAGGAGGTAAGCGAAACATTTGGGTAGTACAGGTAAAAAACAGATAACTCCCATTTACCGTAGTGCACTGGAATGCGCGTCGCATTTCTTTGTTTTGTTCGTTTGCCAAGAACAGTGGGCGCTAAGTAAAAATCAGTGTCAGCACTGCCGCGACCTTTGCCTCAATTACAAACAAACAGTGACACACATACCCATGCATACAAACGTACCAAACATACACACATACCAGTTTTTTGGCTGTGGTGTGCGTTACATGAGTGCAAGTGTAAAAGTGTTAGTGTGTGCGGGTGTATAAAAAGTGTATAAACCGATATGCTTGCTTCTAAGCACTTACTCTTCAGGTGTCTCAGTGCATGCCACTATGCAGCACCCTACCCGCCCCCGCCCCCGCCCTTTTGTGTATGTGTGTGTGTGTGTGTGTGTGCGAGTGCATTTTTAGGTATTTATTCCCTTTGAATTATATATTGGCTTCTGCATAGATGTCCTTACATATGCATATATGTAAGTAGTGGGTATCTGAAAGGTCCCAAGACGCAGCTGTTGTCTCGCTTCGATGATTACATATGTACATATTTCAGTTTCCTTTTGCCCATTATCGTTGCTTGCCCTCACAATATACATACATATATACATGCGTGCATATCTATCTGTATGTGCATGGAAATACCAGACATACAAACATACTTACATACATGATAAGAGCAGCAACATATTATTCCAGTCTATAATCGGAAGAACTTAATGCATACAGTATATATGTACGTACTTATTAGTAATGAATCTTTGATTGCTTTTGCGCTTCAATTCAAATAGAAAATTTATTACAAATTTGTTTACTTTCCTGCCTAACTTATTTACCAAATCAATCTGCAAACATATAGTATTGAAAACAATAATAATGTACCAACGAATTAACACATTACACAATGAAAAATACTACATAGCAATAATAACTGGAATCAATTGCTAAATTAAAACAATAAATAATGTGTGCTGCATCAATGATGACGATGATTGACCAAATCGTAGACCGAATTGCACTCAATTTACACGTATGCATGTACACAAGATTGTGTATATATAGTGCACACACACACACACACACAAGTGTACAAGTGTACTTTTTTGTTAGTGACTCATTGCGGCGATTATAAAATCCATTCTGGCAGGTAGTTGTGGTTGTAGTTGTAGTCATAGTCGTAGTCAGTCCAAGCCTACAAATGCGTGATATCAAAATTATTCTCAAATACATACAAACGCGAGATATCTGCATATATATATACATACATATGTATATATGTATGTCACCGGGGAAAAATATACGCTAGCTCAAATTGAAAAGACACATTTGTACTTACATATGTTTCTGTACTCAGCAGACGACACTCGGTTCGCGATAGGGAAAGTGTAAAATGCTTGAGCATAACAAAAGTTTATTTAAGTGTAACTTATGCCTTCACATCGATAATTTCTAGAACTTACAATATACGGTTGATTGCGCCTAAACGGTTTTACCAAACACGAGTTATAATTCATGGCTATCATTATTCATAATGACGTTTTATAGAAAACGGATCGATATCAAATAGCTTATTGAGTTGTATAGCAACAATGTGCAAGCTAAGAACAGATTATTGTATTCTACATTTGCCGTATGTCTGCAAAGGGTATTTATTAGTCGGTGCTAATTTATATTTGCCGGACAAATGTAAAAATATCTAATCTGCAGTTGTTATTTATAAGTTACATTATGTTTATGTAGATAAACATGTGATGGCAAAACATGAGTACAGAAATAAAATTTGTGGGTTGCAACAAAGTGTTGCTAAAAAGATTTATGGCAAAACATGAGTTAAAATTCCGCAGGTAATAAAAATAATTTGCGCTGGGTTTGTTTTTTAGCACAATGAGAGTATTTCATAGTCCTGCATAAGCCTTACGATTTTGTTTATCACCTGGTATTTTGCTCCAAATACCTGTATCACAATTCGCTGGAAATCAAGCAATATATATATATATACACATATATTTGTTGCTGCCCATATAACTAAGAGTATTGTTATTGCAAATTTCTCTGACTGTGAGAGTTTTTCGGTTGCTCGCACCTGTACATGTGTGAATTTACTTCCTTCGCTTGCTGGGTGATTGAGCTGGCAATCTTATCAATATTGCTGCCACAATCTCATCGTTGATTGTGCGAACGAAAATTAAACAACTTGTGTCTGCTTCCCTCTTTCCGCAGAGCCCCAGCTGGGCAAGAATACTAGGCGTGAAGGCTAGCTAGCAGCTAGGAGCAGCGATTAAATGGCTGATGGTAATAATCAGGCAGCCGGCGCAGCTTCTCGTGGCCTCGACGCACCACAAACAGTAAACAATGCCGTTGCCAATACAAATGGAGTTGGAGCAACTGGTGTAACAGCGGGAGCCGTTGTGGTAGCCAGCGGAGCTAGTTCGAGCAATGGCAATGGCAATGGCAGCAGCAGCAGCAGCAGCGGAAACGGTAATCAAGGATATTATCAATTGAGCGTGACAAGTGAGTATTGCTTTGGTAGTCTGAAAAGGTAGCAGCCTTTAAGTTTGACTTTCGCTTTACAGTTGAGGAGGCCTCACTGCGCAATAATGGTTTCCTCAAGCCGAATCCCTACGTGGAACTGCTAATCGACAGCAAGAGCAAGCGCAAGACAGATCTGGTAAAGAATAGCTATCTACCCAAATGGAACGAGGAGTTCACAGTCCTGGTAAGTGAATGAGTAAACAGTTTTAGAGACCAAAACTAATTTGACGCTTTCAGATAACGCCCAACTCGAATCTGCACTTCAAGGTGCTGGATCACTCGAGTTTTCGCAAGGATGCTATGCTCGGGGAGCGCGTTATCCAACTGGCCCACATACTGCACCACTACAACGGGCAGTGTGAGTTCCTCGAGCTGACCATCGATCTGTTTGTCACCTCCAAGTCGGACAATCGACAAACCAAAAGTGGCGAGCTCGTCGCCATTCTCAACGGCCTCAAGCTAGACATGAGCAAGGTGGTCCAGCTGCAGCAGAATGGCAGTCAGCCCGTGCAAGCAGTTAATCCTGTTGTGAGCGACGCTGCCGCCGCGGGACGCAGCTGTATGATCTATGGCGGTGTACGAGCGCGTATGCGACTGCGCTCCAGCAATGCGGAGCCGCCGGCGGCTACCCGCTCACCGCTGCCCAACGGCGTGCCCGCGGAGCAGCGACGCTCTGCTGGCGCACCGCCAGTCTGGGAGCAGCAGGTTGCCCAGCCACAGCAGCCGCTGCGCCTGGTCAATGGCAGTAGCGCAGCGGCTGTGCCGCAGACAGCATCCTATCCACAGCAGCCGCCGGCACCGCCCCCACTGCAGGTGCAGCAACGTCCGGTCAGCCAACCGCAATTGTACACGAATGGCCCCATGGAAAATGGAGCGACCTACGTGACGGGTGGAGCCCTGGAGCAGCAGCTAGGATACGCCACCGGTATGCCAGTGAGCAATGGCACGGATACACAGCTGCAGCCGCAGTCGGCGGAGGATGAGCAACTGCCGGCCGGCTGGGAAATCCGGCTGGATCAGTATGGGCGTCGCTATTACGTAGATCACAACACGCGCTCCACGTACTGGGAGAAGCCGACGCCGCTGCCACCTGGCTGGGAAATACGCAAGGACGTGCGCGGTCGCGTCTACTACGTGGACCACAACACACGCAAGACCACCTGGCAGCGGCCGAACAGCGAACGCCTGATGCACTTCCAGCACTGGCAGGGTCAGCGTGCTCATGTTGTGTCGCAGGGCAATCAGCGGTTCCTCTACTCACAGCAGCAGCAACAGCCAACGGCTGTGACGGCGCCGGTGACGCAGGATGACGAGGATGCGCTTGGTGCGCTGCCCGACGGCTGGGAGAAGAAGGTGCAATCGGACAATCGTGTCTACTTTGTGAATCACAAGAACCGCACCACGCAATGGGAGGATCCCCGCACCCAGGGACAGGAAGTGAGCCTCATCAATGAGGGTCCGCTGCCACCCGGCTGGGAGATACGCTACACAGCCGCCGGCGAGCGCTTCTTTGTCGATCACAATACGAGGCGCACGACCTTCGAGGATCCGCGTCCGGGTGCGCCCAAAGGCGCCAAGGGAGTCTATGGCGTGCCGCGCGCCTACGAGCGCAGCTTCCGCTGGAAGCTGTCGCAGTTCCGCTACCTGTGCCAGAGCAATGCGCTGCCCTCGCATATCAAGATAACCGTGACGCGACAGACGCTGTTCGAGGACTCGTACCACCAGATCATGCGCCTGCCCGCCTACGAGCTGCGTCGCCGCCTGTACATAATCTTCCGCGGCGAAGAGGGCCTCGACTATGGTGGCGTTTCGCGAGAGTGGTTCTTTTTGCTGTCGCACGAGGTGCTCAATCCCATGTACTGTCTGTTCGAATACGCGAACAAGAACAACTACAGCCTGCAGATCAATCCAGCATCCTATGTGAATCCGGATCACTTGCAGTACTTCAAGTTCATCGGACGGTTCATTGCGATGGCCCTGTACCATGGTCGCTTCATCTATAGCGGCTTCACGATGCCTTTCTACAAGCGCATGCTGAACAAGAAGCTGACCATCAAGGACATTGAGACAATCGATCCCGAGTTCTACAACTCGCTCATCTGGGTGCGAGACAATAACATTGACGAGTGCGGCCTCGAGCTGTGGTTCAGTGTGGACTTTGAAGTGCTCGGTCAGATCATACACCATGAACTGAAGGAGAATGGCGAAAAGGAGCGCGTTATCGAGGAGAACAAGGAGGAGTACATAACCCTTATGACCGAATGGCGCATGACGCGGTAATTTGCTTGATTAATGCTAACTTTTGCAGATTTGATCGTCTCCTTTTAATTTCGCAGCGGCATTGAACAGCAAACAAAGACGTTCCTGGAGGGCTTCAACGAAGTTGTGCCCCTGGAGTGGCTCAAGTATTTTGACGAGCGTGAGCTGGAGCTCATACTGTGCGGCATGCAGGACGTGGATGTCGAAGACTGGCAACGCAATACAATATACAGACACTACAATCGCAACTCAAAACAAGTGGTGTGGTTCTGGCAGGTGAGCTCAAATCAAATACAATCCATTCCCATACATTTATCTACTACTTGCCGCTTTCAGTTTGTACGCGAAACGGACAACGAAAAGCGGGCCCGCCTGCTGCAGTTTGTGACGGGCACCTGTCGCGTTCCCGTCGGCGGCTTTGCCGAGCTGATGGGCTCGAATGGGCCGCAGCGTTTCTGCATCGAGAAGGTGGGCAAGGAGACGTGGTTGCCACGCTCGCACACGTGCTTTAATCGCCTTGACTTGCCGCCTTATAAGAGCTACGATCAGCTGGTGGAAAAACTGACCTTTGCCATTGAGGAGACTGAGGGCTTCTGCCAGGAATGAGTGGTAGTCGATTTGTGGTCAGTTTGTTGATTAATGTTTAATTCCAATTGAACGTCCCGTTGTCGTCCGTTCCGTTGATAGTTACTGTTATTATTACAAGTCCGCATACATAAACGTATGTATCACTATTGTGTAGACACTATGTTCAGGTTTCCCTTGTGCGGGAGATGCATCCTATTTCTACGTTCGCTTAACCACCAATTGTTTCTAGGCGTCTTTGGCTCAGTCTATATGCACTCCACGTTAAGTTTCGGCCATATGCTCTATTCCTCAATAATAAACACACATACACACACACACATACGCTTTGCGTAGTGTTTTTAAAAAACGAAATTTTAACTTGTTAGTCACTCAAACGGTCCACAAATAAATCTATATAAATATATATAAAAGAAACACGCTGCAACTCGAGCAATAAACGAAGCATGTCAAGTTTTATGTTATTTTATAGTTTTATACAAAGTTGTAAATAATTCAAATTGCCGTTGTCATAAATCAAACAACCATCAGTACGATATAGTAAAGTGCAACCGTGAATGCAATGCATGATAAAAGTTTGTATCTGTTAAGCAATTGTTTAGCACATGAACCCAACTTAAAGAGAACGAGAAAACAAAAATATCATGAGAACTCTTAACACCGCAAAACAAACAAGTTATACTTATTGCAAAACAATTGTAAGAACACACTTAAATCAATAACTATATCATTAAAATAGCAATAATTATTGTTAACAAAATATAGAGCAAACAATTGAGCCGTAACTTGGGTATATATGCAAACTAAAGGCAATTTGAGAACTACTACATATAATGTTAATGTGTAGTTATGGAATCGAGAATTGTGTAAAGCCGTATAAAGTTTATAAATTGTATGATTATATATATGAACAATTATATATTAAATTAGTTTAATGCAACGTGTACTGTATTATATAAAATAAATGCAAAATTATTTAGTGATATGCGAAATAGACTACCGGTAACTGTTGTAACAATATACATACATCTTAGGAATGAGCACATACTTGCCTACATACATTAAAGTTATTAAAGGTATTTCATACAAATGTTAATACTGCTCAGCTGTGCATTTGCGTCAGTAATTAAAATCATTTCAGTGCACTTGGACAGGTAAGCAAACGGAAAATTCAATTTTGTTTGATTTATTTAATTATAACATGATTTTAGTGCACGGGATGCTATTTCATTGTCCGCTCTATTTATTATTTAACTTCAATTTCAACATCGATAAGATAAATAAATAATTATCGAAGTTGCATTGTCGATCGATGTAGGTATGCTATTATTATCGAATACATTCTACAAGGTGGCAGCACTCGTTGTCCTTTGCGTCAGTGCAAAATCTCAGTAATGAGCCATTTAGTTATTTGATTGTGGATTTCTGTGTATAATTCTTAAAATTTGCTCTCGAACAAAAAACAATCACAATGGATTACAAACCCCTTCCTCCACTAGCAATTCAAGTGACGAACATCGACAATGATCGCAAAATAAAGGAAGAAGATTTACGGTATGCATATTTTGTATTCTATTCGTTTAAACTGAAACTGTATTGCAAGGTACATTTTAAGATGGGCTAAGGAAATGCTGCAGACACCACAACACAGGACAAATAGCGCCTTTAAGGAAAATCTGGAGACAATGCCACCTCCGGCTCAAGCCCTTTTAAGTAATAAATGTCCCAATTTAAAAGACTTAGTATCAGGAGGAACTGTTGTTAATGCCGCGCCGCACAAAGGAAATGCTAGAGTCGCCCCTCCATAGGGAAATGAATACAATGAAAACACACAAACATTTACGGTACGCATAGGCTTTACTAAATTAGGTTTAAATGCAATTGTATTACGGAGATCAACTTTCAGGTGTATTACAGAGACTCGCAAGACTAAGGCAATGTTGCAGTCACCACTAGACATGAAGAAATGCTTGGAATCGCCTTTTAAGACTCCAGCAACAACTAAATATAAATGCTCAAATTTAACAGACCCAATGTCGGAGGAGCTGCTTTTAATGCCACGCCGCACAAAGGAAATGCTAGAGTCGCCCCTGCACAGGGAAATGAATACAAAGAAAAGTTCCAGAGATGTGAAAACACACAAACATTTACGGTAAGCATAGGTTTTTATACTCTATAATGAAATTGTGTTACGAAATTAACCTTTCAGGTGTGTCACAGAGACTCGCAAGACTAAGGAAATGCTGCAATCGCCCCTAGACATGAAGAAATCCTTGGAATCGCCTTTTAAGTCTCCAGCAACAGCCAATGCAAAATGTTCAAATTTAATAGAGTCAATGTCGGAGGAGCTTCTTTTAAGACCGCGACGCACAAGAATTGCTAGAATCGCCACTGCACAGAGAAAAGAGACAAAGGATATCGGCAGAGATTCCAACAGACGCAGCCAATATTTACGGTATGCATATTTTTATGCCACAGAACCCGTGAAAAATGGGTAAAAAGGGTATAATGAAGTTGTGCAAAAGTATGTAACAGGCATAAGGAAGCATCTCCGACCATATAAAGTATATATGTTCTTGATCAGTATCAACAGCCGAGTCGATCTAGCCATGTCCGTCTGTCTGTCCGTCTGTCCGTCTGTCCGTCTGACCGTCTGTCCGTCTGTCCGTCTGTCCGACTAGCTCCGTCTGTCTGTCGCGTATGAACACACAGATATCAGAGACTACAAAGAGCTAGAGACTTCATATTTGGAACATAGGATTCTCCTAATCCCCGGGACAGATCAAGTTTATTAAAATTTATCGATAGCTCGTCCCGTTCAAAAGTTATCGATAAAATTCGATTTCAGACCAGCGCGTTTTGGATATAACTTACAAGTTATAAAGAGCTAGGAGGCCCCTAATTTGACATGTATAATCTCGAATAGCATACACATGAACAAATTTTTCACTTTTTGGATACCACCCCCAAACCCCCCAAAAGTTAAAAAAACGCATTTTTGAAGGTGCGACCTTGCAATTTGGTTTGGTCACACATATTATCGACAATTGTTTGCCCCAAAAATTTCAATAAGATCGGACGATAAACACGGAAGATAGTTAAGATTTAACTTTCCATTATGTGGGGCGCAGCAAGCTAACAGCTTAGACCGCCTTGCACTCGCTTTGTACTAGCTTGGCTTGTACTGCAGCATGTGTGTGTTGAGAGTGATATGAATGATTGTAAGGACTGGGTTCAGGGTATCTCGTAGTCGGGCACTCCCGACTAGAGCACTCTTACTTGTTAGTTTTTGTTTTGGCCTAAACGGAAAGTATATAATAAGATCAACTTTCAGATCTCAGACAAAGCCACGCACCAACTTAGCAGACTTAATGTCGGAGGAGCATCTCTTGGAGCCGCGCCGCACAAAGGATTTGCTAGAGTCGCCACTGCACAGCCCTGAAATCTTTCGTTCGATTTCCACTTCTAAATTTCCTGCGACATCTGCGTCGAAGCTGATGGATATTGGTATGCCGCATAAGCCAAGGCGCAAGTTGGATTTCAACAAAGAAACTGTGCACAAAATGGAAGACCGTATTGTGAGCTACCTCAAGCAGGTGCCTGAATTTCGTGTGATCGCAATTCGAGGCCTGGTGAAAATGAGAGTACATGACTTTGTGGGCATTATCAATCATTTACTGAAATTTACTGGCATTCTGCTACAACGGCTGAACACAATTAACTACATTGATCAGACGATTCTTGCGATGCGCCAGCTGCACTACCCACACGAACTCAGCAAATCAGGCTTACAGATGCCCTCTTTATCAATTCAGCCTGTTTTGCTAATGCTCGATTTTCTCTTGGATTTTGCGCCGATAGGTCATGATAGCGATTTCGACAGCTTTCAATTTTATGAGGAGGAATACGCAATATGGCGTTTCACGCATACAAGTGAAGCAAATGACATCGCGAAGCTGGAGCTGGAATCGGTGAAGCCGGAACAAGTTGAGACGGTCCTATTAGATCAGCAGCTACGTGACTTACTAGAAGAAGAGTCTAATCTGCAGACTCAGCTTACTGAGGATCTGGATAAGTTGGACGCGCTAAAGCAACAGTCCAAAGACTATCAAGAGACACTGGCTCAGCTGTGTATTGAAATATGGCGCAAAAACCAGCAGCTAAGAGAATTGAAAGCTGATATTAATCATATGCCCAAGTAATAAGATTTTATGACAACTAACTGCAGATGCATTTTAGTGAATTGCAGGAGATCGCTGAGCGAACAAGCAATTATCTACCAAATAATATAAAGCATTTGTATATAATTATGAGCTCTTTGAGATTACTATGAGAGCTCTCTATTAATACATCTGACTTCGAAAACATCTCAGAGCGTCAACATTGTAAATTGTGGGAACCAAGGGAATGCATGCTCAAGACATAATAAAGTCTACATTAAAATATAGTCTCGAACATTGATTATACTCTTTTAATGTAGTTTGTTGTTACAATTACAATATAAAAATTCATAAGAAAATACGTACAAAATCCTTAGTGAAGATAAACAAAACTAATTAATTAATACATTATTCAATCGAATTGTATGTGTGCCTTCGTATTAGCAGTGGTTATGAAAAATTAAGTTATGAAAACAGCAAACCGAATCCAGCCTAGTCTTCCAAAGTGCAATGTCAATTCCGTCTGCCAGTCTACTTCTTGGCCATGTTTGACAATTTGGCAATGCCAGCTGTGTTTTTATACTCTTTTCGAAGAAAATAGTATATTAAGTTTGTGCTGAAGTTTGTAACACATAGAAGGAATCGTCGGAGACCCCAAAAGTTCCTGCCAGTATGCTTAGAATGACAATACAAATGGATCTAGCCATGTCCGTCTGTCTGTCTGTCTGTATGTATGCAAACTAGTCCCCAGTTTTTAAGCTATCGGGATAAAACTTTGCACAGACACTTATTATTCAACGGGACAGCACATTGGTCGGAAGTTAAGTAAGTACTATAAAATCTATATATACATATATAATTAGTTAATTTTTGTTTTCCAATAGGTCGCCAGCGCAGCATAGGACATCAGAACAGACAAAAACAACAACAAACACAACAACATCATCATTATCATTATCATCATCATCATCATCATCATCATCATCATCATCTTCATCATCATCATCATCATCATAATCATAATCATCATCATCATCATCATCATCAACACAACAAACACAACAACAACAACAAAAACAACAACAAACAACAATAATCAATAAACACAAAACAACCATCAACTGACAAGAAAGCAGCAACATCTTAGCTTAATAAGTAAACTTAAAACATTGCTTTTTATATAAATATTGTAATATTAAATGTATTCTTAGGATAATACAAAATATACTATATACTATATATTTATAGTTAAGAAAAATATAAATATTTATACACATTTGTAGAATAAAAGAAGAAAATAAACGATTTATCAAAAATCAACGTTTTTTATTTGAATGTATTAGTTTAGAGCTGAGAGCCATGCTCAGAAGTTCTACTCAGGGTTATTTGCTCTTTTCCCTCAAGGTCAAGCAAAAATGAAAAACGAAAAATTCGTCGTCTATCTGCTGATTTCTGTGCGCCTGGTACTTCGACCAGAGAAACATACGAAAATTGGCCTTTGCTCGAGACTAAAACGAACACTGACAACTGCACGCAGCTCCGCTCTGTGCTCTGGGATATTCTCTGTGAAAGGGAAATTCTCCCTCAAGGTCATGCAAAAATTAAAAAAAACGAAAAATTCGTCGTCTATCTGCTGATTTCTGTGCGCCTGGTACTTCGACCAGAGAAACATACGAAATTGGCCTTTGTTCGAGACAAAAACGAACACTGACAACTGCACACAGAAGATCTAAGCAAGCCGAGCTCTGAGTGTAGGGAAATGTTCTCTCAAAGGGAAATTCTCCCTCAAGGTCATGCTAAAACAAGTAAGAGTGCTCTAGTCGGGAGTGCCCGACTAGGAGATACCCTGAACCCAGTTCTGACATCCATTCATACTTGCCTAATAGTGTGCATACACATACAAACACACCACCACATTACTGCAAGCTGTGAAAACGGTTTAAGCAGTTATCTTGCTTTTTCACTGAGCCCCACACAATGGAAAGTAAAATCTTAAATAACTTCTGTGTTTACTGTCCGATCTTTCTAAAATTTGTAGGACATAACATTGGCTATAAAATGTGTGACCAAACCAAATTGCAAGGTCATACCTTCAAAAAATGAGTTTTTTGCACTTTTGGGGGGATTGGGGGTTGGTATCCAAAAAGTGAAATATTTGTTACATGTGTATGCTATTCGAGATTATACATGCCAAATTAGGGGCCTCCTCTAGCTCTTATAACTTGTAAGTTCTAGCCCAAAAACGCTGGTCTGAAATCGAAATTTATCGATAACTCTTCAACGGGACGAGTTATCGATAAATTTTAATAAACTTGATCTGTCCCGGGATTACGAGAACTTATGTTCCAAATATGAACTCTCTAGCTCTTGTAGTCTCTGACATCCGCGTGTTCATACAGACAGACGGACGGACGGACGGACGGACGGACGGACGGACGGACGGACGGACAGACAGACAGACGGACATGGCTAAATCGACTCGACTGTTGATACTGATCAAGAATATATACTATCATATGGTCGGAGATGCTTCCTTATGCCTGTTACATACTTTTTGCACAAAACCATAATACCCCTTTTACCCATTTTTAATGGGTTCAGGGTATAATTAAAAGCAGAAGCGTCATCGTTCATCTAGCAGAATTATGTGCGCCTGGTACTTTCTGACGAAAAATAGCATTTGGCAAAGCAGATCTGCTGCTTCAGACACCCTAAAGATATGCAACAATGAAATTTACTTCTCATTCAAGGTCGCGCTAAAATCTAAAACAGAAAAATCATCATCCATCTGCCTGATTCTGTCGCCTGGTGCTTTAAAAAGAAAAACTAAGTTTCTGGGTTGGTATTTCATTTATTTAAAATGCAATATATAATACAAAAACAAGTAAGAGTGCTCTAGTCGGGACTGCCCGACTAGGAGATACCCTGAACCCAGTTCTGACATCCATTCATACTTGCCTAATAGTGTGCATACATACAAGCACACACATACTGCAAGCAGTGCCTGCGGTTTAAGCAGTTATCTTGCTTTTTCACTGAGTCCCACACAATGGAAAGTAAAATCTTAAATAACTTCTGTGTTTATTGTCCGATCTTTTTGTAGGACATAACATTGGCTATAAAATGTGTGACCAAACCAAATTGCAAGGTCATACCTTCAAAAATGAGTTTTTTGAATTTTTGGGGGGTGGTATCCAAAAAGTCAAAAATTTGCTACATGTGTATGCTATTCGAGATTATACATGCCAAATTAGGGGCCTCTAGCACTTATAACTTGTAAGTTATAGCCCAAAAACGCTAGTCTGAAATCGAAATTTATCGATAACTTTTGAATGGGTCGAGTTATCGATAAAATGAAATAAACTTGATCTGTCCCGGCACTACGAGAACTTATATTCCAAATATGAAGTCTCTAGCTCTTGTAGTCTCTGATATCCGCGTGTTCATACAGACAGACGGACGGACGGACGGACGGACGGACGGACGGACGGACGGACGGACGGACAGACAGACAGACGGACATGGCTAAATCGACTTGGCTGTTGATACTGATCAAGAATATATATACTTTATATGGTCGGAGATGCTTCCTTATGCCTGTTACATACTTTTGCACAAAACCATAATACCCTTTTTACCCATTTTTAATGGGTTCAGGGTATAAACAGAATTTATCAAAAAATAATTGTAATTATAAATGAAATGTAATATTTTATTTTTAAATACATTCTTATAATAAATTTTAATAAACGGAAATAAAGCAAATACTTTTAAATTAACTGAGTAAATTATTTATTTGCTTGATGACATTAAAAATGGTGACGTTGTTGCGTCTGAGGAACTTCAAATTTTCCAGTATTTTTTGGTGGTTTTCCGTATAACATCATCTTGGTAGCCAGGCAATGGATCCGCTTCTAGAGATGTCCTTGAAGATCAAAATGTATACCTACAAAGAAAATTGGCAATTATTAAATAATTTAAAATTTAGATTTTTATACTCTTTTCGAAGAAAATAGTATATTAAGTTTGTGCTGAAGTTTGTAACGCATAGAAGGAAGCGTCGGAGACCCCCAAAAGTTACTGCCAGTATGCTTAGAATGACAATACAAATTGATCTAGCCATGTCCGTCTGTCTGTCTGTCTGTCTGTCTGTCTGTCTGTCTGTCTGTCTGTATGTATGCAAACTAGTCCCTCAGTTTTTGAGCTATCGCGATAAAACTTTGCACAGACACTTATTATTCCAGGGGACCACTATATCTTATAGCTGCCATACAACTCGAAGTCGGTTTTGGCCATATATCCCATGTTTTTTAATCTATCGCGATGAAACTTTGCACTGATACTTATTATTAAAAGAGACATCACATTGGTTGGAGCCGGCTGGATCGGATGACTATATCTTATAGCTGCCATACAACTCGAAGTCGGTTTTGGCCATATATCCCATGTTTTTTAATCTATCGCGATGAAACTTTGCACAGATACTTATTATTCAAAGAGACATCACATTGGTTGGAGCCGGCCGGATCGGATCACTATATCTTATAGCTGCTATACAACTGGCAATGAATTAAATATTCTTAGAACAAAAAAAAATGTTACGCGACAAAACGATTTTGTACAGCTTATGAAATTTCAGTGGTGCAGTTGGCAGAGTGAAAATTGCCTATAGGTTCGAAAAGAGTATAAAATCTTCGGCACGCCGAAGATAATCCTTCCCCACTTGTTTTTATATAAGTTTGTTTATTTTTTAGCAACTCAAAATTAAACGACTGAATTTGATTTTAATTTCGCTAACAAGTTGTTTATACTCTTTTCGAAGAAAATCGTATATTAAGTTTGTGCTGAAGTTTGTAACACATAGAAGGAATCGTCGGAGACCCCCAAAAGTTACTGCCAGTATGCTTATAATGGCAAAACAAATTGATCTAGCCATGTCCGTCTGTCTGTCTGTATGTATGGGATCTAGTCCTAAATAAAGCAATCGCGATGAAACTTTGCACAGACAGTTATTATTAAAATGTGCAGCACATTGGTCGGAGCCAGCCGTATCGGACCACTATATCTTATAGCTGCCATACAACTCGAAGTCGGATTTGGCCATAAATCCCATGTTGTCAAAGCTATCGAGAATAAAGTTTGCACAGATGCTTATTTTTTGAACAACATCACATTAGTCAGAGCCGGCCAGATCGGTTCACTATATCTTATAGCTGCCATACAACTCGAAGTCGGTTTTGGCCATATATCCGATCTTTTCAAAGCTATCGCCTTAAATTTCCTTGTACAATTGAACATCCTTATAACTCATCAATGTTTAAAATTTCAAATCGATTCAGTTATAACTAGCTTATATATGTGTCGTTAAATATTTCGGTGCTGCAGTTGGCAGTGTGAAAATTGCCTAAAGGTTCGAAAAGAGTATAAGATCTTCGGCACGCCGAAGATAATCCTTCCCCACTTGTTTTTTTTTTGTTTGCCGACAATTGTGCCCATCAAGGACATGCATCAAGTACTTCAGGTGCCCTCTCGTGTGTCCTCTTGATCGCCAATTGCGTTATCAGTAAATTATATTTGTGTGCGCCTCGCTCGCTTGCTGCTTCTAGCTGGCGTGTTTTGCCCATTTGTGTCCCTGTTGACTACGAAGCTGTTGTTTTCTTGTTGCCCCGATTGTTGTTGTTGCTGTTGTCTTGTTTGTGCAGCATTTTGGCGCTTTTCTGCTGATTTATGCAAAACTGTGGCATTTTTCAATTGCGTTTTCGCACGCGTCCTGCAGGACCTGCTGTTGCTATTGCTGCGGCTGCTGCTGCTGCGGCTGCGGCTCCTTCGCGTCGCCTTGTTTGTGCAAATGGGCGCGCCACACAATTTTCACACATTTGCGCAACTTTGCTTTCGAATGTGCAACACATTGGCGCGCTCGAATTGTTGCTGGTCTTGTTCTTGCGCTGTTTGTTTATGCCATGCCTCTGCTATTTTTGAGTAGGTGGCAGCGCTGAGCTATGTGAGGAGGAGGCTGGAGAAGGGTCACAAGGACACACACACGGGCACGGGACCAGAAAAACAGGACAAATATCTGCAGCTTCTCTGCACGAGTTGTTCCCAACTGCATTTTATTGTCCTGGCGCGAGTGTGTGTGTGTGTGTGTGTGTGTGTGTGTGTGTGTGTGTTGCATGTGCATGTGTTTATGCTCATGTGTGGATTCATGGATATCCGGATGCACGCTTCGTTTTGCGCATTTACGGCCAAGTGATAACTTTCACGTGGGTTGCCTTAATAGTTTTTGGCCGGCAGCATTTGAATCGCGCTTACTAATAAAGTAAATAAAAAAGAAAGCCAGTGGCAATGGCTGCGTTCATGCGAAAAATATTTGCTATTTCTGGGGGGTGTCAAAATGAAATAAACTCATTTTTATCCTTGCTAATAATATTAAATTTGATTGCCTTTGTGTTTTATGTCACACATTTATCAGCCATAGGTGAACATTATTAAATATCTTGGTAATTAAAGATATGACAGACGTTGCGTGCTTATGTTTATGTATCTCTAGTTAAAAGTGTGAATGTTTACTAATGATTAGATTGATATTTGGGGATATAGTTATAGTTAGTATTAAAAGCAGAATAGATTCCAGTATATGCATGTACAAATATTAGTGATACAACTGTCTTTGTAGATAAATAATGATAAAATAAAAACCAATCAATGGTTAAAAAGTTAATCCAAAAAAATACAGTCTCTACAAAATTAATATATTTTTCAAAAAGTAAATAATCGACTAGCAAAATAGAATAAATATTTCTATGAATTAAAGTATATATAAAAATATCGTTTATGTATAAAATTGTTTACTTTTTTGACAAAATTATAGCAGTGTAAAATGTTGGATTCGCCTAAATGCGAAATGTTAGTGTAGAATTTGCACATGAATTTCGAATGCAGTGACTGCCATTAAGGCCATAAACTAAACGATCCTAATTCGCGACGAGCGTTTCGATTTATGCACTTTGACAGCGTGGAAATTTCGGTGTTAATCATACGCCCGGTTGCGCCCAATTGTATCCTGTTGCACAAAGCGAATATGAACACATGACGCCATAATGGAGGTACTGGCAGGGAATGATTCAGTTATCAGCGCGTTATCTAATATGTTGTTAAACAGTTAAATAAATTAGCACATTGCCGCACAGAGAACGGCAGCTGCAGTGACAATAATTTATGTTGATGCAACTGAAAAACAACAACAAGAAACAAATTTATTGGCGCATAACTCAACCGAAATATGAATGGATGGATGCAAGTTACAATTTATGGCGGAGGATAAGAACAACCACCGAGGGGAGCTGTCAAATACAGTAAAAAATTACGCTAGTTACACTAAAGACAATGACTGCAGCGATAGCATGAAACGGCTGCTGAAACAGCCCAAATGCAATTGTCACACGCACACAGGATGCGAAATGCTGAAATCATAATGGGTAGTCCCAGAGGGCAGCTGACGGTGGACAGTGGACGACTAGGCCTAACACAGAATAGGCTGTCCGGGAATCGGGTTCCAGCGACACTATCGCTGTTTTCGTCAAGGCAGCAGCCAACTGCAGCAAACAGGCTCTGGAGCATATGTCCTTAAGGTAGAAAATGGCATTCGCTTGGCTGGCTTTGAAGTGGGGTCGCTTGACATTGCCATTAGCATTGTCACATATTGATTCGATAAAACGTTTTGGCAATCAATTCTGAAATTATGCGATTTAATTGAAAGAACTTATTATTATAATTATTATTCAAACAATTTTTATTATTAATAACCTTAATTTGATCTTTTTTAATTTATTACCTTTTCGTGGTACAAGCATACAGAATATAAGTAGATTAGTTACACGAAATAGTTTGCTTAACTTTATATTTGAAATTTTGGTCAACTCTAAGTTAACTTTTCAAAATTTTCCATTTCTTTCTTAATTATACCCTGAACATATTAAAAATGGGTTAAAAGAGTATAATGAAGTTGTGCAAAAGTAAGTAACAGGCATAAGGAAGCATCTCCGACCATATAAAGTGTATATATTCTTGATCAGTATCAACAGCCGAGTCGATTTAGCCATGTCCGTCTGTCTGTCTGTCTGTCTGTCTGTCTGTCTGTCTGTCTGTCCGTCCGTCTGTCTGTATGGGCACGCAGATATCAGAGACTATAAGAGCTAGAGACTTTATGTTTGGAATATAAGTTGTCGTAGTCCCGGGACAGATCAAGTTTATTTCATTTTATCGATAACTCATCCCGTTCAAAAGTTATAAATTACGATTTCAGAGTAGTGGTTTTGAATACCACCCCCCAAAAGTTAAAGTTAAATTTCAATAAGATCGGACAATAAACACAGATGTTATTTAAGATATAACTTTCCATTGTGTGGGGCTCAGTAAAAAGCAAGCTAACTGCTGAGACTGCTTGCACTGCTTGTACTGCTTGATTAGTATGAATGATTGTAAGGACTGGGCTCAGAGTATTTCGTAGTCGGGCACTCCCGACTAGAGCACTCTTACTAGTTTTAATTAGGTAGTGTATACATTTTTGAGTTGTAACCAACGATTTTGGCTCTCGGGGTGTAATTTCCCACTTAGCTCTAAACTCGCAACATCATCGTGAAGGCAATACTTTATGGTCATCTTATGCTTGCAGTGTGTGAATTCATTTAATGAGAGACTCAAATGAGTGTGGCAGGAGATGGAGCAAGATGAACAGTCAGCAAATGGGACACTTGACATCAGTTTATGTAGCACAAGTTGTGCAAATGCATAATTATGTCTATGAGGGTATTTCAGATTACAGGCTAAGAAGCAACGGCATGTTGATATATATAGATTTACAAGGTAATTGGATTCTCGTAGTGTCCCACATTATGCGTTCCAAATAATCTAAAAAGCAAGTAACGATGTTAAAACACGAAATCCCTGCAGCAATGCAGCAGTCAAATATTATTGCTCTGGGCAAATAACATGAAATTATTGGTACACTCAAAAAACAATAATATGCGATTTTTGTGTAGATGTAAAAGATACATGACATGTAGTAGAAATATAAATATTATTTTGGATTTTCGGTTTTTGTATGTATACTTTTCTTTTACATTTTATAGTATCTATTTAATGGGAAAATTTATATCTGAAAACCATTTGTAGGACTTATAAAAAGTTTAAATAATTAAGATATTTTGGGAATTGGCGATTAAGAACATATTATAAATTTTTCTGGTTTTTCAAATGCCTGTTTTTTTTTTGCAGTGTAGCTTGCATGGGATGTGTTTGTGTATGGTGGCCGTTTAAGCTAATTGATTTTGTTGGCTTTTGCCTGCTCTAGGCCCTTTGAACTATAAATCGGATTTGCTTTATAGGTGCAGCTTGAATATAGATGGAAATTCAAAAGGAGAAACCAGCTAAAGCAAACATTACCATTAGGATGCCTCAAAAACAATGACAGGTAAAATTTGTCGAGCGACAACAAAGTGAAGAGCAGTTGCAATGTTTTATAGGAACATAAGTGCTGATTTTTAAATATTTAAGGACATGACAAAGTGACAATTACTATTATGCCTATTATTATTATAAGTTTGTTGAGTCAACAGTGCCTTGTAGAACAATTAAAACAAAACTTAAGACTTTAGAATAAACTTGGCTTTGTAAGCGTCTATTAACTTAATTGTGTTTGTACTTTGTTTATGTCCATAATTAGCTGTGATTTCTGTTGTAATGAAAGTGAGGTGACACAAATCTGAAGGCGGTGCCCGGAACGGATGGCGTGACTTTTGTTAAAGCAAGGACACGAGCTTGCAAACACAAACATCTAAGACTTTGAATAACTTATGTACATACAATAATTTGATCACAGCGTATAAAAAGCAAAGTAAGCTGGCATTTGCCAACTTTTGGCTTGCAGCGAAGACGCCAGTAATTTCTTAAAAGTGATCGGCTTTCAGCAATACGAATAATGATTGCCACCACTGAACCACCAATTGCGAGCAGCTTCTACAGGATTCCTCGTATCTCTGGCCTAATTGTGGGCATTTGGCCACAACAACAACGCAGTTGGCATACAATTATCATCTGTGCGTTTAGTTTGTTTGTCGTTTCTTTGGGTGCATGTGGCGAGACTCTATACGGCTTTCGCAATATAGACAAGTTAGTCAAGGCACTCGAGGCATTTTGTCCCGGCACTACCAAAGCCGTCAGTGTGCTCAAGCTGTGCATATTCTTTCTGTACCATCGTCAGTGGTTCGCATTTGTGCAGCGATTGCGTCAAATGCTCTTCGCCAGCAGAAGCGATGAGGCTCAGCAGATGCTCCTTGGCATCTCATCGATAGCCAATCGCCTCAGTCTGCTGCTGCTTGCCTCCGGATCGGCAACGAATACCGCATTTAATGCCCAACCGCTGATCATGGGATTTTATCGCTGGTCGCGCGACCTTCCAGGACAAATCGAGCTGCCCTTCAATATCATGTAAGTTGGGAGTGTAACGAAGATTGTTACTTCAACTTTATGTTAGATAAGTCGCTGAACAAATGGGGAAGGATTCTATTCGGCGTGCCGAAGATCTTATACTCTTTTCGAAGCTTTAGACAATTTTCACTCTGCCAACTGCAGCACTTTCATTAGCTGTAAAAATTCATATCATATGAATTATAGTTTTCTATTGAAATATCAAAATTTATTTCCAGTTGTATGGCAGCTATAAGATATAGTGGTCCGATCCAGCCGGTTCCGACCAATGTGCTGTCCCTTTAAATAATAAGTCTCTGTGCAAAGTTTAATCAGTATAGCTTAATAACTGAGGGACTAGTTTGCATACATATAGACAGACAGACAGACGGGCATGGCTAGATCAATTCGTTTTGTCATTCTAAGCATACTGGAAGTAACTTTTTGGGGTCTCCGACGCTTCCTTCTATGCGTTACAAACTTCAGCACAAACTTAATAAACTTTTTTCTTCGAAAAGAGTACAAAAAGAATTCGTGACAGCTAGTTCCTAAACAGAAAAATAATAGCTAAATAGTTTGCGTTCTTTCTTGAAATTTCAAGTGCGTACTTCTCCTAACGAATATTCTAATTTATGTTCAGTGTAACGATGTTTATCTGATTAACATGCAAACACCTTACATAATTACACTTTGCATTCATTTAAGTAAATTTCCACTCCCATTTAGACTACCCGGCTTTGCCACAGAACGTTCTTGGTTTCCCCTCAGCTATTTGCTGCTGACTGCCTCCGGTGCCTGCACCGTCTTCACCTTCAGCTTTGTCGACGGTTTCTTTCTGTGTAGCTGCATGTACATCAGCGGCGTATTTCGGGTGGTGCAGCAGGACATTCGGGGCGTATTCGCTGATCTGGCTGGAGGTGTGTAAGATGTCATTGAAAATGAATTGTTTGCTGGCTTATAGAAATTTGCATTTTGCACTCCCACACACAGTGGAGTTTTTTACGGCATCTATGAATGCTGACATACGGGCCAAACTTGGCCGTATCATTGAGCGCCACAATGCGATTATCGATTTGTGCTCGGACCTATCGCGCCAGTTTACCGTTATCGTTTTAATGCACTTCCTGTCCGCAGCTTTCGTTCTCTGCTCGACCATTTTGGATTTAATGTTGGTAAGCCTGCAAAAAGTTTTCCACTTTTATTATACGCTGAATTCATGAAAGGTGTGTAAAATGGGTATGATAAGGTATTGCAAAAGTATGTAAAGAAGCATCTCTGGCTCCATAAAGTATATATATATATTCGATAAGTATAAACAGCTGAGTAGATCTAACCATGTCCGTCTGTCTGTCCGTATATATGAATGACTGTCAGCATTGTGTTCAGGGTATCTCCTAGTCAGGCACTCCCGACAACAGTACTATTACTTGTTTTTGTTTGTCCGTTATAAGCGCATGAGTTACTGTGTTACTGTGCCAAACAGTTTTCACTGCGCCTTTCACGTGTTTTCCGGTCTGGGTTTGAAGCCAAAAACGTTGGAAGCCTTAAGAGTCCTTAATGGAGTCATCGTACTATATGGTTTCAGAACTCGCACATAGATACTTTGTAATATTTATAGTTTTGGAGAATTTTTGAGTCTTTATTTTTGGTTTTTTATTTTTAGACACTGTATCGCGTTTTTTTCAGAGAAAGAATGGAAAAACTAAAAAAAATTATACTTTTCGGAATACAACAAATATTTAAATTAGAGCACTAAATGATGGGTCATGTTACATGGACTAAAACGGTATACTCCTGATACGCACACACTTGAGAATCTTCTAAAACTTATAATAACATTAAGCTTAAACGATGCGATTTGCAGAAGCTCGTCAAACAGCTTGCAATTAGGCATTAAAACTAATTGATGAGCTTTAGCCATTTCTTTGCAATTAATGACAGCTCTTATCGCACTCTCCTCTACCACATGCAACTCCCATCCGCATCCGCATCCGCATTCGCATCCAACATCCATGCCACAAAACTGGACCAACCAATGCAAACCGAACACATCCTCGCTGAGCGGCTTAACCTACATTTGCTACAGCGTGGCTGCGTTGACGCAGCTCTTCCTTTACTGCTATGGTGGCAATCATGTCAGCGAGAGTGTTAGTAATTTTCATGTTTTCACACTGTAATATCAATTTGGCGCCATCAAAAATTATGCGCCAAGCACAAATTGCACTTGTGCTAAAATTGTAATTACACAACAAAGATGTTTCAGCGTGTCTTCCACACCATTTACCATCTGGAAATTCTCTGCTTCCCCATAGAGCCTGGCCATCGCTGATACTCTCTACGACATTGAGTGGTACAAATGCGATGCGAGTACTAGGAGAATGATTTTAATGATACTGCGCCGCTCGCAGCGGGCAAAAACAATTGCGGTGCCATTTTTTACACCCTCGCTGCCGGCCTTCAGTTCGGTATGGCTTGATTATGAAAATAGATGCTCAAATTGCTCACTCGTCTTCTGTTTTCTTGTATCACTCGCAGATACTTAGCACAGCCGGCTCATATATCACGATGCTGAAGGCGTTTCTGTAAGCCAATGCGGCGTATGATTGATATGCGGATGCGAATTGGACTTCAAATTGCCTCACTCAAGTCTTGTTTCTATTTAAATGTATTGTCATTGAAAACAGCGCAACAAGTTGGCCAGCAGTGAAGCCTCTGTGTTTGGTTTATTAAAATTAATAAAAATAATTATTAAAATATTTTTTTGTATATGAGCAAATATTTTTCTGTTAAACAAAAGATTACAGCAGAATTCGGTTTCAAGCATTAAGGTGTCGACTTTGTTTCTTTCATTGAAATACAATTAAAATGCAATCAATCAATATGGAATTTCATTGAGTTGGAGCCCATATATTTTCCTTTAAAAAATGTGCATAAAAAGCAGAACATATTCTTTATATAGAAATATAGCTGAATATGTTTTTTACATTACAAGCATGTGTATTGTTTACTCTGTGAATAAAACAAAAGCAATATATTAAACTATACAAACAAACACAGGAATAAAATATGCTGATGCCTTGAAAAGGAATTTTTGTTGTCTTGGACTCACCTTCATCGATTTCCACAGTAAACACATGAGCTTTTATAGTAATTTAATTTATTAGAGAATTAGTTCATTTTTACCATCACATACATACTCACATACATACATACATTGTTTAAAATCTGCTCACTTCCTTACAAATACTAAATTCATGTCCACAATTATAATATATATTTTAAATACTATTATTTGTTTTCACTATCAAATTTAGTGGCAAATTACATACATATTTATTGGATTCACACATACATACTAAGTAATGTTTATTTTTCATCTAAATAATGTTCGCATTTCTGTTAAAATACTATATTACAAATGTAAGTCTGTCTCACGTGTACATACTTTTGAGGCGGACTGTCGTCTCGTGCTGTGATAAGAAAGAGTAAAAGTATAGTTTTTATGAGTTGTATCCTTTTAGCTGAAGCCCCATCCTTTCCGCCTCCTTCTTCTGTCTTTACTTGTAGTAATTGCTTAATGTTTCACTTTTTTATTTTTACACAATTAAATGTAAATATTGAAAGGAACACACAGAGAATGTCTGAAAGGGAAAACAAGGAAGGCAATGTTGATGTATGTTGTTTGTATGTCCTTTCCTTAAGCAATTATTAGCTATATTCTTAGATTGCATCTTTAGATGTTGAGATGTTGAGATGGCTGACGAGACTAGTAACTTTCAGTTTGTCAGCCAATAACTGGCCATATGTATTACCAGCACAGAGCACAATATGAATCCCAGATGCTGCTGCATGTCCTTGCAGAATAAGGAGAACGCCGCGCTCTTTTGCATTGCCGCCGGGCTTTCATCTGGAAAAGAAAAACAACGGAAAACAAGAAAGAAAGATGAGCAAATAACCTGAGTGACTGTAAGTGAAATTCAAATTTCCTTTAGTACAGCAAATAACATTATATAATTGTGCGATAAGTTTCTGTGAAACACCTCACCCCCATCTCCCACTTCTGCTGATACCCCAAGAGGCTGTCACGCACTCAAAGCCAGCTTAATAAAAAACGTACATATATCTTCATAAATAAAATGATAGCAAACATTTTGTGGTCTTCGCTTCGTAAATAAGAAAAGTTCCTTAGAATTTGAATTTATCAGTCATGCATATTATCTGTATATTTGTGAGAAGTTCATACAGTAATAACCTATATATAATATATAGAACTCTATATTGTCTAGTACGACATAATATAAAAGTCAAGCAATCCTCAAAGGATAACAACATATGTAATGAATTAACGCGATAAGAGTATCTCAATTTCGGATATCACGCAGCTTGCGTAATTTCTCATCCTTTTATATTGCATTTGATTTATTATCTGTATTTATGCATAGGCATATGGAAGTGTCATAGTCATTTCTACGTTGCTTTGTCTGTTTGTGATTCTGAATGCCACATGTGACACATTGACAAAACCAAGTATGATTAACTGTTTTTTTCAAAGTTACTTCCAATGCTTTATCATATTTAATGCTGTATGGTTGGGGATGTTTGAGGTCCTTCTTTGACTCCCCTTAAAATGTAAATTCTGGACATTTCTTTGATAATACAATTGAATTTAACTTTACTGCCTAGCTGCTAGGCATTTAATTTAACACTTGACATGCCATCAAATTAACACACTTCAATTTGCTTAAAGTACATGCCATAAAACCAGTAACGACACAGACGCCTCCAAATTTACGATGTCCAGTTACCAGACTGCTTAAACTTGTTGTTTTCCACAGTACAGTAGTCTCTCCATTCTTGCACGTCGAATTTATGAGTGAAATATGCAAAGTGAAATAGGCCATAGGCTGACTAGTCTGAAAATTGATCTGAAGGCACATAACTCAAACTGACCCAAGCAAATCAACTGATAAAATGAACAGTCTACATTCATATACAAATGTATATCTAACAATAATCAACTGTGATCATCGAGAGCGGAGTCCGCCTAGTCTTATATCTAAATTCAATATTTACTACAAGAAGTGCATCTAATACACCATAGGAAGATAAAAACGATATCATAGACTATAATAATAACTGCTATTATTCTTTTTTTGCATTGCAGCATTTAAGAATTTATCACTTTTTTGTTGATATTTTAAGAAGCATTAAAACACTTGGAAACTGGTCTATTTTATATTCATATTTATACTCTTTTTCTGTCTGTCTGTCTGTCTGTATGCAAACTAGTCCCTCAGTTTTTGAGCTATCGTGATAAGACTTTGCACAGAGACTTATTATTCAAAAGGACATCACATTGGTCGGAACCGGCCGGATCGGACCAGTATATCTTATATATATATTATATCAAATGTTCTTAAAGCTATCGCGATGAAACCTTGCACATATACTTATTATTCAAAATGACAGCACATTGATCGGAGAAAAAAGAAAAATTTAAATTCATATGATATCAGTTCTTAGAACAATAAAAACATAAATGCCATGCGATAAAACGGGTTCTTACAGCATATGAAAGTGCTGCAGTTGGCAGAGTGAAATTTGTCTAAAGGTTCGAAAAGAGTATGAAATCTTCGGCACGCCGAAGATAAGCCTTTCCCACTTGTTTTTTTATGTCAGTTAACTAAAGTCGACAAAGAAAACTAAATTGAAATGATAGGTTATATAAACTAAACACAAAATAATACAAAATATTATTTAAAATTAAAAATTTAAATTATAAATTTAAAATTGAAAACTAAAGTTAAAGGTCAAAGGATCACTTACCATTGATGACATGGACGACAACACTGGCGCTGTTCGCAGTCGTCGGTTGACAAGTGTAGATTCCGGTGTCCGTAATTTGGGCATTGGAGATGCGTAGCCTGAAATTCGTTCGGTTGTGAGCTTGGGCCGCTGCCACAGTCATTTCCCAGATCACTTACCTCGACTTGAGCGTGTCTCCCAACTGAGATTCCATGGCAATGCGTGTGGCGAACTCCCTCTGTAGGTCTGTGCTGAGAATTTCGTTAAGGGATTGATTCAAGTGGCCGGGTTTCTGGTCCAGTTCTCGTCCAGGCGTCTCGTCCTCGTTATCGTCTTCGTCAAGGGGCGTGATCAAGTGCTCGCCGCGATACCAATAGATGGGTCCAATGTCCTTTACCGAGGGCTGTTTGACCAGACAGTGTAGAATAATAGCACTGCCTGCCTTGAAATGCAGATCGTGCGGTCCACTGATAATCGCCTTGGCATCCGGTGAGATTTCTGCAACAAAATTTACTCTCATACTATAGTTACATACATAACGTACAATTACAGTGTGCAACTGTGGCTTAGAAAATGTAATCTGTTTACATTCATTCATTGAGTTGGCCAAATGAATTTGCAACTTTTAATCACACAATTTTATGACATAGTTTTTAAGCTTCCCTTAGTTGAAGCTGAAAAAGTCAAATAAGCAAAATGAAAATGCGTATGCGTGTATATGTAAATGTGTATAAAACTGGGTTAATAATAGCATTTATTATGCATTGGTTTAATAATTAAGCAAGCAAGGACATTGCACGCTTCAAAAGCGGTAAACTCCAAAATTAAGTATTCGGCAGGTAGTTACATATAGATTTTAACCTAATTAATATATTTGTGTAATAAATAAAAAAAATGATTTTTGGTCTTTAATAAATTGAAAATCGTACAAAAATTTGCAAAAATAAAATATTTGTTGTAAAAACAAATTGAACAAACTGAAGTGAAACGTAGTTGTAATCCTGTAATATTTGAATTTAGAACATCACTTTTCTCTCACTGTAGCAAAATGCTTTATTATTCAATGTTTAATACCCTTATACACTCGATTTTTGCACTACTGTAAAGTCTGCAGCTCCCACCCCTTGAGCTATAGTCAGGAGAAGCAACTTTGAATATGATTGTGACTATACTTTAACAGTTTCTTGTGCTTTTTTTTTTGTAGCGTGCACATACAATTGTATTTATTGCCAACGCCCAAGCTGAATTAATATGAAGCATTAATCTTAAGGGAGGAAAAAAACGACGCTCGGTCGCATAAATTTGCATTATGGCATTAATCAAATTCACTGCAGCAGCAGCAGCCGCAGTAGCAGCAGCGGCGGCCAAAGAATTTGGAAGCAATGCAGAAGAGTTGAGCGCCTGCCGAGTCACTCATACGACCCATATGCCGATAATGTCATTAAGAATGGCGAGAGTGTCCTGCATACCAGCAATAAGCAGACGGCAGAGAGTAGTTGTTGGAGTTGGAGTTTAAGGTGAGTTTACAATTGTTTCATTAACGTAAATTAAAATGCATGCGGCAGCCAAGAAAATGTAATCGGAAATTCGTTTGTGAAAAGCAGCAGCAAGGAAGTTGGCGTGTGAAAAACAAAGTACAACACTGCGGGAATGTCAAAGACGAACATAGACGACTGTGTAATGCTCTCTTCTCAGTCAAAAAGAAAGGCAGCTCGATGGTATGACTCATCAGTTATCAGTTATTCAGTATATTGCACAAGGCCAATATACTCTTTTGTCCTTTGGAATCAGAGTATTAAATAAGGATTGCAAACTGATTTGCATAAGTGGCTGAAAGCAGCTGGTGACAGGCGATGGCATCGTCATATTGAAATATGCTCCTGCAGCTGTATCCATCATTTAATTAGAATTAACTTTTTTATAGCTTTTTAAAAGCCCTCCATTTAATTGTTTGCTTTGCTATGAATAATAAGATTAAACAAAATTATTCCACTATAAAAGACATTTGAGCAAGTGTAAGATTAAGTAAAGTAAATGCAGATTTTCAGTTAAGTATTTTGCAGTGCCAAGAAAACAGGATAGAACAGAAAAATATATATCTGCTCACATTTAATTGAATTGAAAATTGTGAAAATTAATAGAATAATTACGACTATCTTATTATTATGTATATTGTTATTACTGGTAGTGTAACCCTTTGTATTCCATTTATAGAATATGCGCACAGTTTATTAATAACCACTTATTATCTTAGCTCTTTCTATTCCCTCGGGTTGACGTGCTAATTAACTCCCAGGATGTTAGCCCGAAAACATATGAGCTGACATAAGCTTATCTAAAGCTCAGCATGTGCCTGTAGGGCAGTGCATTGAGTGAGTTTTTATTTATTTACGAGCAAAAATGGGAAATTAAAATTGTATGCCTGCAGGCAATTGCCCAAAATGATGCAACGTCCTTTTTTATTGGACAGAGAAAAAGGCAGGCAAATGAAATAATCATAAATGTGTTGCTGTTGGCGAGTAAAAAGCCGAATTACAAATTATAATAAGCTAGTATTTGACAGCGACAAATGCGTAGCCAGCAAATGTAAAACATAGTCAACAACAAATAAAGTGTATGGCAGTCTAGTTTTCTAATTATGAGTTACAGACTTTAAGACTTTCAAGGATATAATCTGACAAATCAAGTTTTGTTATACACTTTAAATGTGCCTCAAGTTACCCACGGCCACTTAGCGTCGAATATCGATAATTTTTATCGATTTCTCAACAAGGAATTTGATTTTCATATTTTGTATGTTTAAAAAGACGAATGAAACAAACTATAATGCAAAATTGTTAAGAATTAGATTATCTTTCATTTAAGTGCTTCTGTTTTCAAATTTGAGCTTTAACTGCATCAAAATTATGGGTTTGAATTAAAAACCGTTTGTTTCATTTGATCGATAACTCGTCCCGTTCAATAGTTATCAATCAATTTAGATTTCAGACCTGTGTGTCCACAATCTAAAAGCTATAAGAGCTGGAGGCACATGTAACAAATATTTCCCTTTTTGGATACTAGCCCACAATTTACAACTAAGAACTAAATATACAAATTTAAAGTATGAATAGGTAGCCTAACAAATTTTAAATTTTAGCAATGTGATTATAATCATTAAATTGAAGGCGTTAACAGTATGTTAACATATACTAACATATCAATACTAATATACTTTATTGCTAAATGCAAACAGAGTATAACGAGATCCTTTAATTAGCTACTCACCAATAATGTTTAGCTGAAATGCCATGGACATTTTGGGTTCAGTGTTCACTTGGCATTCATAGACACCGCTATCCTTGGCCATTGGCGATTTGACGTGCAGCGTCCACTCACGAGTGTCCTTCGATTCGGTCACCTGCAATTAACAATCTCCTTTCCTATTAATCTGTGGCCAAAACTGGTCTTTTGACTCTTTTATTTACTTTTTTAAGAGCTATAGTTAGGTAGTACTTGCCTCAAATCGTTTATCGGAGGTGTATGTGGCTGTACCCACTGTCAGAATGTGTAAATCACGCTTACGTATCCAGGACACCTACAGAAGAAGAGCAGAGAAGCATGCTTGATTGATTAATACGCCAGCACATTCAGCGAGTTGGCGCGATTGCAAACAAACACGAAGTGAGCTGAAGGATAGAAGGATATGTTGCTGGTTTCCTGCATTGACTTACGGACTTATCGTGCAGACTATCCACTCTGCATTTAATTATGGCCTCCGCGTGTCCTGTGCGTCCTGTGATGTTGCGCGGCATGCCAAAGTCAAAAATTGGCAAGGACTCTGCCAGCTCCGTTTCCGTTTCGGTTGCCATTGTCCTCTCCGCCAACCCATTCGTTTGCTGCGAATAGGCAAATGAATCGGCGCCGCTGTCTAGGAATGCTAAACTCTTGAAAGTGTTGTTCGTGGCTTCCGTTTGTGGCAGCGTTGCGGCCACAGATGACGACAGGATTTTCATGGGAAGGTCCTGCCGCGAGACATTGTTCTCGCTGTTGCTGCTATTGTTGTAATATATGGCCGCCGCTGCAAAAGGACCTGCAAATAAATGAAACGAGCGCATCCTTTACATTCTCATCTTTCATCATTTGAACGGCATTCTCTGTTCTTTCACGCATTTCGCCTGACTTTACCTGGCTTGTTTGCCTTTTGATTTGTTGTACACTCGCACCAGGTACTTGTTTAACTTTAAGACAGGTGATAAGTTTGAAAATAAGAAAAACTCAGCTTTCATTTACACATTTTCACACCTCTTCTAAATGTAGTTATTAATTCAAGCTAGACAGAGCGGCTATCTTAGAAGATTATATGCTCTTTTTTATCTACTCATTTTTTAGCCAAATAATTAAATTTCAAACAATTGCGAATTTTCATTATTTTTATGAAACACATATTTGGCATAAATAGTCCTTAGAAACTCCTAGAAAAACACCTAAAAGTCCCAGAACTTGGTCTATCCCGAGGCATTTTAGAAGATCCTGCAAGCTACACTGCACACGTATGAGATAACTAACTTCAATAGTGTAAACAAAATGGTGTTAATTGTGACTTGGGAGAAGCAAGCACACAAATGCAACTTTGTAATACCTATAGAACTGTATAGAGTGTTATAGGTACTGTCTGTGCTGCTCTCAGTCGGTGAGAATCTTAAGAGGATCTCGGCAGCCGCAATTAAATGCATCAGACGCTGACATATTTACATAATACTCAGAGGCAAGGGACGCGACTAGTTTTGCATGTGGCAGGCAGTAAATTTAAGTCGGCTTGAGAGCTGTTTCACAATTTCTGTTCACAGTTGCTGTTATTGTGTGTGAAATCGAGCGGAAAGCATCGGAGAAAAACAAGTTGACGTAAATTAAACTCAATTTGACAGTTCTTTTAGTTCAATTTATGTGTCAAGTGAAAGTGGCTGTGGATGTGGAAATGAAAGTGGATGCGCCCAGCGAGTGTGGGTCACAGTTATAAATGAATTTATGGCTTAGCTTCCTACGACTGCATTTTACATGAATGTACATATTGATTAACAATTAATAGCGTTTCTGACAGAGAATCAAATGAATTATATTCCTATTTAGTTATGTTTTTTATTTTCTTTTAAGGTTATTTGGTTTCTTAAATGACCCAATAAACCTTGAATGCAGGTAGTGAAAGTCAAACGATATGATCCCGAATACAATAAAGATTCCCGACAAGCACACTACAAAATTGCACATAATCAATTTTGGAGCCTGAACCCATTGTTGAATCCTGTCGCTGATGGCAGCATCGTCAGCCCCAGTTTTCGGCATCAACTGTAGATGGATGTCCCTGGGGCAACACATCAAACCAAATTAGCAGTCTGTGGGCTCGAGTCCTGCCAAAGCCAAAACTCGTACTGTGTGCGCCGTGGCACAAAAGAGATTGAAGATTGACTGACAGACAGACAGACAGACAGACGGACAGACAGACGCATAGCTATGCGTATGCTCAGGTGCATGGCAGGCAATCCTGCAGGAACTGAGGAGAGAGGAGAGAGGAGAGGAGCAATGGGCGTATTAGCCTCTGCCTGCGCTTCAGAGTGGAATGCGTTAAATGCGTTTGGTGTGCAGAGTGCGTCTAATGTCTGAGCACATTTCCATAAAACATGCAATAAAAGCGTAAGAACTGTGGTAACTAACCGAAAAAGGGGTTACAAGGCAACAAAAGTAGCAACAGCAGCAGAAGGTAAACAAGCACACGGCGCATTATGGATTAGGTAATAGTGCTCTTGTTGAGAATGGCAGATACCCTGTTCTGATGGGCCCTAGTCATTTATATGTTTCACTTATCTTAAACAACATAAATTTCAATGTTAGGTAAGTTATAGTTGATTTGAATGTTTTCTCAAGATCTTATAATATCTAAAATCGATATTTGTATAACTTATTACAATCGATATTATATCGATTTATATTTTTTAAGTCTCCTAAGTTCTTAAGTCTGCACAGCTACATATACAAGGGTTAAATACATTTTATATGCTTTTATGCCTGTTGCCCATTTGAATGGATGCTGGGTATAAAATATACAAGGCTCACATAAAAGCATAAACATGAAAGTGTGTAATGTGGCTAAAAGACGTCGCTGCAAATGAGGCCAGGAGCAGGTTCTCAGTCGGAGGGCAACAAGGCACTTCTAAATGAGAAATGTAAGGCTTAAATTTGAAACACACAAAAACCAACACACACAGATCCTAGTTTTCTTGTAGCCAAACTTAAATCGTTGGAAAAATGCAGCCTGTCTAGTGAGTGTCGCACAAAACCAATAAGCAACTGTGTAATACAATGATTGCAAAGTAATGAGAGCTACAGAGAGCAGCATTATAGTTGGCTCATCTCAGCTCATCAAATGGAAATGGCATTAATTGAGAAATTCAAGTTCCTTTCATCGGCTAAGTTAAGTTAACTTAGGCAGAATGGAAATGCGGCATTTGTATGCATTACAGCAGAAAGCTGCTTCTTAGGTTTCCACACCATAATGTAATTACACTCCCACTATTTTCGGTCTGCTGCGGACTAGAGGGTGAGAATGGCAACCAGATCCTGCTGGCGTCCAGGACATAATTGTATCTGTGGCCGCGACACTCCCATGGCCACATAATTAGACGTCACATTCCCGGTCGGCATGAATCGTAATTACTCGGCGGACTCTCTTCGGATTGTGTCCACAGTGCAGTCGAGCACACTACAGTGTGGGAATGTCCCTACTCTAGCCCATGGTGCAATTACTAAAGGTGGAGTAAACTTTTTTTCGAGCTGCCACGCCAATTTCACGAAGCTGTCGTTGCTTCGTTTTTTTTACGAACGAGCTGCCAGCAGTTGCCTGCCGTTTGGTATGCTTGTGTATGTGTGTATATGTGATTATGAATGCGTGCATTAACGCTTGTAGAACACATACAAGCACAAATACATTCACGCATACAATCAAACATTTCTGAAAACAAAAAAAATTCATCCGCATGCCGACCTGCTTCAACGACGTTCAGGAAACGACTGGCAAGCTAGGCAGCTGAATAGATTCACCACACAGTAGTTTACTCCACCTTTAGTAATTACACCATGCTCTAGCCCAAGTATGTCATCGATTATATTATTGTTACAGGTCGAGTATTTTATAGTTACTTGCTTACTGTCAAGGAACGACGCTTTAGAAGCTAATTCGTCGATCTTTACAGCACCCATACAGAAATTTCGAATTATACAGCACTTACATTCATATATTGAATGGTGCATGGTTTCGTGCAAACGTACTTTTCAACACTGGACTTGGAAGGAAACGCCACGCTACACTGCACTGTTTGTCAAAGCTGTTTAGCGTGACATAGAAAAAGTCTCAGTTATATTGTAAACATGACTTCGAGCGAGTACAATCAAAAATCAAAGAAAATCAAGGACAGGCGGTAAGTAAATTAGATCGGTAAGATATTTATTTTCCTTTGCTGTTTATGGAAGCAGTTGCTTACTTAAGCATACTGTACCAGGTCAAGCCTTTGCCGTAATAAATCTTTTTATCTTATACTCCATAGCGGTGAGTTTGTCGGCCCCATCATATACAGGAGTCAGTTACCCGATCCGACCATTGGTCCCAAGTTTCTGCCCTGCGCCAAAGCCCTGCTCGATTATACGGTGGAGCCCGCATCATTTCCCGGCATAGAGACTCAATATAAGCATCACTTAAAGGGTTTTCAGATGCTCTTCGACCTCGATCTGATTAACCACAATGATTACACGATGAACACGATGGAGTCAACTGAACTAGACATCGCGGATGAGGAACTATTGACTGGCATTGAGGCGCTGCATTCGGAAGCCCGAAAGTCCGCTCCAGACAGCCGTGAGCAATTGGCTAAGAAGCGTCCGCGGCTGGTGCAGCAGAAATCAGAGCCGTTCACTCCGTTGCAGGAGAAGAGACTTATGGAGCAGACCTTTATGGAGATTGACAAGTCGCTGGATCACCATCCCACCAAGCCGGATGACAAAGTACATCCACTTACAGTGCTGCCCATTTTACCGGAGTCGAATGCCGGCCCAGTTGAGCTGGCACAGATGCAGTTTTCCATTCCGCCCGGTGACAATCGCGACGGAGTGCTCAAGGACTGCGGCAACTATATGGTCAACTTTAAGGCAACAACTGACCAGGCTCAGCAGAAGCATGCAAAGCACCTAATGACCTACCTGTCCGAGCAGCACTACAAGGAAGAGCGCCCCTCGGAAACCGCGGAACGTGGAGACCGCGTTATGCTACGCGAGAATGACGGAACTCTGTTCTACCAGGCAGTCGATAAGCACGTGAAGCTACGCAAAGTGCGTCCAAATCCACCGGACAATGACAGCAAGTGTCTGCTGGTAGGCGCATTAGACTTGACTTTCAACTTAACTTTAGTTCATTATTCCTCATTTCTTTTCAGATCAAGCGTACTATGTAAAAGTAATTGGTATGCAATCAAATTGATGTAATCATTTTTTATAAAATAATAAAAAAACGCATAACTAATCAGCGCATATATATATATTCTCCAAAAATTTGTTTAAAGCTTACCTCTTAAAACAAATTGCAACAGTTTTACAAGAATTTTTCATAATTGCTTTTGGAGTGGTCAAAAAAAAAAAGTTAAGCCACTGTGAAAAATGTAGCTCTAACGGATTGGGTCGTGCGTTCATCACCAATCAGTTCTCTATATGTATAGCATCTACATATATCTATGCTATAGAGTTATATAAAATGGGTCAGAGCGCAACTTTACTGCATTTACTTTCCAATTTTTTACACTCGTGCTTTTATTATACGCTTAAACATTTTCTGTAGAATAGTTCTCGACCAAAATAGCTTATAACGCATATGACTCAATCGCTTTGCAATGATGAGCTGTAAGGATGTTCAAGTAAACAAAGAAATTGAAGGCAATATCTATAGGCATATGGGATATATGAACTAAACCAACTTGGCAACTATTACCATATAGTAGTCTAATCCGGCCGTTTTCGACATATCTGCTGTCCCATCGAATAGTAAGTATATGTGTAAAGTTTCATCGCTACAGCTCAAAAGCTGAGGGACTAGTTTCTATACATACAGACGGAAAGATGACAATTTATGTTGTCCGACACTTCCTTCTGTACATTACAAACTTCAGCACAAAATGCATATACTATTTACTTTGAAAAGAGTATAGCAACAGCAGTGACAAAGACTACAAAGTTTGGCTGTTGCATTGCGCATTTTGCTGCTGCGCTCTCTCTCTCTCTCTCTCTATCTCTCTTTCTATCTCTCTCTGGTGGCAACTTATGTATGTGTTATATCTGATATATCATGGCTTAAATAGATTAGCCAATGTGTTTGCTGTCAGTACGAAAACGGTCTCGCACTTGGCTCCAAAATATTTAACAACACAAGTTTGTGGTTTGGCCGAGAGGCGAAATTGAAACCAGTGGAACATAATCAAACATAAATCAAAGCCATCAACAGATGTGTGTCAAAGTAATCGAATTGACCCATTCGATTTTTTTTTTTGCTTGTGACGACTTTTTACAGTGCACACAGGAAATTGAATTAAAAGTAGCCAAACTAAATATAACAGCGTGAGCTTTAATGCTTGCCTATAAAAGTATATTTTTATTGATTTTAGTTAAGAGAGTTATAGATTTTTAAATGTAAAGAGTAGACAATTTAAATTTTAAAAAATTAAAACAGATTGAAAACTTAAAGCTTTGAGTGAATGTGAGTTTTCAAAAGATCTTAGTAGTCATCGTTAGGTAATGCGATATAACACATTTCTCTGCATTAATCTTCTGCAATGTGCTCTTGTAACAGATTCCTGAATTGATAGATGATCAAAGTATGCAAATATTTGTTAAGCAACAAATTATTACGAATTGCTGAAGCAGCAGCTTTAATGTATTTGATTGTTATGATAAACACGATTAACTTTCAGCCAATTGCTGAGTATATATATACATATATATATATATATATATAGGTATATATGGTATGCATAATGCCCTCAAGCTTTTGGACTATTCGCGGCCAGTTCCATTTGCCTGGGTCAAGTGTAAAGTCAAATAAAAACGCTTTGCTCACGGCCAGACAGGCATAGAACAGAATTTATAGCTTTTGTTGATGTTGGCTGCAGGACTGCGCTAGATCTCCTTGACTCCGCCTCCGCCTCTGCTCCGCTCTGCCTGCCAGCGAGAGCACAAATATTAACATTACGCGGCACAAAAAAAAGAATGGGGTCAGAGACAGCAGCCTGTCCTGCCGTCCTGCTGTCCGCAGGACCTCTCAGTGGCCCTGCAATCGGCCCAATAATGTCAAGTCAAAAGGAAGCTAATTTCATAAGATGGTGTCAGCTGCAGCTACTTTGCTACTTCTTGCACATTCTAGTACTTGCAAATCTTGTCCTAGTTCTCGAGTGCATTTGATAATCTCGACTCCATTAAACTGCCAAATATGCGATTATGGTCGAATTCGCATTAACAAAAATGCTTAAAGCCAGCGAAACAATAAATTAAGGATTTTCTTTTAGCTGTATTTATTATAATTTATTTTAATATCAATTCGTTTTAATATAAAAGCAAAGAAAAAAACTATAGTGGTCACATGAATTTATTCAAAAGTAAAAAAGTCCTTTATCAATATAGTAATTAATTATTCTTGCTTCTCTATGCTATGCAACGAATTAATTTCTAATAATAAATCATTAAGTAACTATGCCAAGTAAAAAAAACCCTATGTAGAATAAAAGAAAATTAATATACAAACAGTAAATAATGATCGGATAGGCTGGCACAAATGTGAGTAAGATTTGCAAACAGCTCAACAAAAAAAAAAAGGACACAGTTAAGCCAACAAAGCATGTATAATTGAAACGAATTGTTAGTGTGTGTGTGTGTGGGTGTGTGTGGGTGTGTGTGTGTGTGTGTGGGTGTGTGTGATTGTAATTTGCATAGGGTAACACAGCAAAAGTTTTCCCATTTGAAGCCACAAGCGGAGGCCAGACGGTCTGTTTCAAAGTGTTTATTTTGTTTTTTTGTTTGTTGGTTATTTGTGTTCTATTGCTGTCTGAGCTGTACTGTAATGTTTGATAATGTTGGTCAATTTGCTATTTATTTGCCATGTCTCTGACAACAAGTGTATTCGCCCCGACCGGAGGCGCTCCGAGTCGCAGTGTCCTTGCCCCACAAAGACGCACAAACAACAACATTGCCTTAAAAATACAAGCATGTTCACAAAAGTCGGACAGAAACAAACATTCACGCATATGTAGCATACATACATACATATGTACTATGTACATTGTACATTGTATGCCCCTCCCCTTATAACCCTTATAGCATGTGTTTTCACACTATGGGTGATATATAGGCTGTTGCTGTCCCGCTCTTGCCTGGAAGCTGTCTGTCTGTTCTGAGAAAAGCATGTTTGCTTTGTGCCATACTCGAAAGCAAACAAATCAAGGAATTAGTCAAGCCTGTTAGTAGTAGAAGTGTACATATATTGGTTAAAGAAATTCTCAATTAACATCTGCAAGTGCATATAATATATAAATATTTAAGCTAATTTCCGGTTTTTCTTTTCTTGCCTATTTTGTATTTTTATTGAGTACATTCACAAAATAATGCAATCAAAATAATACACACTCAAGTAAACAGCAAAGTGGGCGCATAAAGAAACGACTCGACAAACTATGAAATTATAATGCCAGCAAAAATGAAAAGCAAACTTAAATTTGCAAATTTAATTAATGCAATGCAGGCTGCAAAAATATGCGTTTGGGGCAGTTACAAAATGGAAAAATGCAAATAAGAAAGAGGGCGAAAAATGAAATTGTGTGGCCAAAAGCGACAGCTGGTGGTAGAAAAGAAGCCGTAGGAAAACAGTTGAAGCAACGTGCAAATTACTATAAACCAAATTAACAAAAATTAGCATGCTGTAAAAGTGCAGCACTCGCCTTGTCGGCAAATTAATAAAGTTTCACGTAACTAGTGCAATATTTTTATACTCTTTCCGAAGAAAATCTTATATTAAGTTTGTGCTGAAGTTTGTAACGCATAGAAAGAAGCGTCGGAGACCCCCAAAAGTTACTGCCAGTATGCTTAGAATGACAAAACAAATTGATTTAGCCATGTCCGTCTGTCTGTCTGTCTGTCTGTCTGTCTGTATGTATGCAAACTAGTCCCTCAGATTTTGAGCTATCGTTGTAAAACTTTGCACAGAGACTTATTATTCAAAGGGATAGCACATTGGTCGGAACCGGCTGGATCGGACCACTATATCTTATAGCCGCCATACAACTGGAAATCGGTTTTGGCCATAAATCCCATGTTTTCAAAGCTAACGCAATGAAACTTTGCACAGATACTTATTATTCAAACATACATAACATTGATCGGAGCCGGCCGGATCGGATCACTATATCTTAAAACTGCCATACAACTGGAAATAAATTTAATATTTCAATTCAAATTGATATCATATGATATCAATTTTTCGAGCAGAGTGAAAATTGTCTAAAGGTTCGAAAAGAGTATAAAATCTTCGGCACGCCGAAGATAATCCTTTCCCACTTGTTTTCCTTGTGCTATTATTAGTCTGCCTCGCAGATATGTATGTCCAGAGCCAAAAAAAATGTTGTTGCTCTAGGTCGGAGTCGTAGTCGGAGTCTGAGTCGGAGTCGGAGTCTGTGTCCTGGCTTATGCTCAATTTAATATCGTTTGTACTAGTTTTAGGCAGGAGCAGCTGAAACTTTTGCCCAAGTAACTTAGCTGCCTTTCGGGGATGGCGGCCTTTCTCATTGTGCGTGTGTAAATAATATGCGCAACTTTTGGAGCCGGCGAAACTTTGGTCGACAGTTGGGACTCCGCTAACGAAATGAGACTCACTTTAATTTATCGCACCGTTTTTGTAGTTTTATTTTTATTTAATATATGCATGCATACGTATATTCCGCTCAACGACGCTGATACTGGGCACGAACCGGCGTATGTGTAAAACAAAAACATGGCAATATCCTGGCACACACCGGATGCGAGATTCACAACGCGCCCAACGCGCAATTGACCCAATTGTCTATGTGTGCGAGCCGTGTGTGTGTGTGTGTGTGTGTGTGTGTGTGTGTGTGTGTGTGTGTGTGTGTGTGTGTGTGTGTGCCTATGTGTGTGTTACAGCTTTTCACTCCTGGTCCAATTGCCGTCGCACTAATGGCCGTCGTTTAGCTTCGGTTCAAGTCCAGGATGTATCAGGATGCACCGCAGGATGCGTAGACTTACATGCGGATGTAGTTTATCAAAATACGTAGTGCAATTTTAAGCAGGATTTCAAAAAAAAAGCATACAGCTTGAATACGTTGCCAAGTCAGCATTCTTATATTTAGCAATTTTACTATCATTATTATTTTTGCAGTGGATTTTTCTCGAATTTGGGTCACGTTATGCGGAACGTAGTCAAAAAATGTATTCTACCCCATAAATACATGTACATGTTTGTTCAAGACGACAAGCTGCCTCGATTTTTATAGATAAACTTAAAATGACACAATTATGCTGTTGCACGAACAATTTTTGTATACTTTGCTCACTATTAATTTAGTTGGAGCCAAATTTAATTTGTTCAATATTTAGTTAGTGCTAAGTTGCAAAACTTCACTCGACTGAGCCTATTTCAAATATGTCTTTAATTTATTTTATTCTGCTACTTTTCATTCTTGTTAAATGTACTTTACGATCATTTCAGTCGTACAAAAATAGCTTGAGAACAAATCAATAAGCTCAGCAATTTTGTACGCCCATAAGTAGGCAATAGATATTCACATAGCTAATTAATGCTCGCACATTTTGCTAACATAAGCAGCAAACAAAACACATAAGTGCAAACTTTAGGTACCCACATAATTTTCCATCCAGAACTGCATCGTCTCCAGTCCGCTTTATGATATTACATTCAATTAGGCTTTCACTTTTTAGGTTGGCCTCATTTCGTTAGCAATTTGTTCTTGACTTTTTTGTGGAGCAGACCCAAGTTGACCGACATAAATTTCATTAATTAGTGTAGAGTTTTCCATGGTGTGCAAGATTTTGAAGATTTGTGAATGCGATGGTACGCTGGTCATTAGCCAAATATTTATTAAACATAAAATAGCACAATATACAGTGAACATAATTTAAAATCGAGTGAGACCACAAAGGAAAACAATAAATTTCATACAAGCAACGTTAAAGCAGCCGTTCTATATTGTAATAATAAATAATTATATTATGCAGTTTTGTGATTTTGTGATTTTAAGTGTGTTGCCATATGTGTTAAAAGCAACGTAATTAAAGTTTAGCACTCAGCCGCCATTTTGCATTTGATTTGCTTTTACGTACTAGTATTCTGCATAATAATAACATAATTTGCATTGCTGTCAAATATTATGGCCATTTTTACAACACTACAAACAAGGCAGGCTGGCAGGCAGTGAAATTTGCCACGGACCACCGTCAAAGAGCGGTCAGAGCGAGAGAGCGCGAAAGAGTGTGTGTGTGTATGTATGTGTGTTTATAAGAAGCACTTACCGTTATGGAATGGCCAGTGCAACACTTGCTGTTGTTGCATTATGCTAAAAACTAGCGCCATTATTATGCGAACTGTTAGCGCCGCTTTGGCGCTGCCTCGCTGCCTGCTTCCTCTTCCAGCTGTTATTGCTAAGCGTGCTGCTTGTGCCGCTGCTGCTGCTGCTACGACGCCAACGTCGACCGCATGGCTTGTGTTGCTTTCAGCGGCTACGTCGGCGACGACGCCGCTGCGACGCATACGCGCGCATGTATGTGTGACTAGCTTTTGCGGTTGTTGCTCTTCTTCTTGTTGTTGTTGTTGCTGTTGCTGTTGTTGTTGCTGTTTAACAATAACTATTGCTGCAGGCATTCAGTGGTAGTGAATATGTTTGTGCCTGTAGCTAAGTTCAAATATTTAAGTTGATATTGCTTATTAGATCTATTTTGCTGCCGCTTGCGTCGACGGCAGCTTGTGACGCCATTTTGTTATTGTTTTGTGCACATACATATATTTTGTTAGTCAGTATTTGTGGGGCTTCTTGTGACTAGTTTCTTTCTTTTTTTATTTCCAGTGCATTCTTTCAAGAATAAAAAGGTTGCTTCCATATCAACACTTCCAGGGCTGAGGTGTTTTTCAACACTCTCACCTGACTCTCGACACTTTGTCCACACTGGCTGACTATTGTCTCTACTTATTGTGTGTCGCTTGCTTTGTGTTTTGTGCTTTTGTGCTTTGCTTCTCTTTCGCTGTAACAGCTGCTGGAGTAACTTTCGCCTATTTCCTCGTATAAAATAATTGCATTTCTTACCTATTTGCTTTTTTTTCTATAAGCGACTTTGTCTACTTTCGAAATGGCATTTCTGTTACCGTTTCTGTTTCTATTTCGCTGGCCATTTTCCATTTTCCAGCTTGGCCTTCACCTTATTGGGCAGCTTAAGTTTTCGCTGCTGTCTTTTGTCTGTGTTTTTTTTTTATATCTCATTGTACTCTTTTATTCTAATCAGTTTTCTAGCAGGTAAAAGTTAAATGAAAGACTATGCGAATTTAATGTTCGTTTTGTTTAAAAGGTATCTTGTAGTTGTACAAATGTATGTAACAGTCAGTTAGATGTGCTCCTAATAATTATAATATATTTTTATCAAAAAGAATAAAAGTAAATGTTGCTAATCACATTTAATTTTCAATTATACACTAATGCTAACACTAAATGTAAGCAATCTGTGTTTAAATGACTAGTCAAGTAATTTATAAGTTTAACTTGGATTATAAGAAACAAAGAATTATATTTAATTACACATAAAGTTAATAATTTCATTAGTTTTTTTTAACAAGTTTTAATTGGTGCGGATTTAGAAAAACCGTCTAAAACCAATGCCTACAAACTTTTATGATGAACGTTAATTATTAATATTAATATAAAATATGTCCTTTTTGGATTTAAAACCAAACATTTAAGCTGCTCTTAAGCTGTGCCAATCAACTGATAGGCATTTAAATAAAAATTAGTTCTTCAAATATGTTAAGCGGCATTTAAAAACTGTCTTATTTTCGAACCAACATGAAAAACTCTTCAACAATAATGTAAATAAACAAGTAAGAGTGCTCTAGTCGAAAGTTCTCGACTAGGAGATACCCTGAACCCAGTCCTTACATCCACTCTCACTTACCAATCAATGCTCATCCATACAAACACACAGATACTGCAAGCAGTGCAAGCAGTTTAAGCTGACTAACTTCTTCGCAAGGCTCCGCACTATGGAAAGGTAAATCTTATATAACTTCTGTGTTTAGTGTTCGATCATTATGAAATTTTCAGGACATAACATTGACTATAAAATGGGTCATCAAACAATTTGCAATTTGCAAGGTCATGCCTTGAAAAATGAGTGTTTTTCCCTTTTGGGGAGATTAGGGTATGGTATCCCAAAAGTGATATATTTGTTATACGTCATGATATTCGAGACAATACATACCAAATTTTGTGCCTCTAGGTATTATAACTTTCAAGCTATGGCCAAAAAACACTGGTCTGAAATCGAAATTTATCGATAACTTTTGAACGGGACGAGTTATCGATAAAATAAACAAACTTGTACTGTCCCGGAACTACGAGAACTTATATTCCAAATATGAAGTCTCTAGCTCTTATAGTCTCTGATATCTGCGTGCTCATACAGACGGACGGACAGACATACGGACATACGGAGAGACGGACGGACGGACAGACAGACGGACATGGCTAAATCGACTCGGCTGTTGATACTGATCAAGAATGTACATACTTTATATGGTCGGAGATGCTTCCTTATGCCTGTTACACAGTATTGCACAAAGCCATTATATCCGTATTTGTATAAAGGTATGTGCAACCACAACAGAAATCCAGGCAGCAACCTATGAGGATCTCTATGGCTAAGCGGCTTGTAAGGACAGCACAAGGAGCACAAGGAGCTACTGAAAATTCCGCCTTTCTGCAGGATGTCATCGGTGGGAGGGATAAGTATATAAGCATATGTTTATATGCATGTGCGAGGAAGTGTGTGCTCAGGCTGAGTGTGTGCGAGTGTGTGTTTACACTGGGTATAAGAGGCGCGTGTTTATGAATTATTAGCAGGAGTCCTGGACTCACACGTGGCACATTAATACACTTGGCATACTAAATGCTAAACAGACGCAGCTTGTGATTAGTTATATGATTAGTCAAAGAGCATTATGCTCTTATGTGTATGAAATTCAATTATTAATTTCACTGACTTTGCCGCGCAATCAGTGGCCAGAATATTTGCTCATTAGCTAAATCTAAGGTCTTAGATGATGAGGAGCGGGTTTGTATTTAGATGGGTGCACCACCACCAAAATTATGGTGGTTTAGTTAATAATAACACCCCAACTGCATCCATAGCAATTAATTAATTAAAGAACGGAATTTTTAAAATTAACTATGCATACTTGACACAAAGCTTGTATCTTATTAATAATCCCGTTTATAAATAAAGAAACACAATAAATAAATCAAAATCATTAACAAAATATGCAATACAAATACAATTTAAAGTCTATTGCATTAGAGTCTAAAAACTAGATAAATCCTAAATTTTTAATTATATAATTCTGCTTTTGTATATCTTAAAACCGTACACATGTTTTAAAGAAATATTTAAATTAGAATTTATAATTTGAACTTTTATAAATTTGGCTTAACAATTTCCACATATATCAATTGAGATTTATAATTTATACAAATTTCTGGGGCACATAAAAAACAGTCAAAGTTTTATGATTAACAGACGCACTTTAATTAGCAAAAACAATTGCCCAAGGATAAGTAAGACGCCCACATTTAACAGTACTCTAGGATAATCAAACAGAACATCTCTGCACAAAAGCTAACAATTCAATCAGCAGTTAGCTCAAAAACAAAACGGAAAAAAAGCACTCGGTCAGCAGACATTTGTGAATGGAGAATAGGGCAGCCACATCTGTGCTGTATACATATGTATATATATATATATATATATGTTGTATCCTGTATCCTGTATCCTGCATTTGCAGACGGCCAACCAAAAGCGATGTAAATTGCTTGGCTATTTACGCGTAATATTCACTTTTAGTCACAAGGACTTAAGCACATAATTCACACAGTGGCAGTCGAAGGACATTCACTCGCCTGCATTGTGGCTATTTCTTTTTTGGCACTGTTTCCACCACGCACGAGCGGATAATGAGCCATATTAGTCATCCTTGCTCCTGGTTAATCTGTTACAAATGTCAGCTGTCAATTGTAAATTGTTTCTGTAGTGCTGATTGCAGTCGCAAGTTAAAGGTGTTGAGGATTCTTGCATAATTTGGCCAATTGACAGTTGCTCTTGAATTGTTTACACAAGTTATTTTTGTTGACAGGAAACGCTGACTATTTAAAGGGCGATTGTTTTGTTATTGCAGCAGCTGTTATTGAGCACCTTATGTATTTCCGATTAGCCATCTGGCAGTTGATATAAACTGAATTGTTGCCACCGTTCGCGTTTTCGGACACTTGCAATTTGTTAGCTCGTAAGTTGATAAACCGTTAGGGCACGTGACGCACTTCCGTAGCGCCGGGTTCCCAATAGGGCACACTTTCCTGCGATAGCACCCACCGCCAATTGAAACGACAAGTAGGCATAGAAGCAACTGCCAGCCGAAGTCAGCAACAAGCCAAGAAAGCTTTCAATTCGCCGCGACTCCGAAAAATGTATGTTAATACTGAGGGGTCGCTTATCGCAGGGGCTGATGCTGTTAATGCACAAAGAGTACTGTTAAAATTTCCGCTGCTGCTGTAAAAACTTGTTTTAGAACACTTACCTGCAGTTATTGCTGATAGCAGTATGTTAAGCAACTGTTAGTATTCAGTGCTGTTGGTTCGGGAACAAATTCGTGCTGTTAGTTAAGCGCCTGCTGCTGCTGTTTAATTTGCCTCATGTTATTGTACATTTCATTTTAGAGCATACAACTGCTGTTAGTGCTGATAGCAGTACTGTTAGTATTCAGTGCTGTTGGTTCGGGAACAAATTCGTGCTGTTAGTTAAGCGCCTGCTGCTGCTGTTTAATTTGCTTCATGTTATTGTACATTTCCTTTTAGAGCATACAACTGCTGTTAGTGCTGATAGCAGTACTGTTAGTATTCAGTGCTGTTGGTTCGGGAACAAATTCGTGCTGTTAGTTAAGCGCCTGCTGCTGCTGTTTAATTTGCTTCATGTTATTGTACATTCAGTTTTAGAGCATACAACTGCTGTTATTGCTGATAGCAGTACTGTTAGTATTCAGTGCTGTTGGTTCGGGAATAAGTTCGTGCTGTTAGCTAAGCTACTGTAGCTGCTGTTCGATTTGCTATCATGTTATTGATAATAGCACTATGTAAATATGTAAATGCAGAGTAACTGTTATTATTCAGTGCGTTATTATTGCTGCTGTTACAGATATTTGCCTGTTATGCGATATGATGTTCTCATATCTGTTGTTGTTGTTCTAGCTAACACTGCTGTTGTTCTTGGCAACGCCAAATTCGGAGTAGATGCGAATTTTGGCATTCATTTTGACTAAGTTCAAATATAGTAGTATTAGTTCAAAATGCTCCAACCACTATCAAAAATGAATTTCAGCTTTGACATGCGAATTCTAGGAATAGAGCTTGAACATACATTTCAATTTTATATATTTCAACATGACAACCAAGTTTAATATCCTGTGCAAGCAGAGTGGAGCGCAATCAACCGAAAACTGCAGTTTTAATTGAAAGGACAATGACGAATTTCACGTTGGCGTCCATATCGAAAAGGACAATCTCGGCGAGACCGAGTCAAAGCGAATATGCGAGGAATTCTATTCTATTGACGAGTTTGTGGCAGGCACATAAATTCAATACTCAGCAAGAGAGCAGAGAGCGGAACGCAACGGGACACCGAAGCAATAAGGTCACATTTTTGGAATACGATTTAAATTTGATGCAACAAGCTGAGTGCGCTAAAGTCACTATCTTTGAATATATAACATATAATACACATATATAGTGTATAGTGTATCTTCCATAGTTTTAAATTCTTTAACTTTCTATAAAGTGTGTGGCCATTCGGAAAATGGCTTGTTTTAGGCCATTTATCAATTTTAAATGCGTATAGGGAACTAGATGAGAACTCGCCACAAACGTCCCTTGAAATTTAAGCAGTCAGCGTCGAAGTTCATTTGAGGGCCGTAAATCAGTTGCCCGCACAAACAAAACTCAAACGCGAAACGAAAACGAGACTGGCGCTGATTCAGATTCAGGACATCCTTTGGATCCTTCGGATGCGAAAGGCAATGGTTATGGTGATGGTATATAAATGACGGCTTTGACTATTGGGTTGCCATTGCACGTTAAACAAACTGCAAATTTGGCATTCAATGCCGTCGGCAATGCACTGAGAACAACAAGGCAGCCGAAAGTCAAGAATAGATTCTTATAAATAATATAAGTATAAAAGATATATTACCATATACGTTCACTCTAACATGCACAAGAGGGAATCAAGATTGCTGAATTCTAATTATATATATACCCGATTTTTGTAGTATATTTTCTTGATGTGTGTTTATATATCTTCTTTTAAGGTAATTCAATAGCCAGAAACTATTTATTACGTTTATCCATGTTCAATAAATCATAATTCGCCATAATGTCTGAAGAACAACTTATTTTTATCAGTGTACATCTGCAGTAGTTGATAGTCGTTTATTTTTGCAGCAGAAACAGAGCAAGAAATCTAAAATATTTGCAAGAATCATAAGAAATCTTATTGTACACACCGAAACAAAAACTTCAGGGTTTTTTCCAACAATGATTCATTCTCATTTATTGTTTGCCTTTTGCCACACATAAACAATAATAAGCCGCGTAAGTGGAAATAAATTAGACTGTGCTTCGATTAGTTCGTCCTGCCGCATCCTGCAGGCTTCGCAAATAAAGTAGTAAATCTTGAAAGTGTCAGGCCGAGGAATGCAGAAGGCGACTTTTATGCAAAGCGACGACAAACACCTTTTGTGCGAGTCCTTTTGTGTATGAACAATTTTCGTGTGAGCTTAATTCTTTTTTCTACATTTTTTCTACATTTCGGCCACATTTGTTTTGGACGCCAGCGCAACTAACCCATTTGCATTTGCATAACTAAAACGGCCGACGATGTTTCCATTTAACCCACTGAGCTCGTTTCCAGCCGCCAAAACAAACCGCAGCATAGAAACAAACACACCACACACACACACACACACACACACACACACACACACACACACACACACACAAAACACACTCGCATACGACCTGTAGCGTCACATGAAGGAGTCGAGGGGGAGGGGGAAACGGGTCATGTGTAAATTTGTGCAGGAGCTTTCACCTGACGCTAACGCAAGTGGCGACCCTAAAAACGCTACTCCTGTTTCCGCATCCGGTGCAACTCCTTTTCACATCCTGCAGCTCCTGCTTGTTAGCACAACAAACGAAATATTTGCTTGCGGTAATCATCAGCAGCTTCATATCCGTTATGAGTTTGGTCCTGTAGCCACAAAAGCTAAAGTTTTCCATTGTGACAATTTGATTTCATTTCATCAATAGCTTTTCAAGTTTTCCAAGAAATAGTTTAGCCATATACAGATTGCAGTCGAATTTGATTTCATTTCATCAATAGCTTTTCAAGTTTTCCAAGAAATAGTTTAGCCATATACAGATTGCAGTTGAATGCAATCAAAAAGCTAATTCGATGCTCTGAAGTCGAAATTTAGCGATAACTTTTGAACGGGACAAGTTATCGATGAACCGATACAAACTTAATCTGACCAGGGACTACGAGAACTCATATTCCAAATATGAGGTCTGTACTCAGGATCTACTCAGCTGTTGTTACCGATCGAGAAGGACTGTTATATACTTTACGCATTGTGCATGGGATCGGGGTATACAAATGTATTAGATGGCGTTTAATAAACTGCCTTTGACAGTATGCATGACACTTGTAACTGCTCTGAAATCGAAATTTAGCGATAACTTTTGAACGGGACAAGTTATCGATGAAATGATACAAGCTCAAACTGACCAGGGACATATTCCAAATATGAGGTCTCTACTCAGGATCTACTCTTTATATACTTATATACTTTACGCATTGTGAATGGGATCGGAGTATACAAATGTATTAGATGGCGTTTAATAAACTGCCTTTGACAGTATGCATGACACTTGTAACTGCTAATAAGCTTGCGTTCATAAGTCAAAGGCTCGCAAGAAGCAGAAGAAGAAGAAGTCAAAGGATATGAGTCAAAGGATATCATAATAGGCCAGTCGAAAACTAACAAGGAGCGAGAAGCGAGAAGCGAACGCAAATTGCCAATTATGGTAAGAAAGTGCACACATTTGCTGATTTATAGCTCGAACGACTGTTTGATACACACATTTATTTACAACATAATTTTGCTCTCTTCCGCTCTCTCACTCTGTCTCTGCCTCTCTCTCTCTCTCTCTCTCGCTCTCTCTCGCTACCTGGAGTCCTCAAAGGCAGCCAAAGGATGAGTGCTTCAAATTGTTGTACGTGCCGTTACTGAATTTAATGTCGCTTGGCATGACAACAATTTATGCTCCTAGGAAGCCGGCAGTTTGCCAGCATATGCAATGCACATTATATATACACTATATATATATATACACTACTATATATACATATATAAATCGCATAGCCAGCCAAAAAGATGCGGCCCTGATGCTAGGCTTAATAGAGAAGCATATTTATGATCTGTTCGCACAGACGAAAACGAGTATATTCGTTTTGTGCGGAGTCCGTTTTGGAAAATAGAACTTGTTGACTAATTATTAGTTTATTTTATTAATTACAGAAATTACATCTAACAAATATATTGTAAGTTTCCAAAACTAATCTTTATTTAAATTGTCAAAAATAAAAAGTAGCAGTAAAGTTAAAGTAATAGTTAACATTATAACAATTAGTTGTCCGTATAAAGCAATATAAACAATATTAAAAAAAATTTATAACATTTTATTTAATGTTTCTAGGTAATAGAAATGAATATTTTTGGTATTTCACAATATTAATTCCATTTGCGAAGTCCATGAATTTAAATATAAAAACTGAAAATCAATCAATCTAGAGAATGAATAAACATATAAAAGTATACCTTCTTAAAAAATTGAGGCTTGGCTCTTTTAAGCTGCTCACAGAGTATTGCGCAGTCGTGTCAATTGCGATTGTGTTTTTTTCTTGCTGTTGGCCCGAATGACAGTTTATAAGCATTTAAGCGGCTTAACTCGCCGCCTAACTTATCGCATTGTCATCAATAAAGTTAAGTAGATTTCGGGTACTCGCTACCAACAGCGTTAGTAACTTTCAGGCGGGGGTCCTTCGGCAAGGACCTCGCCCGTTGATTGAAATTGCGCACGCTCCATCAAACTAATTATTGCATTGATTGAAATGCGGGTGTTCAGGAAGAGGGAAACGAACTCTTCATCCTGCATAAAAAACTATGGCAAAACTGTTTTCCTAGCTGGGGCACATAATCAATCACATTTATCAGGATAATTGTTTGCCAAGGACTGGGTCTAATCCCGCCGTAGTTTTCAATGCCTATTATTTGCGCTCAATTTCCGTTGTCTGTGTGTGTACTTTGCTCATAATGTACAAATCTATATTATCAGCAGGCAATTAATTGCAAATTCAAATAAACCCGATGGGATAAAGCTGAACTAGTTGACTCTACATCAGATACTGTAAATATATATGTATAATAGAATAGATGGATCGTTTGTGGCTAAACTAAAATAGAATTATATTATTATTATATTATTTACACGTTAAACGATTGCCTCATTTAACATTAGAGTTTTTTGGGGTGTGGAACTGATTTGATTTCATTTAAAGTGCAACTCATTACAATTTTAATTAAAATCAGTTTGACAACTGTTTTTCTGTATAATAAATTCAAGGTAATAAAACAATCGCTAAATTGGTTTTTTTTTATATAGGTGAAATTTTGATTTTTAATTTGATCGAATAAAAATCGAAAATTTTAATTTCTTTGTATTAGTTCTTTATGCTTTTTAAATTGTATATTTATACCCTGATTATATCTTACAACTGTAGGAAATAGCTGTGATTTAATCCTGTATTTAAGTGTTGAAAATAACTATTGTTTTTTATTTAAAATGCAATTTTTCAACCTTTATATTTTTTAGTTTTAAAGACATCTGATTTTTTTCCAAGTACAAACTTAGTCTTTTGTCTTAAATTAAGGGCTACATTTTTTGTTTTTAAAACTGTAAAAACATAAGCTTTATACACATACGATATAAATGCTTAGCATTTCACCGATGGGAGAACACTGTGCGCCCAACGGTCATTATTGCCCACATACTTAACGGTCAATTGAGGTAGTTCACCAATACACACACACATACCTATCAATGTGCACACACACTACTGCATATGTATGTATAAACAGGGTAATTTGTGTATTTTGCTGAGCACATAAGAAAGCTGAACACAAAAGCAATAATGATTCTGATTTGGAGTATCGTCCGATTTGCTTATTTGCGCTCGTTTGTTGAATTGAAATTGCTTAATTTAGCAAATTATTTGGCAACAAATTGTTTTTGCCACACGTACACAAATAGACATGGAATTAAACGTAATTAGTTCCATGGTTTGTTTTTTCTTTTTGAGACAGCGCTGTGTTTGGTTTTTCTTCTTTTTTTCCATATGCAGCACGCATTTGATTCTATTTTTGGTTTATAGGTGTTGGAAGGCATTATTATGAACTATCTAGGCCTTTTTTTGAACTGAAAAGAATTGCTTATAATTTAAATGCATTATGGATACCAAACCATAATCAAAATTGCCCCGGAAACGAAAGTCGGATCAGTTTTGACAAAGTTATGGGAGTTTTAAGTCTTGGAAGGGCATTGCGGGCCACTAATGAGTCTAGATTGCTTTTAGAAATCCGAAACACTTGTAAAAACTATTCTCGATCTTTGTGTGTCGATATTTCGAATAGTTTTCCAACCGAACAAGATTATACTGTCTACCATACCTACACCTATACCAATATAAAACTGCTTGTTTCCTATGTAACACACACTTTTTTAATTGAAAGGCCAGCTTAATATTAATTTAAACAACTTATTTCATATATTTTTGTCACTATTGCTTTAGTATGAGTATTTTCAAGGCATACTCAAAATAATAATGTGAATTTTAATCAACTAAAACGTTAAACGGTGCGAAGTTATTTCTTATCATATTTGACGACACGCATGTCATCGGCAACAGTCTCGAGATCCTGTTGGTCGCGACGGAATCGATAGGTGCCGACATCGCTGTGAGAACTCTCCGGCATCTTCACCTTGATGCCCTTGTACTCGAACTGCGCCTCTCGGGACTCGGGCACCTCCAGCATCTTCTCCTGCTGGTACTCTTTGTCATTGCCAATTTCAACATGTTGCCCCGAATTCTGCACAGTGGGATCCTCGTCTTCACCATCGTTTTTCCAGCCATCGATTTCGATGGGCACAATTGGCATACCATCCCTGTCCAGCACGGAGGAAATGGCACCGCCCCCTTTACCTCCACTGGCTGTTGGACACTCCGATTCCACGGCCGCATCTGTGGTGCCAGCATCATCCGAGATGGGTTTGGGGTTCTTACTCTCGGATACGGCAGCATGCATATGCTTCTTGAGTGACGAAAGCGTTGTTAGAAAGTTGCGCGTAAACTCGGCGTCACCTTTGGCCAGATCGTGAATATTGATGTCGGTTACCGAGATGTCGTCATTATGGCTGCCAGTTGATTTGCAGCGCAGTTGTGAGCTGGTTATCACATTTGCCTTTGGGGAGAAGCCAGAATAAATGATTCTGGACATTAGAATGTTTTTGCGCAGCATGAATAAATTCCGAAACATTTTGTATATTTTACTGTCACACGAAATCAGGAGCAATTATAAGATTACAATTTTATTTCAAAACACGAGCTTCTATTCTGCCGAAACTAATATGAGACTGATTTGAGAATATTATTTTGAGCAAGCAGTTCGCCGGCGGATCTGATGTCGATTTCAACGGCTACTTTAATTTTATAAACGAC